>JAUJYZ010001409.1:0-218807 GCA_033675265.1 Actinostola sp. cb2023 | reverse complement strand
AGGCTGCGCCCAACCTGTACGGTCAGCGGAAGGAGCGGGGCAGAGAAGAAGAACTTGCGGAGTGGCCGGTGCGGTAAGCGGCGAGGACTGCGCTCGGCCCGCAGCCCCCCATGTATCCGGCTTGGGCACAGGATGGGGGACGTCACAAAATCACGCAATTCTCAAAAATATATATCCAAATTTATCTTAAATAATGATATCCAATTATATTAAATATTATATCAATTATATTAAAATTAGTATCAATTATATTAAATATTATATCGAATTATATAAATTATTATATCAATTAATATAAATATTATACTATTATATAAAAATTATATTCAAGTATATTTAAATAATTATATCCAATTATATTAAGATTGGATTATCTCAAAATATTAAGTCATCTTTACTCTAAACTTTCTTCCGTGTATAGTGGTTATAAGGCTCTCGATTAGGCGTGTATAACAGAGAAATGTGTTCAAATCACGGTTGGTGAAACAAGCAGAGGACTTTGCTACCAGGAAAAGTTATGTGAGTTTACCCCTACTTAACTGGGGTATGTCATGAAGCTGAGGTATGTACCACTAGAAACAACCATATGATCTACCAATGGTGGTGATGATGAGAACGACGTCATGCAGGAGGATGATGATATAAAATAGTTGTGGTGGTCAAAACACAAGGATTGCCGGGAGCAATGGAGGGGCGTCGGTTTCCTCGCGGCCACAGGAGGGCATGCGCATTTGGTTCCAGTCGGCGATTTGTGGGACCATAAGAAAAAAAAAACGGCCCATTTTTTCAAAAATATTACTGATTGCCATAATGATGAGTAAAACCATGATAGTTGAACAACCATTAACGTAAAAACGATGGTTTACCACAGGGATTGAGATGCAACAGGACTGACTACTGGAGACGATGCTACGAAAAGGGCTGTGTGCATGTGGGATGCGTTTGTGGCAAAGAAAGGAGGTCTGCGAGACCGGTATTAATGCATGGGGCGGAAGGGTGGGGCTGGATGGCGCATTGTTTCCTATTTTCCTTCATCAACGATCTTGTTCCCACTGCAAAAGGAAAAATTCTAAACACTCCTTACGTTCAAAGTCGACCGGCACGCACCCACCTCAAAAAGCCTATTCTCGATCGGTTTACGTACAACGAACGTTAGCTAAGAAAACTCACTTACAATATGAGTGTGAGTATGCAGGAAAAGGTTCGATTTGAAATTACGACATCCAGAAATCAAAGGCAACATTAGACAGGTTTTACAGCGGACAACTCTTATGCTACAGGTGAGCAATCGTTTCCCCTTAACCCAGACACCTACAAGTAGAACAAAAACACCGAAGAACCCGCGGTTCCCCCGGGGAACAACACTTGAGAAACATCATATTAAGGGAACCTTGTTTTTTTATCTGGGGCGGACTAAGGGCGAGGGGTTCGGTGGAATTCTCGTCAAGGAAATTAAGAACTGATAGCTTATTTCATCTCATCATGTTTTCCACAGATGGTGTTGAAAAACCTCCCCTCTCCTCTCCCTCTTTGGTTGGGATAATTTTGATGGACGGCACTACCTAAATATATATAATAATAATGATGATGTTGTATTTAATAAAAAGCGCTTCTAGACATCAGGACGTACCAGTGTTGTTTGGGTTTAAAGAATGTTCCGGTCTTCCTATAATTCCTTTAAACAGTATCGCGCTGAATGCGGGGGGACTTCTAGGAGTACTGCTACACCTCTCCCCCCACCCCCCCCCCCACAACCTCGATTTCCAAAAGCCTTCTGCCTACCCTCACCCCGATTCCACTTATCCGGACAAAAACAAGACTAAGTCCCAACTGACTTTGTGTCCGCCCTTATATCATGCTGGATGGATTTCTATGTGAAGAAAAAAGGCCAAGCTGGTGGGTCAACGTCAAGTTTGGGGGGCTTGATGAGAATTACAGGGTAAGCTAGCACAATGCGTTAGATTTATGCACGTCAAAAATCGACCACGTTGAAAAAACCCCACAGGGGGACAGCCCAACCCTTGTTTTTGATGCGACACATAACAAAATAATAACTTAATAATTTGGAATCCGCGGTTCTTTTTGGAAGGGTTTGCTGGGAGAAGGTCCCCCCCCCCCCACCCCCCCCCCCCGCGCGCGCAATACGTATTATGTTGGGCTCCTCTGTGGCTTGACCGGTTTTTACGTTGGGTTCACGTTTAGATCATTCGGGTTGACGCGCATATCAAAAGGTTACTAGGGAGGACATATGAGATTATGTGCTGTGTGTACTTGTTAGTCCTACGGTACCAGACCAGTGGTTTATGATGGCTGGATGCCCACGTTGGTCGTTCAAAGACACAAAGAAAGAAAAGGCACGGACCGATCGGATTGTTTCACAGAACCATCATTGTAAGTACCACAACAAGTAAAGCTACTGTGGGTAAATGGGCGCATCTAAGGAAAGGGGTTGTAAAAGGGGTAATCCAAGTATCATCGATAGGGATCCGCTCGACCGGATTCCTAAAGCAATCGTCATATACTAAACAGTTTCATTCTTGTTCTTTGATAGGTGAGACAAACAAACGGTTCCCAGTGCAGTCGACGGTTCGTTGTGCAAATCCAAGTTATCCATGGAAACTCAAGAAAGCTAACCAAACAAAGCGACTGGTGGTAGCTTTAAAAGGTAGGGTCTGTTAATAATGAAAACAAAAAAAACATGATTGCATGGTTTAACAAAACCAGCGCAACAGCGGACGTGGTAGAGCAACCGACTCACTATTAATTAAAACACGCGGCAATTCTGATGTGGTAGAGACACACCGCTCACTTTCAATAAAAAAACGCGCAAGCTGATTGGTTGAGAG
Source organism: Actinostola sp. cb2023 (assembly GCA_033675265.1). Lineage (NCBI taxonomy): Eukaryota > Metazoa > Cnidaria > Anthozoa > Actiniaria > Actinostolidae > Actinostola > Actinostola sp. cb2023. Next base: position 215,961 of record JAUJYZ010001409.1, on the reverse strand, counting down.
CACACGGCACTTTGATGTGCATATTTATATATTTAAAATGTTTGAGCATTTATATATGAGTTGGTAGAGCTTATTTTCACCGCCTCACATTCAATTTAAAACACCGCAAAACACTTGATTGGTAGGAGCACACCGTGATCACTATCAATTACAACGCGTCATAAGATTTGGTCGAGGGCACCCGCTCCTATCAATAAATAACGCGCATATGAATTGGTAGAAAAAGCACAACCACCAACCCGCTCACTATTCAATAAAACGGGCAACTGATGGTAGAGCCACAACCGCTCACTATTCAATAAAAAAACGCGCAATATGATTTTGGTAGAGGGCCACAACCGCTCAACTATTCATAAAAACCCGGCAATTACGAAATTTGTAAGGAGCCACCAACGCTACCCTATTCAATAAAACGGCGCCCAAAACTAATTGGTAGAGCACACCGCTCACCATTTTCAATAAAACGAGCGCAAAATTGATTGGGTTAGGTAGCCCCCCCCCCCAACAAAACCGGCTTCCCACTAGTCATTAAAAAAACGCGCAAAACGAGTGGGAGAGCCACAACGCTCACTATTCAATAAAAAAACGCGAAAATACGAATGGTAGAGGCACACCGCTCACTCCTTTCAATGTAAAAATGACGCATATGATTGGTTAGCGCACCACCGCTAAATATTCAATAAACAAGCGCAATGCTTGATTGGTAGAAGCCACCCACGTTCACTATTCAAAATAAACGCGCAAACTGATTGGTCAGAGCCACAACCGCCTCCAACTGATAATAAAAAACCGGCGCAATTATGATTGGTTAGAGCAACCCGCCCACATTCAATAAAACGCGCCAATATGGATTTGGTGAGAGCAAACTCGCTATATTCAATAAAAAACAACGCAATATGATTGGTAGAGACACCTCGCTCACTATTCAAATTAAACAACGCGCAATATGATGGTAGAGCACACCGCTCAATTCAATAAAAAAAACGCGGCAAGGCTGATTGTAGAGCAACCGTTCACTATTCAAATAAAACGGCAATATGATTGGTAGAGCAACACAGTAGGCGCTCACTATTCAATAAAAACGCGCAAAATGGATTGGTAGCGCCACACCGCGCACGTAGTCATAAAAACGGCGAAAGGATGGTAAGAGCAAAACCACTCACACTAACAAAAAAACGGCGCCAAGATTTGGTAGAGCACTAGAGAACCAACCAAGCTAAGGCACAATATCAATACTATGGGATGGGGGTATGTATGTATGGGTATTAACACCCATTTCACCATTGTAGGTCCTGGGAAGTGCGCTAGTTTGTGATGTCATTACTAAATCCACTAAACCATGTCTAAGGGTAAACGTAGATATAACGGCTCGATCAGTAGGGGGAACGTTGCATTTTAGAAAACCTGAAAAGTTTGTGTTGTTTAGGGACCGGACAAATTACCACCAAAGTTCTGTCACAGAACCTGAATGGTTATTCGAATTCCAACAACCGGGACCTTCGTCACGAGAAACCAGAGGGGATGAACAAGAGAGCAAAAAACGCCTGTAAGTTAATGAGACTGTTATATTTGGCCATCCTGCTGGCATCCATTCAGTAATGTTAATTCCAATCCCACCAAACCATGATCCATTCATTCATCACCATTCAATTCATTCATTTCATTTCCATCCATCCCATCCAATCCATCCAAATCCATCATCAAACTCATCCATTCATCCCGAATTTCAATTCCATCCAACACATGTCAAATCAATCCATTGCATGCTCTCATCCAAACTACATACACCCCAGTCAGTCAATTCAATTCCGTCCACACATCCATACATCCAGCCATCTTTCCACCAATTCCATCTTAACACCACCCACCCATTCATTCGCCAAAGTTTCGGTCATTCTTTATTCACTAATGTGCGATCGCGAAAACATTTGCAGACTTGCATTGCGACGAGTGTCTTGAACGGTTAACGTGTGCGGATGGAGAATTCAAACCTGAGGGATGGGGACGTAGAAATATTATGACGTCAAGAGTATGGCAGGAAACACGCCGTCAGGTACCGTCACTATACCATGACTACCACACGCAGGAAAATACCAGTGGTCATTTCACCCTAAACACGCACCACACCTCTCTACAGGTTATAATGTGGTCTTGTTTATCATTTTAGGTGACGTCGTCTATTGATCTTTTCACTTTCCCCAACAGCAAAAGGCACCCCTCCTTCATCGATTGACTGAGCCTTACACACTAAACGGAACAAGAAACAACCACGGTAAGGTAACGATCGCCTGGTTTCTGAAGGATTATCTACAGTACGAGGCGCGGATCCTGGCAAAATGTTTAAGGGGGTGGGGGGGGGGGGGGTGGGGGGGGGGGGGGGTTGCGGCATAAGACAACTAATTATTCGAATAGTTTAAAATCAAGCAATAAGATAGACGGAGCTCTAGTCATAAAAACAAATACCATAGTGGGGTTATTGGGGACCTCAACATCCCCTGGGCTTCCGGCTCTAAAGAAGAAAGGATTGGGAGGAGAGGAAGGGACTGATGGATGGATGGGGCGTCAGAGGAAGGAATTTGTTTTAAAGCAAATAAATGTGACGATGAATGATGATCTTATTTAACAAAGCGTGGGGTCGAGCAAAACCCCAAGGCAGGGAGGCAACGACACCTCCCGAGGGACCACCCCTGTTGTGGATCATCGTTCTTCGTACTGCAGTGCCTTATATTCTGATCACTGGTGAATTTATACTTTCTAAGGTTAGGATCAGGTGTGTTATGTTAGGTCAACCGAAACATTAATCTATCAAAAAAAAAACATAGGCACTGTTACGCAACCCCTTGGCCCTTTTTTCTTGCTCAAATTGGTAGTAAATGATAGTGTGGCCCACGAAGTGTGGCAGGTGAATTAGGAAACATTCCACTGATGGGGACGACATCGATGATGATGATTGGAGGGTGATGCGGGACTTGCTGATGAAATTTTGATGATGAGATGATGACAATGATGAATGATTGACATGATGACTCATGACACTTGATGCTGAATGACAATTGGATGATGTGACCTGATGATGATGACACTTGATGATAATGGGGACATGATGGATGATGACATGGATGATGAAAGACAGTGATGGGTGGATGACATGATTGATGATGCCATTGAGGATGAGACATTGATGATGAAAAGGAATTGATGATGATGGGACATGAGCTGAAAGGGGACATGCTGGATGATGGCCATTGGATGATGAAGGGAATTGGCGATGATGGACAGTGATGATGATGGGGGGACCATTGATTGATGAGGACATTGCGGATGATGGGGACACTTGATGATGATTGACATTGCTTGATAATCGCCATTGATGAATATGACGATTTGATGATGAAGGGGACTTATTTGCTTCTTCGTCTTAGTGTGGATTTTTTCCCAAGTCATTCGCGCCAAGGGATCTTGGCACGAGAGGAAAAAAAGAACATCAAACGGGAGAATATGGGGGACGCGGCATCACAAGGAGGATAGTCCACGGTTGGGTTGGAGTAAAACGTACACCATACGTGGGAAAATTCACGGGGATAAAAAACACTAGTTTTAATTATTGAATGGAGTAGAATGAGCACAATCTTTAAGGCCAACTCACATGCGTGAAATGTGGAACATCCCACCAATGGACACAAAAAAATACACGTCAGTGCAGCCGTGGGCCAATGAGAAAGTCGAAAACAAAGAAACTGCATCCAGCGATGGACATGAACGTGGTGGACATCCAATGCAAGGGAAACCCGGCGGGGAATTAAAATAACAAGAAATTAGGAGTACGAAAACCGTTTCTTTAATAACTCGTTAGTTTGTTTTTATAAAAAAGGACGCTGCCCAGAGGCTAAAACATGTACATTGTTGAATCAATCTTGTTACGATATATCCTCTGTACATGTATCAGTAGAGTGCAAAACAATCATGTCCGTGAAAAAATAGTACTTACTAATAGTACTAAATGTGTTATCTTCCAATTGGTTTCTATGTTCAATCTGTGCTATTAGTACTAATTAGTTAGTTATGTTTCAAAACGGGGACATCTGGTTCACTAGTGATCAACGAATTAATTTTAGCACACGGAGTGAGTCGCGCCCGCATGGGTAGGTCCGTTTATACGGGAAAACATACTCGTTTAACTAATGAGAAAACAAAGCAGCCAAACGTAGGAGCTGACAAATTTTGCAAAAGAGCAGGGGGAAGTTCCAATGTCCGTTCTTCTCACGAATCGTAAAAACGTTTGTTGGACAATGGTTTAGCACTAATGGATGAACTCCTTTTACTTTCTTATGGAAACCATCTTGACGTTTTCACCACTAAGTACTTACAATCCTCCTGAGAACACCAAGGGGTATAATTCTGTAGGCTCGGGACTCTGCCCAGGGAAACTACCCCTGGACGAAGCTGGGGAAAATTGTTCCTGGAAAGTCAAAAAATCAAAATGGCGGCGTGTCCTAATTAAAAAAAACCAGAAGTACCTGTACTGAATTGGTTTCGACCTCCTACGTTGGGGACCAATCAGAAACGAGGTCCCTTTGGACTCCGGAAAAAACAAGGTTCCAAACCAGAAATTCAGTTCCAGGGTATTTCTCTGGGGAGCGAGTACGAGGCGGACCAGAATCTACCACCTACATCATTTAATTGGGCTTCCTGTGTTATATATAAAACGCTTTAGAAAGCGTAACTAATACCAAAGTACTACCAAGCTATTTATTTATCGTTTAACGGGAATTGAACGGCAATGATGGTTGTGGGTGGAAGCGAGGGCAAACAGTACCGGTCAGTTCTTAGTTTTGAATTGTAAAAATAAAAACCCCAAAAGAACTTTACCTCGATCCTGTTCCTAGCGCGTGGCGGCTCTAATGGTCGCTCTGAAATAGTTAAAAAACAATCCATTCAAATCATGATCCTTGTCTGAAACTATCAATCATCAAATTTTCATCACCATCACTGTCATTCCATAATGTATTCATTCATCATCAATGCCATCCTCAGCATTCTCATCAAGGCCCATTCATATCATCATCATAATCAGGGCATTCAGTCATCAATTCAAGCCATCAGTAATGGCTCATCATAATCATTTCATCATCATTCAATAACCATCATCATCATCATCCATGTCATCATCATCAATGTCCGGCATTCATCAAAGGCCTCATTAATGTTCATCATCATAATTCATATCATTTCAATACCAGCATTCTATGCCATAATCAAATGGTCATCATCACTTAAATGGTCATCATCATCAATGTCACGGCATCACAATGTCTCATAAATGGTCATCAGGCATGCAATGTCAAGAATTCATCAAAGGTCCATCAATTAATGCATCATCATCATAATTCAGTTATCAATACCATCGCATCATCAGCAATCATCATCATCAAATGTCATTTTCCTCATCAATGTCATTCATCATGAATGTCATCATCATCATTCCGATTATCAATACATCATCATCATCACTCAATGTCATCATCATCAATGCTCCATCAATCAATGTCAGCATCATTAATGTCATCATCTCATCATTCTATATATCTTCATACTATACATTATGTCCATCATCATCTCAAGTATCTATATATCTTCATACTATCATATTATGTCATCCTCCATCATCAGTTTCTAGTATATCTTCATACTATTACATTATTAATGTCCCCATCTCATCATCATTATCTTATATCTTCACTACTATAACATGATTAATGTCATTCTCATCATCATTAATCTATATACTTCATACTTATACATATTAATGTCAGCATCATCATCAGTTATCTAAAAAAAAAAAAAAAAAAAAAAAATATAGTCTTCATACTATAATATTGATGTCACATCATCATCTTATCTATATATCTTCATACTACATATTAGTGTCATCATCATCATCATTTATCTATATATCTCATAACTATACATATTAGGTCATCATCATCATCATTATCTTATTATATCTTCACTATCTAATATTAAGTCATCATCATCATCATTATCTTATATCTCATACTATACATATTATTCCATCATCATCATCATTATCTATATCTTCATACTATCATATATGTCATCAGCTAGCTCATTATCTATTATCTTCCATACTATACATGTATGTCATCTCATCATCATTCTCTATATATCTTACTACTATACATATTTAATGTCATCATCATCATCATTATCTATATATCTCATCATACTATCATATTATTGTATCATCATCATCATTAATATATATATCTTCCTTACTTACATATTTTAATGTCATCATCATCATCATTTATCTATAGAGTCTTGCCATACTATACGATAGTAATGGTCACGCATTTCATCAATCATTATCTAAATTATCTTCATACTATACATATTAATGTCATCATCATACATCATTATCTATATATCCTTTTCATACTATACCATAGTAATGTCAGCATCATTCATCATTATCTATATATCTTTCATCCTATTACATCTACTAGACGAGGAATAACATTTATACAAATATTTCTAATGATGCAGGCAACTGTTAGACATGCTAAAATACAACTGTTAAAGCCACAAACTAGTGCTGAAAACTATTTGTGTTGTCCTTGGTGGATGCGATACTAATGCTAAATTTTGATTGAATTCTGATTATATTAGAAGAAATAGAAGCGATGGTTTTGCACTTTGTATCTAGTTAGATTATCTTGTATCTCATTGAGATATTTTGTTATAAATGTATTACTACAACGCGGTTCTGCAATTGAGTGGTAATCTTCTTAAACATACTTTATTATTATATCATTTATTTCATTAATGTAATTTGGTCTTTAAAGTTTAGTTTTCCTATATTCACAGATGTAGGATGCTACCATTGTAGGACATTTTTGACTGGTGAAAAATAAAACCGTTTTTTAATATTATTATTATGTATTACTTATAAGGCATCATATCATCAATGTTCATCATATGCGTCATCATTTACCAAAACCATAATCATCATGCCCATTAATCATCTTCATCATTGCATTGTTATGGACTCTTACCTGCTAAATTAACGCAAAATCTTCCAATTCATCTTGGCAATGCACGGTTTGCCATCCACTAAGGCACACGATCTAATAAAAAACCCAGAAAATCCACAAGGTTCGCTATGTATAGCCTTGCAACAAAGCATCGACCTCATTGGTCGTACCAGTATGTCATTATTGTTACTATCATGACGGCTAAAACTCCCACTTGGAAATTCATAAGACACATGTCAGTAAGTATGTATGGGTGTGGCAATTGGGTGGGTTGGGGGGGGGGGGGGGGGTGTGTGGGGGGGGGGGTGGAGGGGGGGGGGGTGTGGCAGACGACGTATTATGGATGTGCGGCGGGCACGGTCCGGCTAGATCCATATTTTGAGCAAATTTGATACATATTTTATTGCTAAACTTTCAGGAACAATTTCAATCCAGGTTAATGAATGTAGAGTTTTAAAAACATTATTCAGTATAAAAATACAAAACGGCTACCAAAAAGGAAAAAACTAATTTGCAATGTCGGCATTAATAATGGTGTCAGACCGGCAACGGAAAGTGTGTGTCGCACATATTTATCTGCCCGGCAGCTAAGGATGGACTCATTTTGTCAATACATTTGCTACATTAGAGGGAGGGGAGGGGAGACCCCTCCTCCCTTCCCCTCTCTTCCTTCCCCATTCCCCCACTCCCCCCCCAATCCCCTCCTAACCCCTATCCCTCTCCCCCAGAGCCGGCCACCAGGCCTACGAGTTCTGTTACGAAGGCACTGATGGGTGGTTGTTGATACTCACCTTAACAGCATTCCATCTTCTCACTGATTGACAGTTGGTAGACTCTCTTTTCCAGTGTTAAAGGAAGGGAATCATCGTTCATTCCCTTCACAATGTATGTCCACTCTATGTACCGGATCACGAATTGAAGGAGTTTCATCCTCACTGGGACATACCTCGGAGTTGGAACCTGAAGAACGCTTATGTGTTCAAAACGCGATTCTTTGATTATATAAATCCCCAGGGTAGGGGGTCACGGGAAGGTGGGGATTTTTGACTCGTTACAGAGTTTGTATGGGGAAAAATAGACATCTTTGATGCCCTCTAGCATCGTCAATATTAAGCCGAAGTTCACCTAACTTCCAGACTAGCTAAGTTTTGGGTCTGCTCTCTCAGAAAATGATGCTAGTTTTCTTATTGAATTAGCTTTACGGACTTAGTCCCAGTCCCCTGCTCGTTTTGGTAATGGCTAATATGATACGGACTACGATATCGTAAAGACGGCAAAAGGGACCTGGAAAACTATCGGGATTTACTCGCAGTAATCCTTACCATTGTGGGCCGCACTTCGTTCTCGTCTTGAGAGACAAACTGATGTGATGTGACTGCAGGCAAATTGGTGCATTTCACATTCACTTGCAAACTCCACGCCGTACATCGAACATACAGTGTTTGTAGAGTAGGGACAACTTAGCGGGCAGACACAGGAAGGGAAACCAAAGCTATCCATCTGACACATACCACCCCATTTACACACGAAGCCGCTACCCACATGAATCTGTTGTAAACAATCATGTTAAATTATTAGCTTGCTGCATGGCGGTAATACTATGAACAACAGAGAACTGCATGGCGGTAATACTATGAACAACAGAGAACTGCATGGCGGTAATACTATGAACAACAGAGAACTGCATGGCGGTAATACTATGAACAACAGAGAACTGCATGGCGGTAATACTATGAACAACAGAGAACTGCATGGCGGTAATACTATGAAACAACAGAGAACTGCATGGCGGTAATACTATGAACACAGAGAACTGCATGGCGGTAATACTATGAACAACAGAGAACTGCATGGCGGGTAATACTATGAAACAACCAGTGAAAAACAATTAAGGCGCCGCGCAGCGCGCCGCGCCGCGCTCAGCTCAAGCTCATACTTCGCACACAGACGTGCTAAGCGAGGTCGAATATTAGGGATGTTTGTTTGTTTCATTTCTCCTTTTTTCCCCTTTCTTTCTTTTCTTCTTTTTTTCTAAAGTATAAATCTAACGCAAACAACCATTTATGTGACGCCACACATGCGTACGTATTCTACATGTTATTTGATCAAACTGTTTACATACAAAAGGCAGCCCTGACAGGACACTTGTCATTCTAGAGATACATGGGCTACCTGTGTCTTCTACATGTTATTTGATCAAACTGTTTAGGTATACATACAAAAGGCAGCCCTGACAGACAACTTGTCATTCTAGAGATACATGGGCTACCCTGTGTCTTCTACATGTTATTTGATCAACTGTGTTTAGGTATACATACAAAAGGCAACCTGACAGACAAAACTTGTCATTCTAGAGATACATGGGCTACCTGTGTCTTCTACATGTTATTTGATCAAAAAAAAAAACTGTTTTAGGTATACATACAAAAAAGTAGCCCTGACAGACAACTTGTCATTCTAGAGATACATGGGCTACCTGTGTCTTCTACATGTTTATTATTTGATCAAACTGTTTAGGTATACATACAAAAGGCAACCCTGACAGACAACTTGTCATTCTAGAGATACATGGGCTACCTGTGTCTTCTACATGCTATTTGATCAAACTGTTTAGGAATACATACAAAAAGTAGCCCTGACAGACAACTTGTCATTCTAGAGATACATGGGCTACCTGTGTCTTCTACATGTTATTTGATCAAACTTGTTTAGGAATACATACAAAAGGCAGCCCTGACAGACAACTTGTCATTCTAGAGATACATGGGCTACCTGTGTCTTCTACATGTTATTTGATCAAAACTGTTTAGGTATACATACAAAAGGCAGCCCTGACAGACAACTTGTCATTCTAGAGATACATGGGCTACCTGTGTCTTCTACAATGTTATTTGATCAAACTGTTTAGGAATACATACAAAAGGCAGCCCTGACAGACAACTTGTTCATTCTAGAGATACATGGGCTACCTGTGTCTTCTACATTTATTTGATCAAACTGTTTAGGTATACATACAAAAGGCAACCCTGACAGACAACTTGTCATTCTAGAGATACATGGGCTACCTGTGTCTTCTACATGTTATTTGATCAAACTGTTTAGGTTATACATACAAAAAGTAGCCCTGACAGACAAACTTGTTCATTCTAGAGATACATGGGCTACCTGTGTCTTCTACATGTTTATTTGATCAAACTGTTTAGGTATACATACAAAAGGCAACCCTGACAGACAACTTGTCATTCTAGAGATACATGGGCTACCTGTGTCTTCTACATGCTATTTTGATCAAACTGTTTAGGAATACATACAAAAAAGTAGCCCTGACAGACAACTTGTCATTCCTAGAGATACATGGGCTACCTGTGTCTTCTACATGTTATTTGAATCAAACTGTTTAGGAATACATACAAAAGGCAGCCCTGACAGACAACTTGTCATTCTAGAGATACATGGGCTACCTGTGTCTTCTACATGTTATTTGATCAAACTGTTTAGGTATACATACAAAACGGCAGCCCTGACAGACAACTTGTCATTCTAGAGATACATGGGCTACCTGTGTCTTCTACATGTTATTTGATCAAACTGTTTAGGAATACATACAAAAGGCAGCCCTGACAGACAAACTTGTCATTCTAGAGATACATGGGCTACCTGTGTCTTCTACATGTTATTTGATCAAACTGTTTTAGGTATACATACAAAAGGGCAGCCCTGACAGATAACTTGTCATTCTAAGAGATACATGGGCTACCTGTGTCTTCTACATGTTATTTGATCAAACTGTTTAGGAATACATACAAAAAGTAGCCCTGACAGACAACTTGTCATTCTAGAGATACATGGGCTACCTGTGTCTTCTACATGTTATTTGATCAAACTGTTTAGGAATACATACAAAAGGGCAGCCCTGACAGACAACTTGTCATTCTAGAGATACATGGGCTACCTGTGTCTTCTACATGTTATTTGATCAAACTGTTTACATACAAAAGGCAGCCCTGACAGACAACTTGTCATTCTAGAGATACATGGGCTACCTGTGTCCACAATACCTTGATTTACCCCCAGCTGCGCCTTGACCAACGTTCCTTGTATCAGCAAGGTCACCGCTAATCTCTGTATGTTAATAAACATGTCAGTGACGTACAGATAATTAGGGTCAATATTGTGTGCATACATGCAGGCTCATGACGTCACTGGAAACAAATGCGCGCTCTTCTAACATTGGATCTTTGGAAATTGAAACAATTTTCCAAGAATTTCCAAATAATTTCCATTTCCAACGAAAGCTTGAAGAGCGTGCGTGTTTTTCCAGTGCCAGTGATTCGACTAGCATATGGCAGAACCATATATCCACACCCTATAGTCACACCCTATAGTCATACCCTATAGTCACACCCTATAGCCACACCCTATAGTCACACCCTATAGCCACACCCTATAGCCACACCCTATAGCCACACCCTATAGCCACACCCTATAGCCACACCCTATAGTCACACCCTATAGTCACACCATATAGCCACACCCTATAGTCACACTATATAGTCACACCATATAGTCACACCCTATAGCCACACCCTATAGCCACACCCTATAGTCACACCCTATAGTCACACCCTATAGCCACACCATATAGTCACACCCTATAGACACACCCTATAGCCACACCCTATAGTCACACCCTATAGCCACACCCTATAGTCACACCCTATAGTCACACCCTATAGCCACACCCTATAGTCACACCCTATAGCCACACCAAGGTCATTATGTAAACTACTGGGTGGCCAGTTATCATGAATGTTATCCACAGAAAATAAAGTCTCGCGATCGATCTCAGGCCTAGTCCGGGCCCTAAAGTCGCCGTTTTTATGGGCAACTTTAAGCGACTTTAGGCGACTTGAGCTAAATCGAGTAAAAATTTATTAAAACTTTAGGCGACTTTAGGACCCGGAGTCAAGGCCAAATCTACTACTACTATTACAAATATGATCCAGTTTATTGGAGGCGACTCATAATACCCGGTCCTTCGAAACACTAGAAAGGCCGGGTAGAAATTCTAAGATCCTAAATAGGGTCAAGGGTTTTGCCCGGTGTACGCAATCGATGACAATCGATGATCGGAAAACCAATCGAACAATCGATCATAATCGATATAATTAATCGATTGATATCGATTGGTTTTGGCCAATCGATCACCAATCGATAGTCACACAAGAAAAATGACAATCGATGAAAATCGATCATCGATCGATTGTTATCAGGTTCAGTACAAGAAAAAGAAGGCCTCTTGTACTATTCGTGAGGAGAAAAACTAGTGATATTAAACTGCTACGTTTCGAAGATCATTATCATCATAATGAGTAACAGAGATTAGTTACGTACGAAATTTACATAATTTGAACATAAGAATAGTGTTCAATGTTCCATCCGTGCTAAAGTATTTGTTTAAATAACACTGAACTCTTTTATAACTATTGAACATTGAACACTATCTGTTACTCATTATTCATCTCACTTCGTAATGATGACAGGATGTCATCGAAACGTAGTAGTTTAATATCATTGTCTAGTGTTTCTCCTTAAAATATAAGACTATATGTAATAAAAACTCCCTACTCTAGTTTCTTCAGCCTTACTTCTAACTATAGAACTTAATATCAATTGATAACAAAACAAAACAAAACAAAACAATCGATGAAAATCGATGAAAATCGATGAAAATCGATCTATTTTAGGGCAATCGATAACAATCGATCAATCATAAGGCAATCGATGACAATCGATCAAAGGTCACAGATTTTTGTTTCATCGATTGGTCATCGATTTCCAATATCAATCGATTAATTGATATCGATTGATATCGATTGTCATCGATTGTCATCGATTAACGATTTCATCGATTGCGTACACCGGGGTTTTGACATTTTGGCGGCACACCCCTATCCTAGATTTCTGGGAGAACCGATAGTCCTTCGGACCAGCACATGTCTGCAGTATATGAGCTAGAATGCAGTACTAATGTTTAATTTGTCCAGCAAAGAGCTGGTCTTCTGGTCAGGTACCGGGGGATGTACTAGTCTCCCTCGCATCCATTTTTAGTTCCGTCGCGTACGTGACGGAACTAAAATCGGCTGCGAGGGAGACTAGGGGATGTCCATGACCTACTTATTATAAATTGAACTCGGCTAACGACGACGAAGACAGTGGTCGATGTAGGAAGTACATTTTTGAAATCGTCTTTACATATTATATTACGTCGATATTACAGATATTTCGATATTCAGGTAGCCAAATTAGAACTTGTCTTTGAGCGAATGATAAAGAGTTCCTGAGCATAATTCCCAGTCAGAGGTACAGTGATTGAGACTGCATGCGTTGTATAGTAATACTGGGCGAATTCGAGACATTGGTACGTTCAGGCCTAGTGAGTTATACACGGATCTATATTATCGGTACCAATTTTAGACCACTTATGTTAGTCATACAACTTTTGTACCCGTTTCTTTTATTTCAATCCGTTCCGTTACCGTGTAAAGGTACAGGTCCCAAATTTGTCCGGTAGCCTGTATAAACACAGCTCGTTGCAGCTCCATGCATTTCCAATATCTCAAGTGACGATTCCTTATCTAGCAATGTTGACCATAAATTGTTGATATGCTGTTATTAACAACCATGAATACAGATCAACGGAAATTAAACACTTATCGTGTATTTTAGGCTGAATTAATTGAATCAACAACTCAAGTGTATTAGGACGACAAAATATCGAAACGAAAGTATTCACTTTTTCTTCGTAGACATTTGATTGACTCATTCAAAGCTATAATTGACTGAGAAAAACTGTCATAGTATTGTGACATTATTACTCTTATTATAGTGAAAATTAGTTTGTCTAAGTTAGCGATTAGCCACGAGTAGTAGTATCACCAAAAAAAACTATACAGTATTTATAGTTAAGTTTTCACTTACCAAAGTTAACAATAACATAGGTTTCGTCATTATGGATGATAACTTGCTCAGTGTTGTGATGTGAAGAGAACAATTACTGTCTACTAGAAGGAAGCTACAGGCACATGTGTACCGGACTGCTGGGAGTCCCTGCGAGCTAGCATCCGCTTCGAGTCAAGAGTTGAACTGCTTGTCAGATGGGTAATGTTAGACGTCACATCACCAAGCCCATGGCTAGAAAAAAATAAAACCACCACTATATATGACTCGCCCCTAAATCGCTCGAGAAGCCAAACGAGGCGACTGAAATTCACGCAATAGCAAAACAGCTAGACAACCTATTTGTCACAGAGAAGAGCAGAAGGCGAAAAATTGAACGAATTTGCAAAGAAAAAGATCCAGCATTCGTGGAATTGAATTCGCGCACCGTTACCTATTAAAATGATCTCAGTAAAGGTGGAGTAAGACGTCTCTTATTAGTCTGTTTGTACGACTCTTTTCCGTCCAACGCACCGTGCAAGAAGTCGTCCAAAAGTCGTCCAAATAGACTAGTACTTTTTAATTATACGTTATACACGTCTAAAACCGTTAAAGCTTCTTGTGTAAACATAAGGGCATACTGTAAAACATGGACTGGACTTGGACTGGACTGGACTTGGACTGGACTGGACTGGACTCAAAAACTGTAAAACATGGACTGGACTCAAAAACTGTAAAACATGGACTGGACTCAAAAACTGTAAAACATGGACTGGACTCAAAACTGTAAAACATGGACTGGACTCAAAAACTGTAAAACATGGACTGGACTCAAAAACTGTAAAACATGGACTGGACTCAAAAACTGTAAAACATGGACTGGACTCAAAAACTGTAAAACATGGACTGGACTCAAAAACTGTAAAACATGGACTTGATCTAATCTACTCTCTAAACGGTAAGAGAGTATGTATGTTATGACATAGTATGACATATATGATACAGTGCAAGTATAATTATAATATAATTATTATCCTATGCATGTTACATCAACTGAACAATTAAAATGCCAAAAACGTGAGTGCTTTCGAAAGAATTCTGGGCTCATTTCTTAAAAGGAAGAGCTTTTTGATTTCAAATATATGTCTCTCGTGTTACGTACGTTTCTACACGAATAGTAGTACAAATCAAGGGATGAAATATCATCGGATTTCTAGGTGTACGTACATTACCCAAAATTCAAGGGGGGGTCAGTACATATTTAACAGCAAAAAATAAATAAAAATAGTACAGTTCTCAGTACTTTTTGGTATCTTTTTCGCCCTGCTAGGGGGGAAGGGGGGGGGGGGGTGCAACTGCCTCCCCTGCCCCTGTGTACGGCCCTGCCATCCTTCCATCAATGCTCCGTATTAAGGGTATTTAAAGCTACAAAGAGCTACATGGAATGGAAAGAAGTCGAAACAAGGATGCGAGGTCACTGGGAATCGAACTCGGGACCTCCACACAGAAAGCCGAGCACTAACCAACTGTGCCATCCTTGCTCCTTGAGTCACGCTGGGGCGTGTGCGGGCCCGCGTAGCGTGACTTGACCTCAGGCGGCTGGTAAAGGCTTGTTTCCATAACCCAAACCGCCCTTGGCCGACCAAACAATAGAACGAATCTATTGTGTTACTGCATCGTTCTATTGTTTTATATTAATGAGGTCCTTTTAGCCACCACCCAGGCGGCTGCGAAGGAGACTAATATAAGGTGTTATCCATCTCCTCTAAAAAAAGAAGCAATTAACTCGTCAACTGTGATCAAATTGTACGAGGTCTGCCAAAGCATATCTCTAACGTTTATAAAGGAAACCATATAAAGGAAACCAAATACTTAAATAAACTAGTCTATAAAATAGCGTCACGCCACAAGCGTCACGTCACAACATTGAATCTTTTGTGTACTTAGTTGTTAAAAATGGTTTGAGGTCTTCTGCAGGGATGTAGGTTAGATGGCGAATGGCAACGCAGTTTGGGTTCAGATGGTAGTACACCATTGCATGTTCTTTTGTTATTCTATCATTTTACTATTATCTTTTTCTTATCTTCTGTATCTCAGCACGCCATTTAAATTTCCGTTTTACGGCCTGCACGTAGTGTAAAGTTTTAGAACTCTCCACACAAGGATAGTTTGCCTATTTATAGTTACACTTCTATTATATGTCTTATATCTGTTCTCTCAGATAAATTATTGTTAAGATTGCCAAATATTCTTGTTGATTAAAATTTGAATGGCATTTTTCGTAGTCGCCAGTTTCCGTTGATATCATCATTATCGTGTAAACGATATCATAATTTTAATCGCGCTCCCTTGTGTAAACTAGTGAACACTTGAAAGTCACGCTTTATCAGTCAAACGTTTGTCTTTATTTTTGTTACACCGACATCACATCATTTTCTTTTGACGTTACATTTATTTTCTCCATAATTTCTTTCCTTCATTTCTCTTCTTGATCATTGTCTATTCATGTTATTACTGGCTTCACAGTAGTAGCTACATGCAGTCCTAAACTGAACTTTCCCTATCAAAATGTCTGTCAAACGCTTTTGTCTCATCATGTGCCGCGATGAGTGCGTGATGGGAACATATATGCCGTGATCAGATCAAGTCAAAACAATGTTAAACCCGCAATGAACCTATTCAATAATGCCGGAGCTGATTATAGAATACCCACCGGCCCCGCAACTATAGAAATTCGTTAGCGACACTCTTTGAAAATGACGCATAAACACAAAGGGCTGTATTGTAATAACTTGATAAATTTTATATTACAAATAATTTATCATTGATATGTGACAAACTAAGATACGAACAGCTGAATAGGCCTTATGGCCAGTGTTTTGTTGTCTTTAGCATTTTGATATCTTAGTCATATTCGGCTGTTATTTCGTTACCATGCTCCATGTGCAGTATTATATGCTTTTAGTACTATTTCTCGCAGATGACGCTTCTCAGCTATATATCAGTGAAGGAATTTTCGTCGTTTTTGCCTAGATCATAGCCACAAGAAGAAGAAAAAGGTTTATTAAATTGATATAAGATAGGTAAAAGGAAAACTGTAACACCGTAAAAAATAGTACTTTTAAGTTAAAAGTTAAAACTTTACTAGTGACGTTTCGAGCCTTGGCCCTTCATCGGAGAAAGATTTAATTATTTAATTCACCTGTTCAGCTGTTTTTTAGTCCATGTTTTACAGTTTTTGAGTCCAGTCCATGTTTTACAGTTTTTGAGTCCAGTCCATGTTTTACAGTTTTTGAGTCCAGTCCATGTTTTACAGTTTTTGAGTCCAGTCCATGTTTTACAGTTTTTGAGTCCAGTCCAGTCCAAGTCCAGTCCATGTTTTACAGTATGCCAAACATAAGATACAAAAGAATTACTGGCGTGAGACGGACATAAACACACGATGATTGATATTTAATATTCGGATCAGATTACTGAAGCACGCGCCATATATAGAAACAACTAGCAAATCTCACTTTTATCCCCAGGAATTCTAATCCTCAATAATATTTGATTGGATTGCAGTACACGGACGTAAAAGGGCCCTTTGTATGGTCCTGTTAATTCACTTTGACGTGACCATGACATGTTGGAATGTCGGCTGTAAACCCAAACATGGTAACTGGCGCCGGTCATGGTCACACAGCACCAGAGGAAATCACTCTCGATCACGCAAGGACACGCGACAGGAGTTTAGGACCGAGCAGAATATTGAACAGAGTAAATTGTGAAGACGCAAAAGAAGGCGGGGATACTGAGTCTTTTACTATATGACTCGGGCTTCCTGTGGAATACCCGAGTTATAAACTAAGTGCATGGTCTTTCTTTTTCTATTGTTTTTCAGTGGCCACAAATCGCATCGCCAATTTGTTCACTTCTTCGACAATTAGTACAGGTTTAGGTTACTAATCATATCCTAGAGAATATCCTTTGGCCTTTTCTGTGCTAAGAATATTCATGAAAAAATTCTCGATTCTGATTGGCTAAGAGCAGTGGAGTTGAAAGTAATTTGCACTGCAGGGCAAATTATTATTTTTTCATGAATATTATTCATTGGTAATCGTGCGATTTCTCGTTCAATTTGGAATAATTTGCACTAGCTCGTGTATTTTTGATACTCTTTGAAAAACACACTCGTGCAAATTATTTCCAAATTGAACTCGAAACCGTATGATTTCCTCTACTTTAACAAGAATCTAAATACCCTGGGTAAATACTATGCATATTTTGCCCATACACTAGCTTTATTTGCTGAATTTGTGACAAATACAGTTCATTTCAAGAGACGATGGCCTCGTGTTCAATTTCACTCAATTTATTAATCGTGTGTTGAGTCGTTGTGTCGCTTCGTGTCAACATGCTATCGAAACTAATCGTGCTCAAAACACACGAAAATGTTGGGTCTTCATGAAAAATAACTGATTAATGGATATAAAGGCCTACAAAGAACAAAGAAACCCGCGTCAATCAGGTAATAATACCAATATCGCCAATATTTCCCGGAGGTACCAACTGATAAAATACACACGGTGCAACCCCGGGGGGGGGGGGGGGGGGGGGGGGGGACGTGCGGCGAGATGTTCAGACCTGGACCCTGTTTTTGGAATTTGTCACTCGAAAAACTGGATTTACGAATTTTCCAAATAAAAAAACCTGGATTTACGAAATTTTCAATTAAAATGCCCTGATACGCTGACTCCATTTATATTATTGTTCATGTTACTGAAACGCCGATACCCGATACCACGTTAGGTCACGTTATACAAATTATTAAAAACCCGGTAAACATTAATAAATGTTTTTAGGCTATAACCTGGATTAATGATTTGTATGCGTTCATTTAACCTGGATTAGAGAATAAAATGGCCCAAAAACTGGACCCTGTACCGCCGCACATATATATCATGTAATTATTGGGAGTACCCCCCCCCCCCCCCCCCCCCCCCCCCCCCCGTGCAACATTGCGCGCAATATTGCCAGCAATTAACAGGCAGCCCGACTATTTCTTCTGAGGCTTAACAAATCGCAATCCTAAATAATTTCTAATCTGACTCTACCACTAAAACACAAAGTTCCAGTATAAACTAGGAGCCTAGCTACCCAGGGGTATAAGACAATACGCTTGCTAATGAATCATTGTATCACACATGAGATTGCACATGGATATGAGATTAAAAAATATTGATTAAACAAATGTATTGTTGTAGCCCTGGGCAGCGTCCTTTTATACCGGAACTTCGTGTTTAACAGGCCATTTTCATAATGGCGTCATATACTACAAGTATACCAGAATGCTTTGCCCATCTTCCTTTGTTAGATAATTAGCACTAATTGTCTTACTATTCTCATGAGGGAATAAAAATCGGACTAAGAAAGAAAATTCGCAAAGCATTCTGGTACTTGTAGTCAAATGACGTCATTATCTATTGAAGTAACTCTCGTCGTCGCAACCGAGTATGGTTGTTCTTGGTAGACTTGGCTGCAAGAGAGTTTAAATGCCATGGGATTGGATATCCAGGGTTACCATGGCATTTACAAGGTTGTGTTAGTACATCTAATCTAAGCCGGGCCAAAATTGATCGGAATGCGGTACACTAAATTTGGATTGAGCTATTCTAGAGCAAGACCATTACCGTCGGTACGCACAACTAGGATTCGACCAAACACGAGGGGAGGGTAACAAGTCACGCCAATTAGTCACCAATCACAAAAATGAAATAAATAAATTCTACATTCTACAAACATTCTACATGAACTCAAATACTCCAAAGTTATCCGAGTTAACAATGCTCACACTTTGACAATACAAAGGGTGTTGGCATCAGTTGCCGATCTACGATTTTAAAAATCCCGATTGTGCGTAATAACGTGAATGTCGTCGCAGCCTGGCCAGCGCTAACCTAAGACCTAAGAATGAAGCAATCAATTTCCTAAAGGGTGTGGTTTAGGTGAATGCGTTGTGTGTAGACTGGCCAGAACCGCGTAAAATAATGGTCAAACTCTAGAACTAAGTAACGACACAGACTCAGACTACAACTACGCGGTCTCTCAATTTGAGAGTGTGATTTATTGCATCCAGGTCCACTGGTCTCCAGCGTTGGTCCAGCGTTGCCATCTCGAAGGCCTAACGTATGAGGGTCGCAATAGGGATTCTCGGTTACCGCCATCCCGCTCTTTTTTGCTGGCAATCCCGCCATCCCGCTCGTTTTTATATTAAAATCCCGATCCCGCCAAAGATTCGACAATTTCAGTTTCTGGATTAATTATCAAGTATGGATAAAGTCAAAGACATACCTTTATGCAATGAATGAAAGCCAAGTAAACAAACGCCGGTACGTACGTGTTTAATTCTTGCTGTATAGTGTTCAATATTTTTCTTTACATTTGTTTTCTCTTAGTTTTTCTTTTCTTTTTTCTTTTTCTTTTCTTTTCTTTGTTAGTTGTTTTTTTTTTTTATGCTAAGATTCAAAACATTATCCGGGAATTTATGCGGACAGTTCTACCGAATGTCGCTGATACTTTTTCGATCACCCAAGCAAGAAGTTCGCTTCCCCATCCAAAGTCGTCATTTCGTCCTCGATTTCTTCCTCGTCTGCACTGCTAGGTGACTCGTACTCATCTCCGCATCTTCTACGTCATCTGTAAGATTAACTGTCTCTCCCGGAACAACATATTTTTGCCGGGTCTTTTTGGTACAAGTAAGCTGGTAGAGTTCCACCTTTTGCCATCATAGTTTCTTGACGCACTGTCTTCTGACGAATTGCGGCGCCATAGGTATGTGCCCATTCTTTCAAACACTGAGTCTCAGTTGGGCAGTGAAGTTCTTAGCTTGTGATGCTCTGTGACCTCTGTGACATGATATGACTAAAAAAGACATCTGGATATTCTTTTCATGTGACGTCTGTGACGAACCTCGCCCTCTTAGTCCTAGCTAATGCTAATCAGATCTTTTTTCGTAATTTTTGGATCACTGGATTATTAAATGAAACATTTTTACTTGTGACTACATGCCAAACAATCAGGTTTCATCAGCGGCAACACCACACACATTGGCAAAACACCTCCAACACAGTAGCCTGTAAGCAACAGGCTCTCCAAATGACGGGCTCATCCACCCCCCCCCCCTCCCTAGTGGAGAAAAGGAAGACAAACAAGCACGTCACGAGGGGAGTCTGTCAATCACAGGCACAAACGAACACCTATACAACACACGTATAACCACATGAGAACAAGGAAGCGACGATGACAATTTGGTTCACCACAAGAAAAAATAATTTATTTGTACTCCTCTAAATTTGGTTTCCCCAGGTTAAAACACAACTAGTGCTCGAGGAAGTTGAGAAACATAGCCAAATGCGTGGACACGTCAGAGGTCGTCAGAAAATGCGATAAATTTGATTTACTTGAGGACTGCTGTGTGCTACTAACTTGTTTTCTTCATCTGTCGATGCCTCGAGTCTAGAATCAAAAACGGTATGAAAAACAAACGTTAGTTATTTAGTGTAATATTACAATTTTAGTACGCATTGCGAAAAACAATTATTAAATTTGCATAAATGGCGCGCACGAGTTCACAAGGCAGCGTGGAGTTCAAAATGTAAAAGTATATTTTTATCGAAACCTTCAACAACATTAATGTTGTAAAAGCCTAATTAAAGGAATTGAGGAAATTTGGACGTTTCTTGCTTTGCCTAATTCAGAAAATCCTTTCATTTTCCAGAGAATTCATATGAAATTCAAGAATAGGTAGCGAAATTCAAATTCCAAAAACTCACTAGCTACGACCAAAAACAAGTACATATTAAATAAAATAAATATAGTCTTAATACTTTGAGTAAACTTATGGCAAACCATACGAAAACTTGAACTAGTGTTGTACTTTTAAATCGTTTTTTCAGAAAATTGTATTGATATGAAATATAAATATTAGAATTGTCAGCGTATATAAATTCCAAGAAATACCTTTTAGAAGCTAAATGGTAGCGAGATTGGTCGAGATTAGGATAGATATTAGGATAGATATTTATATATATTTTTTTTAAGATTATATTTATATTTTTAGATTAGAAGGGCCATAAGTTTTTCAGCTCAAGCTGTAATATGTTTTTTCCCTTGTAAAATAAAGTTTATTATTATTATTATTATGCCGAACGAAGAAAACTGCTTTCAATAGTCTTACACAACTAGTAGCAACTCAACTTACCGTTTCAAGTCTTCTTGATATTTGAAGGCAAATTTATATTTGCTCAAAATTGTTGTCACATGGCATCTAAATGCCAATCAAATGTTTTCGACCAAAGAGAATGAAAGAAATTCAGTGAGCGTTCTGGTAGCGCCGTCTGATTGGTCGAGAAAAAGTAGGCGGGAAAATTGTCAGGCGCGGGAAATATTTTCTGCACGAAGTAGGCCTTGACACAAATATCCGGATATATTTTGAGATATTTAGAAGCTCCTGGGATATTTAGAAAAACACGAGATCTTTAGAAAAATATATGATATTTTTGGATATTTAGGACTTAATCTTGGGTCTAAAACCCCAAATGACTACTAAAAACGACCAAAGCTCGCTGGAAACTAGTGAAATCCAACCAAATCGGCGCTACGCTACGGGATCCCTGTGATCCTGGGATCGATTTTCAGGGCTCTCAAATACTTCCAGTCACCAATTTGCAGTCGTCCATGTTTTTTAGAGCCGTTTCGACCGAGTTAATAACTCAAGGCTGTTTATTTCCCTTCTCAGTATTTGATCTTTTACTACAGTGGAAGCCGGTGAAAATAATAATAATATGGATATATGGGGATATTTAGAGAAATTTCCGAGATATTTAGGGAAATTTTTGGGATATTTAGAGATTTTTTCGAGAATTTCCGGAAACATATTTAGGCCATTTTTCGAGATATTTGTGTCAAGGCCTAGCACGAAGGAATGTGAACAATCTTAATTTGATCTTGAAGAAAGAAAGAAAGAAAGAAAGAAAGAAAGAAAGAAAGAAGAAAAAAAAAGAAAGAAAGAGAGAAAGAATGAGAGAAAGAAAGAGAAAAAGAAAGAGAGGAAGAAAGGAAGAAAGGAAAAGAGGAAGAAAGAAAGAAAGAAAGCCTCAAATGGTTAGCTTGGGCTACCTGTGCTTCTCATTTAGCGAGAATTGAGCTCTTGATCACCTATAAATGGCCACAACAACAACATGGCGGATCGAACGATGGCGGATTGTGAGCAACAATCGCTTGATGGTGATGAACTCAAGTACCAAAGGTAAAGAGATCTTTAGTAACTCATTTACCGTGTATTTCTAACTAACTGTGCGTGGTAGTGTATCCTATATAATGACTGGTTCGAAGGCATTTCTCGTATACGGTGTTTATTAAACCGAATATCATGAAGCGTATAGTGCTCTGACAGCAGCTGACTTGATATATTGATTGATTGATTCTTTGTTCACAGAATCAAACAGGAGATTTCATCCATTTGGCAAGTGATATCCGATAGTGTAAGTTCTATCGATCAAATTCATCAAAATGCTCGTTAAAGGGTCATTTTTTTACGTTCAGCTATGTTCACTGCAGGCAGTTATGGGCGATTGGAATAAAGGAATTTGCTTTGATTCCTTGGAACTGTCATTCACTATTTTTTTAAGCATCAATATTTTCTTCGAACGTACAAAAATGAGTTCAGATTGTTGTACGTGGATGATTGATGCATGCAGTGTGGTAACTAAGGAAATACGGTTTAATTCTTCAGTGTACCTAATTCCTGCACCCCAGGCCATATTATTAACTCAGGTTATTAAACCAAACTGATAACATAGACTCCCAGCGTGAGACAAACGTAACACGTGAGGGAAACCTACGGCACAGAGTTAAGGTATAGATACATGTATATATAATAGACAGTGCAACATTGCGCACATTGGCAACATTGTTGCAGCTTGATCCTAGCCACATCTGCAATTGGTGTGACCAAGCTTAGGGTGTGTTCCATTTATTCCGGAATAGGAATACTTGGAATAATACGGAATGTCCATTCAATTGAGTCTGTCCCGATTCCGGAATAAGCAGAATATATATTCCTAACATTCTGCTCATCATAGCAGAATGCTTGGAATATTCCAGAATAATGTCTGCCCCAGAATCTGGAATTATTCCTATTCTGGAATAAGGTCAATCGAATGCACCCTTATTGAAGTACAATGTGATCCTACATGTACTTCTGCAAAAGTTGCAACAAATTCCAGAGGTAGACACTTGGTGCATCATTGTGCGCACAATGTTGCAACATGTGTCCGTACAGTCATGGTACAGAATCAAAGATATCTATTCAACCAATCACAGCATGCAAAATCATTGCTCAACCAATCACTGCACTGCACTATATACATATCTAATATATGTACAAAAATTATGTACAGTTACATTTGTATATGTCAGTCAGTTTTGTTGACAGCCCGGAGGGAGGGGGAACTCCCATGTGAAAGGGGCGGGGATGATCGTTGTCTCTTTAAGGGGTGTAAACTATGGTTTTTGATATCACTTAGTGGGGATAGGGAGACTCCCATGTGAAAGGGGTGGGGACGTATAGGGGGTGTAAATTACGTTTTTTGGCATCACTTAGGGGGGCACTCTCATGTGAAAGGGGCAGGGATGATCATTGTCTCTTTGAGGGGAGTATATTACAGTTTTTGGCATCACTTTGGGGTTCACAATGGCATGCCAATATTTGTAGCCACCAAGGTATCATTTAGGGTTGCACACAAAGAAATTAAAAAAGGCAGCCTGTCATACTGCGTTGGTGGGGTCATTAAAGTGACTATAGAACTCTGATATTTGTCTGTCTGTTTTAGAATGGTATCTTTTAGAGGTCAAATAAAGCTTAAACCACGCCCTGATTGGTCTCCTTTAGGGGTTGCTTGCACCACAGGTAGCCCAAACGTAGAATCAGTGGACCGTGACGTCATTGAATATTCGTTTGACCGTTGGATTTTCGAATGGTCTCAGGAATGAGCTCTTAGAAAGACTTCAAATGATATGGGATTCTCAAACATGTCTTCATAATAGTAGTCTGATAATTAAAGAACACTTTGGTGTAGAAATCTGAGCAAGAAATTGTGTTTTTGAGTGGTTTTGAGCGATTCGAAAATTTCACCCGTTTCTAGCGTACATATAATTAGGAAAGGTTTGCAACTCCGGCCACCAATTTTTTACAACCACTGTCGCTAAAA
Organism: Actinostola sp. cb2023; assembly: GCA_033675265.1. NCBI lineage: Eukaryota > Metazoa > Cnidaria > Anthozoa > Actiniaria > Actinostolidae > Actinostola > Actinostola sp. cb2023. Next base: position 190,715 of record JAUJYZ010001409.1, on the reverse strand, counting down.
AAATTATAGCTCAAAAACTACGCAAGCAAAAAATATCGCTTTCCCACCACACATTCTCAAATAAATGATCTTTACAATGAGCTTTTGTGCAAATTTTTTGGGTCCACCATATGCCGAGAAATATTTTTTTGAAGTTGGGGAAGTCGACGAAAAGTTCGCCGTGGCCATCCGCAGTCATCAGCTGTGCACCTAAAACGTTCTGAGGGAGGGGACGGACCGATAGATTTGTTAACAAAAGCTACACTGAGTAGGGGAGGGACCGATAGATGCTAAAGGCAAAAGACTCATCGAAAATCAGATCGATGAAATATAACTCTGCTAGCGGCAGCCAGGGTAATACTGATTAAAACATACACCGTAGTAAATTCAAATTATATAGCATTTATCTGTTTGAGGACATCTTTGTAAAACAATCTATCGGTCCGTCCCCTCCCTCAGAACGTTTTAGGTGCACAGCTGATGACTGCGGATGGCCACGGCGAACTTTTCGTCGACTTCCCCAACTTCAAAAAAATATTTCTCGGCATATGGTGGACCCAAAAATTTGCACAAAAGCTCATTGAAAAGATCATTTATTTGTGAATGTGTGGTAGGAAGGCGATATTTTTTGCTTGCGTAGTTTTTGAGAGATATTTTTTTTAGCGACAGTGTTTGCAAAAATTTGGTGGCCGGAGTTGCAAACCTTTCCTAATTATATGTACGCTAGAAACGGGTGAATTTTCGAATCGCTCAAAACCACTCAAAAACACAATATCTTGCTCAGATTTCTACACCAAAGTGTTCTTTAATTATCAGACTACTGTTATGAAGACATGTTTCAGAATCCCATATCCTTTGAAGTCTTTCTAAGAGCTCATTCCTGAGACCATTCGAAAATCCAACCGTCAAACGAATATTCAATGACGTCACGGTCCACTGATTCTACGTTTGGGCTACCTGTGCTTGCACTTAATACTCACATACAAGTATATATAGCTACAGTACAGTGTTAAGACTAAGTGGTAATTAGAGTCGATTTTGTATGACTGTGAAAAACTATGACGCACGGCACGGCACGGTCACGGCACGAATTCATTCAAAATCCTAATTCATCACGGCCACGGCACAGCACCTCCGTACTGTAAGTTTTTCACAGTCATATGAAATCTACTCTAATTAAGGCTCACTGGCTTAACCATATATAAGTTTATTGAATCATTTGTATACAAACTTATATCTTAATTAATTATTATTGTAATTCTAACCTACATTCTTGTTATGTTTTATTTTGATCAGAATTTCAAAGCTGCAGGCATTACACCAGTATTTATAGAGACAATTTTTGCTATTTTTGATGATAATGAATTCCCAATTACCGACAATGAAGCCACTACTGAAGTACAACAAGAAATCTACTTACTAGCTGTGAAATGTTATTCACAAGTGTTACACATGCTAGTATCTTGTGATCCTATCCAGGTACTGAAAGTTGTATGCTTGAAGGAAATTAAAGGAGTGTTGAAGCAGGTCCCTCTGCCGAGTATTATATCATAATATGGATGAATTTGACGCACATGGTTTAATTCATTTAATTAATAATATTGATGTTTCAATTTGGCAAGAATTGTAAAGGAATTATATGTTTGTAAATTAATGTACATAAAATCCCTGTTACACCATGCGACTGCACATTGTTTTAAATGTAAATAATATTCCTCTTCTAGTGTAAGGTTGATTGCCCTTCAATTGTAAAAAGACTATTGAACATCATTAAGACAAGGTAAACGTTGCATGGTTACATGTATTTCAACAACAAATCTACTTGTACATATAATATATATTTACACGTAAGCTTATATGTGTTTGTATATATCTTCTCTAGAAGTAGCAGTTCAAAGAGACAAAGCTTAGATCTCATTGCAACACTTTTAGGTTAGTATTTTTACTTGGGTAATGAGGAACCTGCCATAAGAATTGTACACTACATGTAATCTTCTCATACAATGCATCACAATTAATTTTGAGAACTTCCAACTCATAATTCATACCACCCATTAATCATGAATTGTACTGTCTCACAGTGCATGATGCGGTTTCCTAATTTCTATCTTCAATTTGACATTGTAGATTCCATTGTTTCTATCATTTCTTCTGACAAAACTCAAGTTCTTCAAGTGAGTACAATTATTGTACAAATTGATTATATATGAACATGTATTATGTACATTGTTTCGAGCGTTGCTTTACAATGAGACGCCATTACTAAACAAGCTGTTTATTCCAAATAAGGCGTGCACCAAATATGGCATCGCCGGAAGTACTTATCGTAACATCTCCCTTTCTTTATATGCAAATAGTGGGTACCATAAATGTAAGACAATATGTGTCTAACTAGTAAATACATGCAGTCAATAACAATAACATAACACTGTATTCTATGTTAAAGTTCAGTGTTCTATAACATAACAACAAAGTCAGTTGTATACTGGTGTAGCCTTTCGTTTACACAAAGTCCTGATATTTAACAGGTGGTCTGATGACCCTTGTTCTTGTCCTCTGAGTCTGTGATGGCTGTATTAAGTGCTATCATGCACAGTTGATGGTCTCGTAGGCTGTGTAGTGCTAACATGCACAGTTGATGGTCTCGTAGGCTGTGTAGTGCTAACATGCACAGTTGATGGTCTTGTAGGCTGTGTAGTGCTAACATGCACAGTTGATGGTCTCATCGGCTGTGTAGGCTTTATCTTTACAGGACTGCGCTGCGTAGCTGTCTGTTCAATAAGTGTGTCTTCACCAGGCTGATTAGGAGTGGGAACTTCATCTGGTGGTCCTTCTGCTGGTCTGAGAAACTGCCTGTTCCTCCTTAAGGTTTCTTTGCCAACCGACACAAGATAAGATCTATCTGTAAGCTTCTCTATACACTTGCCTGACCTCCACTGCTGGTATTTGCTGGTCGGTGCAACTCTTATATCCTGGCCGACCTCTAACTCTGGTAAGGTCTTGGCTGTGCGGTCGTGGTAGTACTTAGCTTTCTGCTTCTTAAGCTTGATCTTCCCTTTGACGCCTTCTACCACTTTAGGATGTAGCAGTGTAGATGCTGTTGGGAGTAGTCCCTTTGTCCTCCTTGACATGAGCCTTTGTGCTGGACTAGACCCTAAACCCTCAGTAGGTGTATTCCTCTGGTCTAATAAAGCTAACCATGGGTCTTTGTCATCTCTCAACGCTTTCTTAAATAACCTCTTGGTTACTTTGACCGATGACTCTGCTTTTCCATTTGACTTGGGATAGAGTGGAGATGACGAGACATGTTCAAATTCCCAGTCAACAGAAAACTGATGAAACTCATGACTCACAAGTTGGGGTGCATTGTCGGTAACTATGCAGTCTGGGATACCGTGTCTACTGAACTGTTCCTTCAGGAATTGTATCATTGTACCTGCTGTAGTGTCTGCTAACTCACCCGCCTCAATGAAGTCAGAGTAGCGAGATGTACTCCTTCCCTTTGAGGGTGAAGATGTCTGCACTCAACCTGCTCCAGGGCCTATCTGGTACCGGCTGAGTCTGCATCGGCTGTTTTGCATTTTTGGCTTGGTAGTCTGCACAGACTGAACACTTTGCTACTGTTTCCTTCACATCACTTGTCATACCTGGCCAAAAGACTATGTCTCTTGCTTTCCGCAGGCACGATTCTGCACCGAGGTGACTTGAATGAATGCGCGACAGTGTGTTTGCTCTCATAACTCTAGGTATAATTACTCGCTGACTCTTGAACAGAACTCCATTGTGGACCGTTATCTCGTCTCGGTAGTTCCAATAGTCACTAATGTGTTCTGGCGCTTGCTCTCTTCGTTCTGGCCATCCTGCGAGTACTGTGTCTTTCAAGGTCTGTAGTACTGGATCTTGACCTGTGCATTTCTGCAGATGTGCGAGTCGTTCTGGCTTCACTTGGATGAATTCGTAAGGATCGGTGCTGTCTAGCTCGATTGTGAATACTTCAAACTCATCTCCTTCCTCCTCGGTTGCTGACATTGGAGCTCTGGAGAGATGATCTGCTATATGCATCTCTTTGCCTGGCTTATAGCATACATCTAGGTTGTGGCGCTGCAATCTGAGAAGCATTCGCTGTAGCCTGCTTGGTGCTGACAGGATTGATTTCTTGAAGATAGCCTGTAGAGGCTTGTGATCACTCTCGATCGTTACCTTCTCTCTTCTAGCTATGTACTGGTTAAAGCGCTGACAACCGAATACTATAGCAAGACACTCCTTCTCAATTTGCGCATAATTTCTCTGGGTAGCTGTAAGTGTGCGCGATGCGAATGCAACTGGTTGCCCGTTCTGTAGCAATGTCGCACCAAGGCCAAACTCACTGGCATCGCACTGCAGGGTTACCTCTTCCTCGATGTTGTAATATCTTTGACTTCCTGGAAAGCTTTGTCGTGCTGGTGTGACCACAGGAATTGAGCATCCTTTGCGGTGAGGTCGCGTAGCGGTTGCACAACATCAGAAAGCCTGGGTAAGAACTTAGACAGATAGCTTATGAATCCCAGTAATGTCATCAACTCCTTCTTACATGTAGGTCTCGGCATTTCCTGGATGGCTGACACCTTGGCAGGGTCTGGCTTGAGTCCATTTGCTGTGATGATATGACCCATGAACTTCACTTCCTCTCTCTTTAGGTTCATCTTGTCCTTGTTGAGTTTCAGCTTAACCTCTCTTGCTCTGTCTAGTAGTCTAATCAGATTTTCGTCATGGTTCTTCTCTGCTTGCTCTCGGGTTTCTCCACACCCTAATACTAGGATATCATCACGCAAGACTTCTATTCCTTGAAGATCATCAAGCTTCTCGTGTAACTTGCACTCAAACTCCTCCGGTGCTAAACTCACTCCAAATGGCATACGTAAGTAGCGGTACCTCCCTGATGGGGTCCAGAACGTAGTTTTCAAACTGCTTTCCTCATCTAGTTTCAACTGGTGAAACCCGTCCTTTGCATCTAACGTGCTGAACACTTTTGCTTTCGCTAGCTTAGGTAATGTCTCTTCAAGTGTTGCCATCTGGTACTTAGGGCGCAATACTGCCTTATTAAATCACGCGGATCCAAACAAATCCTTATCTTGCCTCCTGATTTAGCAACAATGACCATGCTACTAATCCACTCAGTTGGTTGCGAAACTTTCTTGACAATGCCTTTCTTTTCTAGCTCAGCTATTTTGGCTTTAACCTTATCTTGCAAGGCAACAGGAATGCGGCGTGGCGTATGCTGCACTGGCTTAACGCTGCTATCTACTACAAAAGTATAGAGTCCCCGATATGTCCCAGTCCCTCGAACACATCTTTATACTCGTTGAGTATTGACTCTTTGGTGACTTTCAGGCTGCTGACATCTACTTTATTTACTTCATGCGGCATGTCTAGATCTAGTTTCAGTAATCCTAGCTGCTCACTGCTTTCATAGGATACTAGGGGCTTGCTATTTGTTTCAACAACTTGAAACTTGAGCATGTGCTGTTTAGCTCTGTGCTCTACTTTCAACTTCACTTCTCCTAGTGGTTTCATGATTGATCCGTCAAAAAGCCTTAGCTTAACAGGGCTTTCGTCAAGTACTGGTTCTCCGTTCTGCATCAGAATTGAAAGATCTCTGTAACTCATCACGTTACAAGTGGCACCAGTGTCTATCTGACACGTCATCTGAGTTTTGTAACTGTTCTTGTTTGAATCTTTCAAACAAAAGCTTAGGTCTGTGAACACTTGTTTACCCTTGCCTTTCACTGTTGAGATAGTCTCTACTTTAAAAAGGGGTTCATCCGTGTCAGAACTCTCATCATCTGAAAGCGCATTAAGCTGCTCTTTTTTCTTACACATTACAGAGAAGTGATTATTCTTTTTGCAGAAGTGACATTCTTGGCCAAATGCTGGACAATCTTCTTTCTTTCTATGCTTAGTTTTTTTTCCACAGTATTGACACTTAGTATTTGTGTTGGTTGATCTATGCGCATGGCTACTATGGCTGGAATCTTGCTGAGCTTTTGCTTTTGGCTTACGCTTTTCTCTTTTGACGAAATGCAACTCCTCACTGCTTTTGTTTTTTTTCCCTGCATGTTTTTGAGTTGTTGACTTGTAATTTCGTTTGATTTGGACATTTCGATTGCCTTGTTTAGCGTGAGAGCATCTGCTCTAAGCATTCTAGCTTTGGTAGCCTGATCACTAATGCCTATGACAAGCCTGTCTGATTAATTCGTCGGTAAGCACACCAAACTGGCAGGACGAGGCAAGCTTTCGCAGCCTATTGATAAAGCTATCAACAGTTTCCTCCCCCGTCTGAATGCATGAATTAAACACATACCTTTCGTACACGACGTTTCTTTTCGGCAGGAAATATCCTTGCAAGGCTTCCATTGCAGAGCTCGTCGTGACTGCTTCCTGGCCCAGATTAAGGTTTAGAAAAATCTGTAGACACTCTCGTCCCATTACCGAGCGAAAAGTCGCCAAGCGAACGGCTTCACTTCTTTGATTGAGCCCCATCGCGACTTCGTAATCCATGAATTGCTGCTTGAAAAACTCCCAGTTGCTAGTCAAATCTCCTCGGCAGGTCATGGGGCTTGGCAGAGGGAAGTTTGAAGGGTAGTTTTGGGTAGGTTGCTGCACAATCAGCGGCGGTGTCTCTTCATTTTCTGCCATTTTCGTCTCTTTGCACTTCGCACGTGGGCCTTGAATGAAAACGCTTTTCGTCCGTTTTTTCTATCTAAAAAAATCGGAGTACTTGCTTCAAACTTACGCATTCCGTTCTTTTACTGTATCTTCACCTTTCCAGTAAATCCAGAGTACTGCTGACTCGGTTGAATTGCTTAAAATCCCGCTTCTAACACCATGTTTCGAGCGTTGCTTTACAATGAGACGCCATTACTAAACAAGCTGTTTATTCCAAATAAGGCGTGCACCAAATATGGCATCGCTGGAAGTACTTATCGTAACATACATTCTCCATTAATTACCACTGTTTCATTGCTACATGACCATGCAATCAAGACAAAAGCTTGACTTGTGGTTTGCTAATTGATACACCAATATGATGTTTATTAAATTACTGCAAATTGCAAACCAGTCACAACTTTCAACTTGGGTGGTTGTATAGTAATGGTTGGCTCAGTTGGTTGAGTACTGCGGTCTATTGTGCGGGAGGTCGTGGGTTTATATATAGTCCCTGGTTGGACCATTATTCAGTTCACATGGCTAGAATGAGCTCCTAAAATGGCAGACCCATCATCTCTCCACACTACATGAACTACATGCACTACATTGAACTGGAGGGACATAAAATAACCCACACCACTCTTTGACTAAGACTAGGGAACAGAGTTCCCGGTGTGACTGGTCCGTCCTTATCGGCCCGCAGTAATTGGCAATTAAAATTTATAAATCTAATGAGTGGTATTTAAGCAGTGTTGGTACGTACTGTGGGTTGTAGGTATAAGCATGAGCTGGATTTTCAGTATAATCTGCCAGTGAAATATACATGTATGTTGTTGACCAGTGGCTTAATTATTGATAAGAGAACAAGTTAGAGTGAATTTTTGTTATTAATTATAGTTGGGCATTTGGTTGTTGTACTTGAATGTTTACATACATGTACAATAATAATAATAATAATAATAATAATAATAATAATAATAATCAATTACTAAGTACTCTATATTTCATCCAATTCCAGGCAATATTTGTAGGTGTCAGTTGCTTTCAAAACCTAAATGTTGCTTTGACTACTGCTCATATGCAGGTACAAAATGTATGTACAATTTACACGATGATTTCATGTGTGGATCAAAAAACAGTTTTAATAATTTATTGATATTTATTTGTATTGAATTTAGACAAATAGTGATGAAGAACAAAGCAAGTTATTTGTAAGCTGTATAAAGGCTATTTCTACAATCACTTATGGGTCTTCAGCATCAAAGGTCAGTTGTACTATTATATTGTTGATGACAGTAAGTAATCCCCCTGCAAATCTATCACAAACATGTAGAGTTCTACAGAATCAGAATCAAAATAGGAAGGAAGGAAGTCTTAATCTACGATCGATAGCAGAATTCAATAACATTAATACATGTAAGTCAATCTTGATATCCCACATTGGGCCTTTCATACAACCATTTACAGCAAATCAATAGCCAATCATATTGCACCAAGTAGTGATATACAACAGTAGTACAGTGATTGGGCCTTTCATACAACCATTTACAGCAAATCAATAGCCAATCATATTGCACCAAGTAGTGATATACAACAGTAGTACAGTGATTGGGCCTTTCATACAACCATTTACAGCAAATCAATAGCCAATCATATTGCACCAAGTAGTGATATACAACAGTAGTACAGTGATTGGGCCTTTCATACAACCATTTACAGCAAATCAATAGCCATTATAAAATAATTTAAATGGTATGCGCGCTCTGATTGGCTGATCCGCCGTGTTTCATTTGCCTGTGAAAACATGGAAATGACGTAACGACCTGCCAGATTAATGGAAAATTCATTGACTTTTTGACCTAAAACTAATTTTGTTTTCATCAGTGTACGACATTTTCATTAGCAAAATTTACTAAATGTTCAAAACTTTGAAATTAACTTACTTGAATAACAGAATGCTAGTGATCCAGCTAAGAAAACACGTCTTGTTTTGATGAAAATCAGCTCGATGACGATGATATGAAAACCGGTTGTATGAATACCTCGCGTAAACAAGCTTGGAAATATGATGAAATAATTGAGTGTCAACGAGAATCTCTCCAAGAGCTACACAAATCATTGTGTTAGGCCAACTGCCATCACTCTGTTGTCAAACGCAGGGCTGTGTAACTGCCAAATTATAGCTATTTTGGGTCACCGAAACGAGCAGTCACTTGCAAGTACAACTCCCGGCCATCTTCCAACCAGCTCCAACAGTGCAGTAATGTGTTCGCCCAGGCACTCAATCCAAGCAGCAAAAACAACTGAAGGAAGCAGAATACTTCTCAGCAATGAACAATATCCCAAACAGTCGGCTTAGCGAGATTTTTTCAAACCGAACCTTGCTCCATCGGTTCAGTCCACGTGTTAAGGGAGGCTCTAGGCAGAGGTGGTTGGATCGTTGTTTATTCAAGCTCTGGCTGGCTAGGACTAATTACAAGTTGTGGTGCGGTCACCTTTATAGTGACGCACTAATTGTCTATCAATATATCAATGTCAGTTTAATCTAGGGTTGTGATTGGCTATATCCTATGTGCTTCTAGATTACAATTATCAAATACGCAGCTAAGTTGTACAAGTAATCTAAAGATTCTATATAGTTAACTTCTGCAACACTGCAACAAAGTTACACTGTTGGATAGTAATAATTATAAGTTATCTGATTGTGTCGAAATATTGTAAGTGGAAAATAGGAATAAGAAGTTCTGACGAAGTATAGTGTCTTGGGGTGTGGTAGATAATTATGTGTGGTCTATGCCAAAATAGGAGGAGACTAAATGATAAGATTATAAGAAATTGCATGATCTGGAATACCATCTGGTTCTAGAGATAATGGAATTAAAGTCTTAATGATATTAACTTAGCTTATCTAGAAGTGTTTGAGAATATAGCAATTAATAGTATTGGATTAAATCAGTGATTCTGTTGTGTAACACACGTTTCGTTCAGCCGACGACTGCCGTCACTGAGAACCACGATCACAAATAGTCGACGTGTTTGCTTTCAAAAAGAACTATTTCCTCCACTTTTGGGATCCCACTTTTGTATTCAAACTGCTCTTTTTAACACAATATGTATAACTGTTAACTTTTCGCTTGGTTTTAAACTTGATTCGAGGTTAAATCATAATTAAAATGACACTTTTCTTGCCCACAGTTTGCCGGTTCAAACACTCGCCAAAAAAATTTATATCAAAGTCACATATATCGAGCTTTCTGATTGGTTGGTGCAATGTATTGAGAATTACAATTTAGACAATAAAGGATTTATGTTTTTTCATCTGTTTATCTTTTGTTTTTGTACTTTATTTCGAAAAAATAATTATTTTATAAAAGAAATGAAGTACGTTTTCCGTGTTTTCATGCTCTCATGAAAACCTCGGTACGTTTGGGAGAATTCTCGAGCAGGTCCAAACACTCGACTACGTCTCGTGTTTGGACTGATCTGCTCTCGAATTCTCCCAAACGTACCTCGGTTTTCATGAGAGCATGAAAACACGGAAGACGTACTTCATTTCTTAAATCATATTGCACCAAGTAGTGATATACAACAGTAGTACAGTGATTGGACCTTTCATACAACCATTTACAGCAAATCAATAGCCAATCATATTGCACCAAGTAGTGATATACAACAGTAGTACAGTGATTGGGCCTTTCATACAATCATTTACAGCAAATCAATAGCCAATCATATTGCACCAAGTAGTGATATACAACAGTAGTACAGTGATTGGGCCTTTCATACAACCATTTACAGCAAATCAATAGCCAATCATATTGCACCAAGTAGTGATATACAACAGTAGTACAGTGATTGGGCCTTTCATACAACCATTTACAGCAAATCAATAGCCAATCATATTGCACCAAGTAGTGATATACAACAGTAGTACAGTGATTGGACCTTTCATACAACCATTTACAGCAAATCAATAGCCAATCATATTGCACCAAGTAGTGATATACAACAGTAGTACAGTGATTGGGCCTTTCATACAATCATTTACAGCAAATCAATAACCAATCATATTGCACCAAGTAGTGATATACAACAGTAGTACAGTGATTGGGCCTTTCATACAATCATTTACAGCAAATCAATAGCCAAATCATATTGCACCAAGTAGTGATATACAACAGTAGTACAGTGATTGGGCCTTTCATACAATCATTTACAGCAAATCAATAGCCAATCATATTGCACCAAGTAGTGATATACAACAGTAGTACAGTGATTGGGCCTATCATACAATCATTTACAGCAAATCAATAGCCAATCATATTGCACCAAGTAGTGATATGTACAACAGTAATACAGTGATTGGACTTCATCTTGTGCTGTATATACGTTTTGTTCACTTCATTTTGACATCATCTAAGGTGCATGAGATACTCTGACTTCCTCTTCCAATACTAGTGATACTGTAACTATTATCAGCTGTAGTACATGTAAGTGTAAACACTGTAACTACACGTAATAATTAGCCATATAATCTTTGTTGCAATCTAGGAAGTATTTAAGGCAACTGTTGGATATGATCAACTTTGCAAGCTGCTCAAGACTTTGAAGAACCCATCAGATGCTGTTATCCTTGCTCTCCTGGACTGGGTAAAGAACCATTATCAATATAATGTATTTGCAATATGAATTATGTACAATATCAGTGTGTGACTAACAGCTAGTTTCCCTTCCCCACCCAATGTCTTGTGCTCATGAACTCTCAGGCTGTAATAAGTCTTCCAGGAAGAATAACATTGCTTGTGGGGTGGGATGGTTTGGGGTGCGGTGGAGTGTAGTGGTCCGGCAGGCCAATAGAGAAGTTTGGTGAAAATATTTCACTAAATTTTGTGAAACAGTTGATGCAATACAATTACGGTATAATGGCCCCATTGAAGTAAAAGTGACAATTTGATTGAATGTTTCATGGTATACATGTACAAGCCAGGAGAAATCATTGCAGCACGGTTTATCATACACCATAGTCATAACAAGCAAACAACTGCATAGTATGATGGAAAGGAAATGTAGGATGCCATGACATATCCTTGACACAGACATTATTAACTGATTTTAACTTTGTCTGGTATTAATAAATCAATAATATTGTTGGAGAGGAAGTTACAGAACACATTGTTCACGTGCTAATCACTTGGGGTTTTTTTTAATATGCGGAATATTTAGGCTGTAGAAGGCTGCTATCAAGATGATGAACTATACATTAACAATGTCGATGTGATACTACTAATACTAGAATGGATACCAGCTATTAACGTACCTGCTCAAAGGTATAGTATATACGACCGATGTACTTAAACACGAAGTTCCGGTATAAAAGGAGCCTGCCCAGGGGTAAGACAATACGTTTGCTAATTAATCTTTGTATCACTACATGAACATGCACATGAATATGGGACTAACAAAGATTGATTAAACAAATGTAATGTTGTAACCCTGGGCAGCGTCCTTTTATACCGGAACTTTGTGTTTAAGGTGCGATCACACGTGCTGTGCAGTGATGAGCGTGCCGTGCGGTGTCCGTGCCATGTGGTGACCGTGCCGTGCGGTTGTCCGTATGGTGAGCGTGACGTGCGATGACCGTGCTGTGCGGTGACTGTGCCATGTGGTGACCGTGTCGTGTGGTGACCATGCCGTGCCGTGCGGTGATCGTGCCATACCGTACGGTGACCATGCCATGTTGTAACCGTGCGGTGCAGTGACTGCCATGTCCAAGCGTTCTGATTGGTTAAGTAATGATTTTGCACGCTGTGATTGATTGATTCCACACCATGTAACAATATTACCAGCAATATACACGCAATGTTACACCGTGTGTCTGTACCTTCAATCAGCTTGGTGACCACAATCGCAGAGGTGGACACACGCTGTAATGTATATAGCAGAGGTGGACACGCTGTAACAATATTACCAGCAATATTACGCGCATTGTTACACCGTGTGTCTGTACCTTTAATCAGCTTGGTGACAACAATAGCAGAGGGTGGACACATGCTGTAACAGTATTACCAGCAGTATTACGCACAATGTTGGCACCGTTTGTCTGTACCTTTACAGCCATTGATAATACACAACTTTTTTGTAGAATTGCCGCTGACCATCTAAAGAGATTGTGCCAAGTGTCCATCCGCAATGCTATGCTGTGTAGTGTGAATGGAGTGTTTGGGAAGATTGTTGCTACACTGGACACTCATCAACAGTGTTTCGATGAAAAGGTTGCAGGTACGCACGATATTTAATTCATTTGTGTATTATCTATGTTATTGGTACTCATAGAGCAGAATGGCGTTGAATGTACCCGAGAGGCTGAGTTTCCAAGACCGAGGGAAAACCCTGGGGATGCTCATCGTACTTCATTTTAAACCTGCCGAAACGATCACCGTTAGAGTCATCCCGGTACCTTTTAGGGATTTCTTTTTTACAAAAATAGATTAGGAATTTTCCCGCGAAGAAAATTATGACCTGCTTGTCAGGAAACTAATTCATTTAGAATTGGTACCTTGTAGCCTCCTCCGCAGGCAACTCCGGCCTCGCACAGGGATCCCAAAAATCCCAAAAAGCAAAAGGGATCCCAATGGGTTTGCATGCGGAGGAGGCTAGGTACCTTGTAGGGGTAAAAAGTATTTGTTGCCACGCCCACAAGGTCGGGGTACTGGTATCTAATGAAGGGTCAAAATTCCCGACGAGCATCCCCCCGTGACTTTTTATGGGAGTTATTTTGCTTGCTATAACTGCCTGTAAGGAAAAGATTAAAACAACTTCAAAAGACTTCTGTAGCTGTAACATTAATGCTAACCCATTACGAATAGACAACTCATTAGCTTGACACGACCTCTCTGAGGCAGACATATTCCCGCTTATTGAGAGTGACCTTCTCTTTTGAAGTGACTCTGATTGAGGCATTGGAAGAACTGGGTTCATTCTCTGTCAGTGCATCAGAATTAAAACAAATGATCAGCCTGTTTAGACCATTGGGTGATGGTACTAAAGTAAGTAACTATACATACACTACACTACAATTATTGGCAGCCTGATACTACTTATAGAAGAGAATACTGCAGCAGTGAGTAGAGGTCTCACCTTGTACAATGTTTGTACAGAATATCTTCACTGCACTGCACTTTGGAGTGGAGAAAGAAGTGAACGCCATGTATTATGCAGTACCAACAGACACTTTGCCAGACAATGTTTGCAATACAAAAATTACTTTTTAACGTGTAAATGCCATTTAGCAGTACTGCTAGTGGGGACAGGACTTTCACACTCACTTCTTACTACATTCTACATTCTGAACACCCAACACTCATCTCACTAGTGAGGACACGACTCTCACACTCACTTCTTACTACATTCTACATTCTGAACACCCAACACTCATCTCACTAGTGGGGCCACGACTCTCACACTCACTTCTTACTACATTCTACATTCTGAACACCCAACACTCATCTCACTAGTGGGGCCACGACTCTCACACTCACTTCTTACTACATTCTACATTCTGAACACCCAACACTCATCTCACTAGTGAGGACACGACTCTCACACTCACTTCTTACTACATTCTACATTCTGAACACCCAACACTCATCTCACTAGTGAGGACACGACTCTCACACTCACTTCTTACTACATTCTACATTCTGAACACCCAACACTCTTCTCACTAGTGAGGACACGACTCTCACACTCACTTCTTACTACATTCTACATTCTGAACACCCAACACTCATCTCACTAGTGAGAACACGACTCTCACACTCACTTCTTACTACATTCTACATTCTGAACACCCAACACTCATCTCACTAGTGAGGACACGACTCTCACACTCACTTCTTACTACATTCTACATTCTGAACACCCAACACTCATCTCACTAGTGGGGACACGACTCTCACACTCACTTCTTACTACATTCTACATTCTGAACACCCAACACTCATCTCACTAGTGGGGATACGACTCTCACACTCACTTCTTACTACATTCTATGTTCTATTCACCCTTAACACTCATCTCACTAGTGGGGACACGACTCTCACACTCACTTCTTACTACATTCTACATTCTGTACACCCAACACTCATCACACTAGTAGGGACACGACTCTCACACTCCCTTGTTACTACATTCTACATTCTATACACCCAACACTCACTCATCTCACTAGTGGGGACACGACTCTCACACTCACTTCTTACTACATTCTATATTCTATACACCCAACACTCATCTCACTAGTGGGACTCTACTCTCACACTCACTTCTTACTACATTCTGTACGCCCAACACTCATCTCACTAGTGAGGACACGACTCTCACACTCACTTCTTACTACATTCTACATTCTGTACACCCAACACTCATCATACTAGTAGGGACACGACTCTCACACTCCCTTGTTACTACATTCTATATTCAATGCACCCAATACTCATCTCACTAGTAGGGACACGACTCTCACACTCACTTCTTTCTACATTCTATACACCCAACACTCATCTCACTAGTGGGACTCTACTCTCACACTCACTTCTTACTACATTCTACATTCTATACACCCAACACTCATCTCACTAGTGGGGGACACGACTCTCACACTCACTTCTTACTACATTCTACATTCTATACACCCAACACTCATCTCACTAGTGGGGACACGACTCTCACACTCACTTCTTACTACATTCTATATTCTATACATCCAACACTCATCTCACTAGTGGGACTCTACTCTCACACTCACTTCTTACTACATTCTACATTCTATACACCCAACACTCATCTCACTAGTGGGGACACGACTCTCACACTCACTTCTTACTACATTCTATATTCTCTACACCCAACACTCATTTCACTAGTGGGGACACGACTCTCACACTCACTTCTTACTACATTCTATATTCTATACATCCAACACTCATCTCACTAGTGGGACTCTACTCTCACACTCACTTCTTACTACATTCTACATTCTATACACCCAACACTCATCTCACTAGTGGGGACACGACTCTCACACTCACTTCTTACTACATTCTATATTCTCTACACCCAACACTCATTTCACTAGTGGGGACACGACTCTCACACTCACTTCTTACTACATTCTATATTCTATACATCCAACACTCATCTCACTAGTGGGGACACGACTCTCACACTCACTTCTTTCTACATTCTATATTCTATACATCCAACACTCCTCCTACTAGTGGTGACACGACTCTCACACTCACTTCTTACTACATTCTATATTCTATACATCCAACACTCATCTCACTAGTGGTGACACGACTCTCACACTCACTTCTTACTACATTCTATATTCTATACATCCAACACTCATCTCACTAGTGGGGACACGACTCTCACACTCACTTCTTACTGCATTCTATATTCTATACACCCAACACTCATCTCACTAGTGGGGACACGACTTCTCTACACTATACATCCAACACTCATCTCACTAGTGGGGACACGACTCTCACACTCACTTCTATATTCTATATTCTATACACCCAACACTCATCTCACTAGTGGGGGGACACGACTCTCACACTCACTTCTTACTGCATTCTATATTCTATACACCCAACACTCATCTCACTAGTGGGAACACGACTCTCACACTCACTTCTTACTGCATTCTATATTCTATACATCCAACACTCCTCCCACTAGTGGTGACACGACTCTCACACTCACTTCTTACTACATTCTATATTCTATACACACAACACTCATCTCACTAGTGAGGACACGACTCTCACACTCACTTCTTACTACATTCTATATTCTATACACCCAACACTCATCTCACTAGTGGGGACACGACTCTCACACTCACTTCTTACTACATTCTATATTCTATACACCCAACACTCATCTCACTAGTGGGGACACGACTCTCACACTCACTTCTTACTACATTCTATATTCTATACACCCAACACTCATCTCACTAGTGGGGACACGACTCTCACACTCACTTCTTACTACATTCTATATTCTATACACACAACACTCATCTCACGAGTTCAAACACAAACCAACGATTGTTAGTGGGCTGTAGGGATGATAATCGTGACGATATTTACTTTTTCCTCGTTTTCTCTCTTCCTTCCATTGCAGGTGAAATTTTCTCATCATCTTTTACGAGCCTTGTTGATGGTGTCGTGTAGTGGAAGCAAGAAAAGGGCGCAGTACTATTTCGATTTGCACAATAAGTTCTCTGTAAGTGTAATATGTAACGTATGCTGATTTATATAGTATGACGTCATGATCTGGAGAGAGCCGTCACTGATTACAACACGGCATTGGCGCGGGCTCAGAATTTCAAAGTATAAGAGAATAGTTACCATGACTGACTGCACAGAAATACCATGGCTTGACTTCCACGATAAAGTCATTTCTTCTGTTTAATTAATTAATTAATTAATTAATTAAATTGATTTTTTAAGTAATGATTTTTTATTTTTTTATTTTTTTTAATTGTGTTAATCTTTTATCTTATAAAGGGAATCAGTTTGCCAACAATCCAGAAATGGATAGGATCAGGGTTTACCTTCCTTACTTGGCTGTGCATTGAACCAGAGCCTAAACAAACAAAGAAACGAAATACAGAGAAAAGGAAAAAATGTCGACGAGAAATTTACAGGTTTCAATTCACCTTTCCCCCTATGACGTAATGATACCACTACTACCAGAATCCTTTTCGTAGCTTCTTTTGTTATTCTAATTCACCCCATACCTTGGTACTCTCATAGGAGTTAAAACATTTGAATAAGAATTCGAAAAGGATTCTGGTAGTAGTGGTATCGCTACGTCATAAGGGGAATCGGGAATTCACATCTAAACGTAATAATATCATAATAATGTAGCACTGTATGTTTACACATATCTTTTCATCGACGTGTCCATCGACAAACGCGTTGATATGCAAGGGCGGATAGAGGAGAGGGGTCCTGTATCCGCCCTTGATATGAGACCAAGAACTGAGTATCCTGGGAGAACCGGTATTTATATCTGAACTGGTTAACAATATGTTTCGTTGCGTGTTGAGTAAAGAAGGCAAGGTAACCCGTTGATGAAAATTGTGTCCCTGAAAATGTATTTAATTTAATAAAATATCATTTATCAATCGATATTTTGCTGAAACGTCTTTTTGGTGTTCAGCTTCTTCACATCTTCAGGAGTTGGAATTGAGGCATTTGTATCCGAAGACAAAGACTTAGTGATTGCTGCTTGCGGTAAAAAGGAATACCACACAGTTACAGTACCAGATTGCGGGTTCATAGATGGACAGTGGGTAAGCAACTATTCATTTTAGATATAGAACTCAAACTCTATACTGCAGTTTTGATGAATGTTGTGTGTAAAATAACTAGGGACTGAAGGGAGGCATGGGATATTTGAAATGGATGTGTACGATCAGCAACACATCTAGACCAGCAATATAATATAATGAGTATAAAATATAGAAAAGTAAGGTGAACATTTGTTTCGGGTCCAGTACGTCACACAACATGTACTATTTCAGAATGTGTCCACCCCTGCAACATGTTGCACGCAAATCGATTCTTCTTCAGCAACATTGCGAGCAACAAATTGTGTCGTGTGAGCGCGCACTAGTCAATTGCGAGCAATGCAGGGATGGACACATGCTGCAACAAAACTGCCAACAATATTGCACGCAATGTTGCACCGTGTGTCCGCCGCACCTTTACGCGTTACGCATGATACCAAGCCAGTACCTCTACATATGTTTTTATGGTTTTGATAGGAATTTGGTTCTTCGATATTCAATACGCGTCTGTTTGTTATTAGTTAATTAATGTTAAAGGTGTTCATTTTGTGATAGCATTCTTTGAGCATCGCTCACCTGCCTTCGCGAAGACCGTTTGGTCAGAGTACTTTACTTGTGTGTATCGATGGTGCAGCAAGGACTACATGTTCACTGAAGTTCCATTCCCTTGGATCCGAGGTAAAGAACAACGATTGATTGAGCAATATTATTATTCCTTTATTTATTTATCCATCCATCCATCCACTCATCCATCCATCCACTCATTTACCCTACCATTGATCCACTCATCCATCCATCCACTTATTCATCCTACCATTCATCCACTCATCCATCCATCCATCCATCCATCCATCCATCCATCCACTTATTCATCCTACCATTCATCCACTCATCCATCCATCCACTCATCCATCCATCCATCCATCCATCCACTTATTCATCCAACCTACCTACCATCCATCTACTCATTCATCCATCCACTCATTCATCCTACCATTCATCCACTCATTCATCCTAGTATTCATCCACTCATCCACTCATTCATTCATCCAGTCATTAATCCTACCTACTGTACCTACCATCCATCTACTCATCCATCCATCCATCCATCCATCCATCCATCCATCCACTCATTCATCCTACCATTCATCCACTCATTCATCCTAGTATTCATCCACTCATTCATTCATCCAGTCATTCATCCTATCTACCTACCATCCATCTACTCATCTATCCATCCATTCATCCTACCATTCATCCACTCATTCAGTCATTCCTTTATTCATTCATCGTTATTTTATGTTTTTCTTTCGTTCATTTATGAATGACATATTGCACTTGTTGTCTACAGGAGTTGACATGTTGTCACATAGGTTGTGGTTCTCAGCGCCGCCACTCCTACCTTAACACCCCTCCATCAACTAAATCTCTAAAATTCCCATTTCGTCGGGCTTCAAGTTGTGACTCACCGAACCCTGGTGTCGGCCATTCATCGGTCATTGCAGCTGGCTCACAAGACACAGTGTGGGGTGCACCAGCTTCTCTGCAGGGGCAGTTGGGTCCAATCTGTATATTTAGTGAAGGATTAGTTGAGTTTTACCACACAGCGTGGCATAACGCAGGTATGACCTCATCTTAGAAATCAAACGTAAATGTGTAAAGAGATCGCTCAAAAGGGGGTGGTCGCTTAGCAGGGAGTGGTCGCATAGGAGGGTAGCCTCCTTAGCAGCCGCCCTACGCTGCTAAGGAGGCTAATAGGAGGGGTGATCACTTAGAAGGGTGCTCGCTTAGGATAGGAGGGGTGGTCACTTAAAAAGGGTGTTCACTTTAGAAAGGTTTGACTGAAGAATTTTTCAATTGTGTTTTTCAGATATAATATAACTTAGTGTTATTTCACCGTGGAATAATTTGTTTCATATGTTGGACGTTATTTTGTAGGTCCCAATAATATAGATGTATTTCAGCCCCCTGATACGTCAGGCACGTCTCAACCGGGTAGTCTATATGAGGTCTCATCGAAATTGATCCTTTACTATCATGCAAAGGTAAGTCGTTGTTGTACTTTGATTTGAAGCCTATTCACAGACCATATGTGAAAAAATGGTCAGCGGTTCAGTTACTGTGAAAACTCCCTCTATTAAGCGGCCACTCCTATTAAGCACCATTTGCCATTCCCTTCAGGGTAGCCGCATCTTGTTATAAACACTTGAGATAGAAATGTTGTCTTTTTGTAGGCTGTTCGTGATTTTGTCTGCTATGATTTGACTCCACCTCAGCCTACGCACACAGACCTTCCAGGCAGGTTAGGACCCTTCTGTAGACCTTTGCTTACTGACAATGCATGACATTCATATTTTGACTCTCAGACTTTCAGGTCATCGGTGTGTAACGTGGAACATTAAGGTAAAGTGTGTAAGTAGCATGAAAACACAGGCAGCCCAACCATTTCGTCTGAAGCTAATATTGTAATAATTAAAAAGATAGTGTGATGGGTTTCCTGTGGTAAACCGTGTGCGAGAAGTATTATATTGGGCTCCCTGTGTTCTTACGCACGGAATCGTTTTTCTGTACGTTTACGTTCGCTATATTCTATTGAACGTACAGTATAAAACGCACTTGATTCCGTGCGTAATACCACAGGAAGCCCAATATATAATATGCCGGCACGCTCTACCACAGGAAGCCCAAAATATAATATGCCGCGCGCTCTACCACAGGAATCCCAATATATAATATGCCGCGCGCTCTACCACAGGAAGCCCAAAATATAATATGCCGCGCGCTCTACCACAGGAAACCCCACCAAAAGAGCTGCTTTGTAGTAAAGAGGTTCACAGTGTTAACAGCTGCTTTGTCGTTTAGGATGTCATTCAAGGTATCGGAGGAGTGGAAATATTTCTTCCTTTACTAGAAGCAATGCAATATTCAGAGAATGAGTATGTTATCTTATGTTTGACCTTATTTATTTATTTATTTGAGCTGGTTGAGTTTCAGAGTCGATACGCAAGTAACATGCATTGGCTTTCTAAGTTGGTGTTTGTTGCTCTCGCTACACCGTACTGATGAGTTCCAAAAGAACGAAACAGCTGTCTACGGTTGCCGATCCTGGCTCTCTCTTGCTCTATCATGTTGGTGTTGTGTTAAGCTTTTTATTTCTACGTAGTATCAGCCTTTCTTGAATTTCATGTTATTTATTAGAATGTTTGCAAATCCAATATGTATTCTAGACAGTTCAGTGTTTTTACAAAGCAATTTTACCCCCAAATATGACGTCATTTTGGTGAATAAAGGATGACGTCATGGATACAGGGAGTTACACTCCATGACGTCATCCTTTATTCACCAAATGACGTCATATTGGCAAAATTACTTTATTATACATATTGGACTTAATTGTTGCTTTATACAAATCTTGGAAATTCCTTGGAAATGTCCAAAACCTTGGAAGGTTTGAAGAGCGTTCGCTTTTCCCAATGAAAGCGCATTTAAACTTTGTGATAAACATCACATCAGTCAATGGCTTTGACTATTGATTCACAACTTCACTCTGCAAGCACCCAGTAACCCTTATGGTTGGTTTCTTGCAGGCCTGTCGTCACAAATCCAAATAAGGGAATTGAAACTCACATTGATGACCAACAAGACAGCATGACCTCGGAGGACTGGACACTGCTCAACCAGCCAACGGATATCCATGATTTGAGGATAAAAATGAATAACATTTGCAGGCAGCCTTGCACTGAAGTGACCTTGTTTTTGTATTTAATTCTTAACATCTTAAAAGAAGACGAAACAAGCCTCTCGTTTCATGACCAAAGCATCGTGTTCATTTCTCACATGCTTCAGACACGTGACTCGAGGCTTCTCGATATTGGTGTTTTAAAAGCCATCCAGGATATGATTGAATGCGTCAGCAGCCCATTTCTGTTGGAGCAAATTTATCAACATTTAGTTTTTAACTTTAGTATTTGGAGCTCTTGTGAATGTCAATTACGTGTTAGTCACATACAGTACGTGTCTACTATCATCAAGGATAAGCCTTCAGTCTTTAAGAAATCATTTGGAGTTCAATTCCTACTGGACGTCATCAAAATGTACTATGCTGGAGAGCATGAGTCATTGTGTAACACTGCGGAACCCAAGCGTGCAGGCACGGTGGACGTAACAGACGATGAAGTGAAGATGCTTAGGGCGTCTTTGTTAGGTATGGTACCACTAATCTTGTTCATTAGAGTCGTTTTCGTATTAGTGGGAAACCTGCGGCATAGAGTTACGGTCACGGTACGATATCGAAGACATCTATCCAACCAATCACAGCGCGCAAAATCGTTGCTCAACCAATCAGAATACTTGGACACGGCACGGTCACGGCACGGTCACCGCACGGCATGAACCGTACCGTAACTACCTACTTCCCACTCATACGAAAACGACTCTAAACTGATTGTATCGTAAATTATGTTGATCAATTGAATTATTTGACAGGATTAATTACTCACTCAAAGGGTGGGGAACAAAACAAAACAACCATCAACCACTCTTCTCTCCATCGCCCATCACTTACACATCTGTCATTTCTAAGGTCTTTTAAAGTTTTACCTGATGGACAAGCCAACTATGCAAGAAGCAAGATGTCTAGTCGAGTACCTACAAAACGTGCGCGATTCTGTTCAGGTTTTGGAGATACTGGACCTGTTGACGTCACTCTGTACCAGGACATCACTCAACAAACTGGTGAAAAGGATTTCAGGTCAGAATACAGTAGAAGAGTTGTTAAAAGGCTCTCACAATTACCAGGGATTACTGGGTTAGGAGTTAGGAATAATCTATATTATAACATGTCCGACTGAGTAGCGACTGAGTAGCGACTGAGTGTCGATGCTGCGAGCATATCATTCACACAGCATCATGTGGCCACTGCACCGTGTGACCACCGTTGCAATAGAGTCGTTTTCGTATGCGTGGGAAACCTACGGCACGGAGTTACGGTCACGGTACGGAATCGAAGACATCTATTCAACCAATGCTGCACGATGTCGCCTAGACACACAATACTGCATGGACATATACAAACCTAGACACATTGGACGATACATGTCGCGTTACCTTAACATTATTCTTGTGCTCTTTCACAGACCCCAACAATGTCTGTGTATTTGTATCCATCCTTCAAAACTTCCACCTTGAAGCCATCCGTCTGAAAGTGTTCAAGTTAATGGCAGCCATTGTATTCTCATCGCTGGTCCCCGAGGCTAACAAAGATTCCTGGCGTTTGAAGGGCGTTGGCTTCACCCCCTTGACGGACGTACTTAGTAGCGACACCAGCATCTCTATGCTACTTGGCTTGCTGGAGCTTGGAGTGACCGAGTTGTCTGAGGTCAAAGGAATACAAGTGTATGGACACTACGACGTGGTGTTGTCTGTGGTCAAAATGGTTTTGTACGAAGATCTGGAGATCAAACTACTTGTCAGCCATTTGGTAAACAGTACTAGGATTAGGGCGTTTAATAGTAGGAACGAGGGGGGGGGGGGGGGGGGGGGGGGGGGGGGGGGGGGGGGGGGGGGGGGGGGGGGGGGGGGGGGGGGGGGGGGGGGGGGGGGGGGGGGGGGGGGGGGGGGGGGTGTGAAATGGCCTTCTTCGCGTCATGTATTGTGTACTAACTTTGCTTGCTATTTCAGATAGTTATTGCCGTCATGCCCATGAAGTAAACTTGCTTTCCTGTGTTTCATTTCCCAGATTTTAACGTCATTAGATGCCAATAGAGAGAGTGTTGAGTCATTGTCCAACGAACCAGCTTGGTACGACTATTTCCTTAAACTACTGACCGTCAAGTCACGTGACGATATCCCCACTGATCCTGAGTCAGTCGAGGCGAAGCACATGGAAGACCTCGTGTCTAGCGTACTAAAGATTATGCTAAAAGCCATGTGGACGGGCGTCCCAGGCCACGACGTGGAAGCGTGGAAGGTATTATTTATTATATCCGTTGGATAAACCCTTATTCAGTGGATAAATGTATTGGGTAACAGCATTATCCACTGGATAAGGATTTATAAAATAGATAGTGCTATCCACTCTTTGAACATCCGGGACCTGCTGGATAAACCCTTATTCAGTGGATAAATGTATTACAGCATTATCCACTGGATAAGGATTTATTAAATGGATACGCCGAATTCATAATGACGTATTTTTAGTTTGGCGATACGATACGTTTCTGGTACAAATGATCACTGTCTTCTAAAACAGTACCTAGAAATAAACGTTCTTGGAAAACTTCTTTGCTGTAGACAAAATATCATCGGAGTTATGACAGATCATAAATAGAGAGTTTTGTATGTATTTTTCAAGTAAGTCCTCACCAGCCTCGTTTTGGTGCAAATTCACAATTTCAAATGTTCATATCTTCTCAAGGATTTATTATTTGGTTTCAAAACACACACATAGTATTTAGATAATCACATTCTATCATCAAATATTTACTTTTCCCAAAATGATATTTTTTGGCTTTTATGCAAATTAGAAACAGCCATTATGAATTCGGTCTATAGTGCTATCCACTCTTTGAACATCCGGGACCTGGTGGATAAATCCTTATCCTATGGATAAACTTTATTGGATAACAGCATCGACTTGTCCACTGGATATAAGGATTTATTCAACAGATAGCAGAAGTTCGTTTACGCGAAGCTTTTAGGAATACTTGTCATAAATAATCCCATCCTCGATCCAAGCCTATCGCTTTTTGACGAGCATGCGTAGTAAGAATATTAGAGGTCTGGGTCCGAGAATGATCTGAGAACAGCTTTGTTAAGAACTCTTCAGTGCGCATGCGTTGTATGGTTTTCTCAACACGCATATCAATAATCTTTGTTTTCTTTTACATAAGAATCGTGGTCAGGTGATCACTGCGGTCAGTACCATCGCTTCGTCAGAGATATTTGTATATCCATCACGTGTCATCGAGAGAAGACTTCTAGAAATGAGCCTTCGGGCAGTAGTGGATGATATCCAGCGGTCTGGTCAAACAGGAGCGAGCGAGACGAACAACGCGCTCATGATAATGAGACTGGTAGAGGACTTTTTGTTCACTTCAGGTGAGGAGTTAGTTGCTATGGAGATGGGGTCGAAAAGGAGTATGGGAAATCTCCACACTTGGAGACTAGTGAGGGTTTCTACTTCTTTTCGTTTGATTTAGAAGTTTATTTTACAAGCGACATTTTCTTTAATACTGTCTCGTATAGTTGTGAACTTCGCGTTATGACAGCTTACGTTGTCGTTGTTTTACAGTTACTGGACAAGAAGCAGAAGACGTTTGCAAATGGAGTGTCAAGGTTTGTATCTACCATCACATAATCTTAAGGCTTTGGATAACAACGAGAAACACCGAGTATTATAGAGTGGTTTTGGAATGAGTGGGAAGTAGCTACGGTACGGTTCGTGACGTGCGGTGACCGTGCCGTGTCCAAGCATTCTGATTGGTTGAGCAATGATTTTGCGCGCTGTGATTGGTTGAATAAAATGTCTTCGATTCCGTACCGTGACCATAATTCCATACCGTGGGTTTCCCACTCATACGAAAATGACTCTATCATAAGACACACTGCTGTGTAATCATCGTAATTAAGCCAATGAAAATATAGAACCATGATGAGAAAGAACGATTGTGTTTTTGAAAGAAAGAAAACCACTGACAGTACAGTTGATTATATTTTGAACGAGCTTCGCGCTCTTGGACGACACGTGTCTAAATAAACTATTGTATTGTATTGTATAAGTTATGTGATTGTTAACATCTAGGACCGCTGACAGTGCCCTTTGCGTTTATGGCTTTGCAAAGTAATAAAATAGATGTAGATAGATGTAGAAAACTGTAGTCGTGAAGGTCATGTTATATAGTGTACACTATTGGTAGTCGGTAGTTTACTGTCTTCAGAGATTCTAATCCAGTGCACAAAAGTTTAGTTTTTTTTTTCTCTCGCGTAATGTCCCTGGATAGACAAATTTAATTGATTCGATTATGTTTTGTTTAAACTAACTCCTGTCTTAATATAAATAAATAAATTCCCTGTTAGACACGAACAGCTTTGCTTATCAGCAGCCTACGCTGCCCAAGCCACCGCGGCCATGTTGGATTGTATGAACTGTAAAGTAACTTTTCTGCAGTGTTGGCCGTGCAAATTTTCGATTTCTGCACGCGCATCTCTGGGTTTTTCCTCATATTAGCCAGTTACGCGCGAGGACGGCGCGAGGACGGCGAGGACGGCGAGGTTTTCTACACGACATCTAAAGCAAGAATTCAAACAAAGTGTTACCTTCTTCGAGCTGTTCTATTGCGAAACCGAGCGATCAGCCTATCGAACAATTTGCTCTCTTTCTCTGTGCTCAGCTCTTTCAAACTTTCTTAGCGCGCTAGCCTCCTTTAATTTGCAGACGTTCTTTTAGCTTAGTGTCGTCAGAAGCGTTGCGTGACGACACTAAGAACGTCTGCAAAGGAGGCTAAGCGCGCGCATATCGAGAAATGTCGCAGTATTATTTATTCAGATTTCACTGAAGAAAACAACAACAACAACAACAACAATGCTGTCTTTATTGTGAACAGCAAGCCACAGGAAGCCCATTGCTGGCCGAGTAATCCTTTGAAGAATTCACTGGGAACGAGAGGAATAATTTGTTACCTGGCAACAGAGTGATGACGTTTCGATTGTTCACTTATTACGTCATAAACTAATCACCTGCGCTAATTACTTTGTAATGAGCTTTGATCAGTACAACTGAGCACTCGATAATTACTAATAAGTGAGTTTTTACAGCTGAACATTTCTTTAAGTCATGGGTTTTTTACGTAACATTGTTATTGGAAGTGCTGCTGCCGTCGCGATTGGCCTCACGGGATATTGCATCTGGAAATACTTCAAGGTAACGACTACAGTCATTTTGATCGATTCGATAAACTCATTTTAAATAACCGCACTTTATTGTCTTACAGACTGACGAGGAATGCGTCGAAGGGGAGACCGCTGATGTAAGCAGTGAGGCAGCTGGACCAAGCCAAGACCCCACTTGTTCTGGTGTCACTGCATGTGCACGCAGTCATGTTGGACCAAGCCAAGACGCTACTTGTTGTGGTGTCGCTACATGTGCACGTAGTCAAGTTGGACCTAGCCAAGACGTCACTAGTTCTAATGCCGCTGCATGTGTACGTCGTCAGGTTGGACCTAAGCAAGACGCCACTTGTTCTGATGTCGCTGGATGTCCTGGACAAGCCACATCTAATCCCAGCAAAGATGCTAGTCGCAAAACCACCTCATATTGTGGAATGCGTAAGGGATTTCTGTTGTAAGACTACATGAAGGACCCATACAGACTGAGAGCAATGGTGGCGTGCCGGGTTAAAGACCTCGAACGAATTAAGGACAAAGAAAAAATATACAAATAAAACTTTAAAAAAACAAGAAAATGAAAAAACAAAATACAAAATCAAAATACCAAGCAAAACAAAATAGAAAACGAAAAAGAAAAAAGAAAAAAAAAAAGGACCACAAATAAGGGATGGAAGCCTCCTTGCAAAGGGCGGCTGATCCGGGTGGTGAAGGATGAGATGTGATTTTTAATTTTAATGAAGTAAAAATAAATTCAAAGTAATATTTAATATGTATGTTTGACTTTGTACTGTAAATAAAGCATTCAAGTGAAAACAAGTGTTTGTTTCTTAGATGAACGAATACTGAGGTAAATAAATAAATGGATGGATGAATGAATGGATTGGTAGATGAATGGATGGATGGATGGATGGATGAATGGATGGATGAATGGATTGCTGGATGAATGGATAGATACATGAATGAATGGACTGATGGATGAATGAATGGAATAATGGATGGATGAATGAATGGACTGATGGATGAATGAATGGATTGGTGGATACATGAATGAATGAATGGACTGATGGATGAATGAATGGAAGAATAGATGGATGAATGAATGGATTGATGGATGAATGAATTGATTGGTGGATGAATGGATGAATGAATGGATTGGTGGATGAATGAATGAATGGATTGGTGGATGAATGAATGGATGGACTGATGGATGGATGAATGGATGGATGGATTGATGGATGAATGAATGGATTGGTGGATGAATGAATGGACTGATGGATGAATGAATGGAAGAATGAATGGATGAATGAATGGATTGGTGGATGAATGAATAGATAGATGAATGAATGGACTGATGGATGAATGAATGGAAGGAAGAATGAATGGATGGATTGGTGGATGAATGGATAGATAGATGAATGAATGGACTGATGGATGAATGAATGGAATAATGGATAGATGAATGAATGGATTGGTGGATGAATGGATAGATACATGAATGAATGAAATAATGAATGAATGGACTGATGGATGAATGAATGGATTGGTGGATGAATGGATAGATACATGAATGAATCAATGGACTGATGGATGGAAGAATGGATGGATGAATGAATGGATTGGTGGATGAATGGATGGATAGATGAATCAATCAATGGACTGATGGATGAATGAATGGAAGAATGGATGGACGAATGAATGAATGGATTGGTGGATGAATGGATAGATAGATGAATCAATCAATGGACTGATGGATGAATGAATGGAAGAATGGATGGATGGATTAAATGTTAAAACGCCGGAACTGAGGAGACTCTCTTATAAAATTAGTTGACCACGCCGAGAAGGTCGAGTGGATTCTGGTACCATTTAGAGGTGATTTCCAGTACTCTTAAGGGAGTCTCCTTATGAACCCATGGCTCAAATTAGTCTCTAGTCTCACCCAATCAATGCAAACGATGTCCCGCTAGTTTTTAAGACATTTTGGGGTATAACCACGTGTGTTATGCTTGGCGATGCGGAATAGAGAGTTGATATCATTCAACACGGCCACAAACCAGAATACGTCACAGAGTTTGAAATTATATGTACGCTTGTGCGCTTGCGTGCTTGCTTGTTTGTATGTTTTCACTACACTAGATCATTAATCTTGATTTGTGTTTCTAATCTCAGCTAGTGGATTCAGTGGCTCAGCTTCTCGAAGCACTAAACGTGTGGGGTAAAGATGACATGGAGGAAGACGTCGAGTGGGGTGAAATGGCGCAGATTGGTGGTCGAATCCTTCTCGGGTTTCTAGCCCACGAAGACACCAACTTTTGCGCCACGGCTTCGTCCAAGCTTAGCAAACTATTAAAAGCACGAAGCATCAACTCGCAGGTCGAGGTGTGTTTTGTGCTCGGCAAACTCTACCAGGCCTTCGTTGACTCGAGGCAAAAAGGTAAATCATGCGTGGAAGTACGCAACAAAAATGTTTGAGATTTAAGTGTCTGCAGCTCTTTACTCAGCGATTTTGCGGTTAATTTATAACCTGTCAAACTAGTTTTAAAACACAGAGCTCTGAGCATGCGCACTTGTTTCAGTCATCACGCATGCGCCTCGCAGGCAGAAGCTGTCTGGACAACCTTTCATTTTCTTATTGAATCGTTGGACTAGGAAATTATTATAGGGTCAGAGAAGGGCTAAATTTTAAAATGGCTATAACTCACTCAATTCTCGTCCAAATCGCTTCAAATCTTCACAGGCAATAAAGGAATGATTGAAAAAGATACAGACGACTTTATAGATGATTTTATTTTACCTTTATTATCTTATTGATTTTATTGACATTATCCACATACATTCTCTTATAATAATGCGGCACTGATACACAGCTTGGGCTACCTGTGTTAACACCAATATTAAATGATGGTACATATCGTATTCTAATTCAATAGCTTGGTTTTTATCCTCAGATGATTCTTCTAACTTCACATTCATCGTTCCCATCATCCGTCTCATTGTTTTGAAATATCGCGACCGATTACCGCTGACCATCTATGTACCGTCGTTCACGGCGCCTGATCGAACACACCCAAAGTTTGACGAAGAGTTCGTGAGTCTGATAGAAACTGACGAGTTCAAAGCCATGATGCGTCAACAGGTTGTGCCAGCTATGCGTCAGTACGTCAATCAATGGTGAGGGATTTTAATGATTTTATCAATTAATTATGTTAATTAATATATTTATTAATTTATGTTAATTTGGTAATATATTTTTATCTCATTAATTTATTTTTTATAATAATTTTTTTTAAAGGCCGGTTTAGCTTGTTTTTTTGACAGCTGCGTCAGACTGGACCCACAATGCTTTGCATATATATTCAATTCGCGCGTTGATTGGTTAATGAAGTACAATTGAACGATTGACATCATTTGTGTATTGAGAAGTGGAGTGTATATGTGAATAATTACTACTACTGTATGTTCATAGCTACGACAGCTCGCTCGTGTCGGGTCGATTTTGGATGGATTGCCTCAATGGCTTGAAGGACAGTCTAGAAAGACGAGATAACGCCTTAGAGTATAGCCGTTCATTGTACGAGGAAAGAATCATTCAAACAGCTCTCCAAATAACAGAACAACAGAAAGAACGTGCTAAGAATATATTGACGCAGAAGAGTCAACAACATGTTAGAGTGGCAAGCCAATGGTTACTGACTAAACGAAAGTTTTCTTCTGATCGAGCGGCCTGGGCAAACAGGTGAGACATATCACAGGGTCCTTCCTTCCTTCCTTCCTTCCTTCCTTCCTTCCTTCCTTCCTTCCTTCCTTCCTTCCTTCCTTCTTTCCTTCCCTTCCTTCTTTCCTATTTTCCCTTCCTTCTTTCCTATTTTCCCTTCCTTCTTTCCTATTTTCCCTTCCTTCTTTCCCTTCCTTCTTTCCCTTCCTTTATGTCGTTCTAAGGTATATAGTTGGGTTACCTGTGCATTTATGTTATCTTGATTGACAGGTCTCCAGAAGAATCTCATTGGAAGCTTTCGACCACGGAAAACTTTCAGCGCATGCGCTTGAAGCTCTGTCAGAATTACAACTTTACCGATCATTCAGACGCCAGTGCCGCTCGTGATAACGTGCCGACTAGGACTGGTAGCGAGTTAAGTACATCAGTCCATGTACACCTAACAAAGGAAGATCTGACACACGGCTCGGTCGAGAGCACAGATGAAGAAGATCTTATTATACCCAACAACACAGCTAGCCCGCCCTTGAGGTTAGAAAAAAGCGGAAGAACCGCATTCTTAGCTTGACAAATTTCGTCATATTATTATTGTAGCATTTTTGTAGATGTCTTTAGTGCCTTGCTGTATAGTTTTGAATATAAGCTTTTAAAAGCAATGGATAAAGTGGGGTTGTTTGTTTTCAGTTTGATAGCGCGAACGCTCGATAAAAGTTGGGAGTCTAACTCTCTCCATTTTCCCTTTACCCTCCCCCCTACCCCTACACCTACCCCTACCCCTACCCCTACCCCTACCCCTACCCCTACCCCTACACCTCCCTTCCCATTGTTGTACCCCCTCCCCCTCATTGTTGTATGGTAATGGGATTTTCTGAGAACAACTGTTGTTTGCTTCACAGTCCACATAAAAAATCTAATCCAGAAAGAGTGTTACTGGAAGTAGACAGCGAATTCATTACCTTGATGGATCGCTTCCCAGGAAAACTTAAAGTTTCCACTACGCATGTGTACTTCTCAGCCAATAGGAACAGAGAACTGACAACCGCTGTACAGGATTTTTTGTGGGCTGTCACCGACCTACGTGAGGTTCATCTTCGACGATACAATCTTAGAAGAACGGCCCTTGAGTTTTTCCTCGTGGATCAGACCAACTACTTCATTAATTGTTCTAAACATGTAAGTGTCTTGGTATTTGTGTTCGTACTTACCTGACTGTTTGTGTCTGTATATGTACCAGTCTTTGTCATGTTTCTGTCTGTCTGTCTATCTGTTTGTTTCTGTATCTGTCTGCCGGTTTGCCTATTTGTCTATCTGCCTATTTGTTGTCTGCCTGTTTGTCTGCCTGTTTGTCTGCCTGTTTGTCTGTCTGTTTGTCTGTCTGTTTGTCTGTCTGTTTGCATATTTGTCTGTCTGCCTATTTGTTGTCTGCCTGTTTGTCTGTCTGCCAATTTGTTGTCTGTCTGTCTATCTGCTTGCCTATTTGTCTGTCTGCCTGATTGTTTGTCTGCCTGTTTGTCTGCTTGTCTGTCTGCCTGCCTATTTGTCTGTCTGCCTATTTGTTGTCTGTCTGTCTATCTGCTTGCCTATTTGTATGTCTGCTTGTCTGTCTGCCTGCATATTTGTCTGTATGCCTCTTGACTGTATGTCTGTATGTCTACCTGTCTGCCTGCTTATCTGTCTGTTTGTTTGTCTGTCTTTCTTTCATTGATTTACCTACGTGTGCATCTCGACAACCAACGTCTTGTTCTACTTTCACAGGATCGCAATTTAATCTACAAAAGCATTATAAGTCTTCGTCCTCCAAACCTGTACTACATCGGTGCACGTACCCCCGTCCAACTCCTGAAAGCATCGGGTCTCACTGAGCGATGGCTCAGGCGAGAAATCTCCAACTTTGATTACTTAATGCAGCTAAACACTATCGCTGGACGAAGTTATAATGATTTAAGTCAGTACCCAGTGTTTCCTTGGATCTTAGCGGATTATAAATCAAAGGAACTCGATTTGAGTAACCCAGCAGTGTACAGAGACTTGTCAAAGCCGGTAGGCGCGCTGAACCCTACGCGGGCAGAAGAGGTGCGTGAAAAGTAAGTAAACCATTCGATTAGAATCGTTTTCGTATTAGTAGAAATTTTACCGTCGCCGCACCGCGACTTGCCGTATTGAAAGAGTTTGATTGGATGAGATGCATCTACACGCTTTTTGATTGGTTCAGAAAGGAAGCCAAGCCATTTGAGTGTCACGGTATCGTAGGTTTCCCACTCACACGTGCTGTGCCGTATTGAAAGAGTTTGATTGGATGAGATGCATCTACACGCTTTTTGATTGGTTCAGAAAGGAAGCCATTTGAGTGTCACGGTATCGTAGGTTTCCCACTCACACGTGCTGTGCCGTATTGAAAGAGTTTGATTGGATGAGATGCATCTGTACGCTTTTTGATTGGTTCAGAAAGGAAGCCATTTGAGTGTCACGGTATCGTAGGTTTCCCACTCACACGTGCTGTGCCGTATTGAAAGAGTTTGATTGGATGAGATGCATGTGCACGCTTTTTGATTGGTTCAGAAAGGAAGCCATTTGAGTGTCACGGTATCGTAGGTTTCCCACTCACACGTGCTGTGCCGTATTGAAAGAGTTTGATTGGATGAGATGCATCTGTACGCTTTTTGATTGGTTCAGAAAGGAAGCCATTTGAGTGTCACGGTATCGTAGGTTTCCCACTCACACGTGCTGTGCCGTATTGAAAGAGTTTGATTGGATGAGATGCATGTGCACGCTTTTTGATTGGTTCAGAAAGGAAGCCATTAGAGTGTCACGGTATCGTAGGTTTCCCACTCACACGTGCTGTGCCGTATTGAAAGAGTTTGATTGGATGAGATGCATCTGTACGCTTTTTGATTGGTTCAGAAAGGAAGCCATTTGAGTGTCACGGTATCGTAGGTTTCCCACTCACACGTGCTGTGCCGTACTGTAAGAGTTTGATTGGATGTGATGCATCTGCACGCTTTTTGATTGGTTCAGAAAGGAAGCCATTTTTGAGTGTCACGGTATCGTAGGTTTCCCACTCACACGTGCTGTGCCGTATTGAAAGAGTTTGATTGGATGAGATGCATGTGCACGCTTTTTGATTGGTTCAGAAAGGAAGCCATTTGAGTGTCACGGTACGTAGGTTTCCCACTCACACGTGCTGTGCCGTACTGTAAGAGTTTGATTGGATGAGATGCATCTGTACGCTTTTTGATTGGTTCAGAAAGGAAGCCATTTGAGTGTCACGGTACCGTAGGTTTCGCACTCATACGAAAACAACTCTTTCAGCGCGTTTTGTAGTTTTGTTTTTAAGGCAGGACCTTCCATTGAATAAGTTCCCCCTCCCTGAAAATCACATGATCCACTTTTATATTTGCTGGCATGTTGCCATTGCGTCGTCCCTTTTTCTTTTCAACTGCTTGCCAATCCTTTCTCAGCTAATGTAGTCATTGCTTCCCACCTCTTTAGTCACCTGGTCTCGTTTACTCATCTTTTTTCTCTTTGTTGCAGATTTGACTCCTACGTGGACCCCTCTGGGGAGTTTCCCAAGTTCCACTACGGTACCCACTACTCCAACTCAGCGGGTGTTCTTTACTACTTGCTACGCGTCGAGCCTTTCACTACACTACACATCAAGCTACAGAATAACCGCTTTGATCATGCGGACCGACAATTCCACCACATCCCTGCTCACTGGGATTCTATCTACAACAAGTCATGCGACGTCAAAGAATTGATTCCCGAATTCTTCTGCTTCCCTGAGTTCCTGGAGAACTCGAATGGCTTTAATTTAGGGCGTCTACAGAATGGCAAACCGGTGGATGATGTTATTTTACCACGGTGGGCGAAGACTTCCAATGAATTCGTGTACAAACACAGGATGGCTCTTGAGTCGGAGTTTGTCTCGATGAACTTAAACAACTGGATTGACCTTATATTTGGTTACAAGCAAAGAGGAAAGCCGGCCGAGGAAGCTTTGAACGTTTTTTCTTTTTACACTTATGAAGGTAATGTGTCAAAGAGGAGGGAGAGGGGAGAGGAGGAACACGTGTAGCCAGGCTCTCTTGGGGATAAGGGAGAGGAGGGAGAGGAGGGAGAAGGGGAGAGGGAGAGGGGGGAAGGAGGAATAGTGGACCTCTCTCTCTTTCTTTCATCCTCCACAAACCCCTCGTTATCCCTCAGGAACGAGAAACGTGATTAGTTGTCTAATGTGAACATGATTGGTTAGTTTTTGATATGCTATGTGTATGTACGTTATTAAATAGATCGTAATTTGTTCTCTTATTGCAATGCTGTCTGTTGGTGTGACGTACTATTCCATTATGTCCATGGAGAGGGAAATAGACATGTTATAAGGTTCAAAAAGGTTTTATAAGCAAGAAATATGTTGTTTTTCTAGGTGCCATTGACCTCGACGCCATCACCGACCCAGATCGACGTACTTCAACCGAAGGAATGATTAACGATTTTGGACAGACACCCACCCAACTCCTGACGACACCACATCCACAACGCATGACCCAAGAAGAAGCCGCTGCCCACAAGGCTAAAGCATTGGAGAATACAGGCTCAACTCGTCTGCTGTGTAGTGTATTTGATTTCTTGGACAAGCTTAAGGCATATTATGTAGAGGTATGTATGTCTCACTTGGTTTCCACTGACTAGCGGTCATTTTATTTGTTTACAAGTCTTGCTTGGTTTCAACTCGAGCCTACGTTCCACTGACTAGCGGTCATTTTATTTGTTTACAAGGCTTGCTTGGTTTCAACTCGAGCCTACGTTCCACTGACCAGCGGTCATTTTATTTGTTTACAAGGTATCTGATGTACGGGATCCATTGGTGTACGCCGCTGTCCCTTGTGTGCAGGCGCGCAATCTTATTCACCACGGTATGCCGGATACTATGGTTACCATAAGCCGCCGAGGGATCCTGGGCGCTCAAGACTGGTTACCATACTCCAAGACCAAGTCTCGACCGTTTACGTTCGAGTTGGACCCTGCTTTGACGTCATCAAGGTAGATATTAATGCATAGAGCAGATTTCGTATGACTGTGAAAAACTCAGTTGCGAGACGGATGTTCCGTGCGGTGACCGTGCCGTGACCGTGATGTAAAGCTACTATGTAGATATACTGTGATTAAACCTTTGTTATTGTTATTATTATTATTATTATTATTATTATTATTATTATTATTATTATTATTATTATTATTATTATTATTATTATTATTATTATTATTATTATTATTATTATTATTTATTATTATTATTATTATTATTATTATTATTATTATTATTATTATTATTATTATTATTATTATTATTATTATTATTATTATTATTATTATTATTATTATTATTATTATTATTATTATTATTATTATTATTATTATTGTCTTAAGGCCTAGACACACGATGCAACTTGTTGCGCGCCGCAACGTTGCATCGTGTGACCCCAAATAAACCTTGTGGTGCGTCGTGTCTGGGCCTTTAGGATTTCGAATGAATCCGTGCCGTGTGCCATGGCTTTTCACAGTCATACAAATCTCGTTTATAGATCTTCTAGATGACGAAAGTACTTAATCAAGGCCGATTAGGGTCCACGTCTCTTAATCATTTATTAATGAACTTATGTGGCTATTCTGTTGAATGATTTCTGGTAGATTAAGACGTACAGTTGCGGCACCATTTGTTCCTGATCTCGCCATCTCACCAAGACTCTTTGTGATTTCCAATGACACTCGGATAGTCGTAACCGGCGGGCACTGGGACTCTACCATCCGGGTATTTACACCAAAGGGGAAATTGATATCCCGGATCAAGGCGCATTCTGGTATGTTCAGGTTTTTCAGATTCTCATGATTTTAAACTCAAATATATCATAACTGTAATAGAGTCTAATGATTGATTAATTGATGATTTATTGGTGTTCCAGATGTAGTCACGTGCCTAGCAGTAGATAATGACGGACGTCACTTAATAACTGGGTCACGTGATACAACTTGTCGAGTTTGGTCGGTGACTTACTTTGGGGGCTGGGCAGGAGATGTTGACAAAGCACCTCTGCAGACCTTATATGGGCATGACCGTGAGATCACGTGCGTGGCAATCAGTTGGGTACTGGACTTGGCGGTCAGCGGTGCTGCTGTGAGTAGTTTTGCTCCTTTCTTTTCGATCACTCATTTGATTCTCATTGCTTGGTATTTCGTTCCAGGACGGTACTTGCATAATCTACACAGCACGAAGAGGTGAATATGTACGCACGCTAAGACCCATGGGTAACGAGCAAATCTCATCCCCAGGCCTCTATCGAGTGTCGTCCATGGCTCTATCAGAGTACGGTAATGTCATATTGTATTGCTATGGGCGTGAGAACCGTGCACTGTGTCGTTACTCCATTAACGGACAGCTCCTTGCTGACGAGAGAACTCATTTAAAGGATGACGTCACTGATATGGAAGTGTATGGCGAGTACATCGTTACTGGGGGCAACGCTGGTAGGCTGAGCATACGGGACCTACACAGGTACAATCATGTTTCATGTCCCTCACCCGACAGCGGTGTGTCGTATTATGACATTACCTCACTGGGTCATAGTGTTGTACTGCTATACGACTCGATTGTCTATGTGACCGCACGTGTTAAGATCGTCGAGCATTTGCGCATGCGTGTTTTATCTATATAGGCTAGTCTAGATAAATACTAAGCTCTATCATGACATTGATTAGTTAGTAAGACTACGCACCGCACACGATGCCGTTTAACGTCTTTGATCTGCGACTGTACGATTTCAACTTTCGAATCTTTATCTATTGCTCTAAAATCGGGTAGACCGCACACCTACGACATTATACGACAGTCGAGTCGTATCGCACCAGCAAGACGAAATTCGTGCGGAAACGCGGCTAATTACAATGGGTGAGATCGACTGTGTGCAATGTTGCCGTTAACGCAATGATCTATTCATAGTACGTTGTTATAGCGACTGTTTTTCTTGTTTAGCTTTCAGGAAGTGAAGAGTATCAAACTCCGTACGTCCATCACAAGTGTGTCTCTGGCTAACGACAACAGTCATATATTTGCAACATTGGTGGACGGTAAACTCATCGTTATTGCAGTTGATTTGACATAACAAGCATTGATGGCCGCCATTCTCAAGATATGCTGAGTAAAGACGACAGAGAAACAGTCGATGTGTCATGACGACAATTATTAATGCGTGACTTTCGCAGAATAACTGCTGCTGTTTTTTTTGTGTTTTGTTTGTGGTTGTTATTTGCTATTGTTGTTGTTGTCTCGTCGTATTGGTGGTGTTTTTGTTGGTGCTGTTGTCATTTATTAGTGTGTATGGTAATGCTAGTTGTTGCCGTTGTTGACACAGGTGGAATTTTAGTTGGTCGTAGGTGTGTTGGTGGCACGGTCACTGTCACGCTACAGTGACATCACTGTCACGCTAAAGTGACATCACTGTCACGCTACAGTAACATCACTGTCACGATACAATCACATCACTCTCACGCTACAGTCACATCGCTGTCACGCTACAGTCACATCACTGTCACGCTATAATCACATCGCTGTCACGCTACAATCACATCACTGTCACGCTACAGTCACATCACTGTCACGGTAGTCACGATACAATCACTGTCACGGTACACTAAATGACTAGCAATGTGCTCGCCACACGCAGGGGGAGTGGTGAGCGGAAGCTGATAATTTGTATTGGCCAACATAGCCTCCTCACATTGTGGCTAGGAGAGAGGACCTCGTCCCAGGCCTTCCTCTTCCCTTTTACTAGTGTCCAGTCCATCTGCCGGAGTAGCCTGCGGAGGAAGGCTGAGGCCAACATATACAGATATATATAATACTAATATTAAATGGTAATAGAAGACTAAAATATAAAATATAGAAATGATGAGTAAAATATTGTGTAAGAATAAAATGGTATTTTTATTTCTGTCTTTTTTACCCTTCAGTAATAAATCTATAAGCTAGGAGGGATAGAATATTTGCGATTGTCTGCCAACATTGTTTATATGTAGAAGGACAGAAACGGTCACGTGATTTAAACATTAATGAAAACTAGTTTGTATGTAATAGATACAATATGAGCGGCCGATCTGTATGGGATTTACAAACTCGAGCCGAAGGCGAATCCAACGACGTAGAAGTGGATGTTTTACTGTAATTTGGATGATAGGAAACAGTTTGGTCAAGAAAATCCAAGTTAAAATTGAATGCAAATGAGGACGATTCTGTATCCGATTTACAGATGTCTGCTACGCTTATGATTTCTAGTGTATTTCCCTCATTAATTATTCATGAATTCGATAAGTAATATAAAACTATCACTAGAAGCAAGAGAAAAGCTTTATTCTTGCTCTCTAAAGCCCGAGTAAACCACAGGTAGCTCAACCATTCCTTTTGAGGCTACTAAATAATTCAATAAAATGATATTTGCGTCTTTTTTATGGGTTTCTTGTGGTAGAGCGCGCGCGCAATGCATGTTTCAATATGCACTCTCTGTGGGCGCGTCTTGCTGGACGCACACAGGAAACCCAACATAGGACGTTACTCAGCACAATACGCATTGCGCGCGCGCTCTCTACCACAGGAAACCCATCAAAAAAGGCGCAAATATCATTTTATTGAATTATTTAGTAGCCTCAAGCAATGGTTGGGCTGCCTGTGGTTTACTCGGGAAACAAAAATCGTGCAACATTGAGCACAACTTGCAACGCAAAAAATACAGGTAAAGCACTCGAGAAGCGGGTGTTTCTTGGTGCTACAGTCTGCATTGTATTCTTGGTTAGGTTTCTTTGTATGCAGGGTATTGTTTTGGTTCAAGTTCATTCTTCTCGTTCTTTGTGTTCATTGTCTAACGTCATCATGTTCTGCAACACCAAGAAACCTCCCAAGAAGCCGATAGATCTAGAAACACTAGCCTCGTGTATACTGGTTTGGTTCTTCGTGCTCTACAATTCCAACCGTGTTTATATATCACATTCTATAGACAAGCGCGTTTAGCAATGAAGAAGCTTGTTCGATCCATAGGTTATTCCGTGTGCTTCGCTGCCCAGTTCTTCGAGGTGGAATTGACTTCGTAACGTGTATCTGCTGACGGCATTGTGCATGTGATCCCTGTTAGCTTATTTGTAATAGAGTAGTTGGTTCATGCGTTGAATATAACGGCCACGCAAGCCTAGAGTTTGTGCTTGTGTCGTCCAGTTTAACGTATATTAGTTGCCTTAGTGATGATTTACATATAAAACAATCCAAATTAAAGTGTTGACTAAAAGTCTGCAATCATTCGGTCAGTCAATATATTGATGTGTCACACATATCGGTATAGGCCTGGTGTTTCCATAGCAATGCACGCACGTGTTCATGGGTTAACAATCATTCGGTCAGTCAATCTACTGGTGTGTCACACATATCGGTATAGGCCTGGTGTTTCCATAGCAATGCACGCACGTGTTCATGGGTTAACAATCATTCGGTCAGTCAATCTACTGGTGTGTCACACATGCATATCGGTATAGGCCTGGTGTTTCCATAGCAATGCACGCACGTGTTCATGGGTTAACAATCATTCGGTCAGTCAATCTACTGGTGTGTCACACATATCGGTATAGGCCTGGTGTTTCCATAGCAATGCACGCACGTGTTCATGGGTTAACAATCATTCGGTCAGTCAATCTACTGGTGTGTCACACATATCGGTATAGGCCTGGTGTTTCCATAGCAATGCACGCACGTTGTTCATGGGTTAACAATCATTCGGTCAGTCAATCTATTGGTGTGTCACACATAACGGTATAGGCCTGGTGTTTCCATAGCAATGCACGCATTTGTTCATGGGTTAACAATCATTCGGTCATTCTATTGGTGCAGTCACATAACGGTACAGGCCTGGTGTTTCCATAGCAATGCACGCACTTGTTCATGGGTTAACAATCATTCGGTCAGTCAATCTATTGGTGCACACATAACGGTATGGCCTGGTGTTTCCATAGCAATGCACGCACTTGTTCGTGGGTTAACAATCATTCGGTCAGTCAATATATTGATGTGTCACACATAACGGTACAGGCCTGGTGTTTCCATAGCAATGCACGCACTTGTTCATGGGTTAACAATCATTCGGTCAGTCAATATATTGATGTGTCACACATAACGGTACAGGCCTGGTGTTTCCATAGCAATGCACGCACTTGTTCATGGGTTAACAATCATTCGGTCAGTCAATATATTGATGTGTCACACATAACGGTACAGGCCTGGTGTTTCCATAGCAATGCACGCACGTGTTCATGGGTTAACAATCATTCGGTCAGTCAATATATTGATGTGTCACACATAACGGTATAGGCCTGGTGTTTCCATAGCAATGCACGCACGTGTTTCCATAGCAATGCACGCACTTGTTCGTGGGTTAAAAAGAAAGAAGAGGAATTTCCATTCAAGGTCTGTTTATATAGTCAGTCAATCAATCAACTATAAATGTGGTACAATTTCATGAATTGCAGGATTTCGATTTCGAGTACATGCAAGGATATTTGAAAGTACATTTACGTTTCAATGGAGTACATATATTATACACCCATTTCAAAAATCATCCGAGTCCTCCTCATCTCGCCATTCCTCGTTTTCCGCTTCTTCGCCTTGTTCTTGTGGCATATCCATGAAAGCAAAGTCCATGGGTGTTGTCATGGTTACGGGAGCCATAATGAACTCGCCTTGTTCTTCGTTCCGTTTCCTGTGGAGGGAAATTGCTATTAAATGTCACACGGCATCCCGTCTTCTTTTTTTTTTTCAAGTTAAATTTTTAATGTTGAAC
Organism: Actinostola sp. cb2023; assembly: GCA_033675265.1. Classification (NCBI taxonomy): domain Eukaryota; kingdom Metazoa; phylum Cnidaria; class Anthozoa; order Actiniaria; family Actinostolidae; genus Actinostola; species Actinostola sp. cb2023. Next base: position 149,209 of record JAUJYZ010001409.1, on the reverse strand, counting down.
GAGACCCTGCGTGCGATCCCAGGATGCCTTGCACCAATGTTTTCCTTTTGCGCATACGTTTACATGCACCTGCTAAAACTGTATCATATATCGTATTATTATTATTATTAGTTATTATTATTATTATAGCATTATTATTATTATTATTATTATTATTATTATTATAGCATTATTATAGTATTGTTATTATTATTATTATTATTATTATTATTATTATTATTATTATTATTATTATTATTATTATTATTATTATTATTATTATTATTATTATTATTATTATTATTATTATTTTATTATTATATTATTATTATTTTGGAGAACAGTTAACATGCCTGGTAATAAATGAATTGAAAGTATTTAACTTCGTCAGGCAAAAGAAATAGACGACAAGCGTTAGCTCACACTCTGGAAAGAATCCCCATACTGCACCCTAACATCAAATTCCCCAAAGAGCGTAAAGTAATTGAAGCCTCGAAATAAATACAAACATTATGAATGGCTACAAAAAGTAATTGTTATTACTGCCCAGGACACCATACAACTGTATTGTAATTATTAAGCGTTTAACCTATACACTCACTATTCAAATGCGTTTAAAATATACAACTGATGAAGCCTTCACCGGCGAAACGTATATACGCTTGTCGTCTATTTCTTTTGCCTGACGAAGTGATTATTATTATTATTATTATTATTATTATTATTATTATTATTATTTATTTATTATTATTATTATTATTATTATTATTATTATTATTATTATTATTATTATTATTATTATTATTATTATTATTATTATTATTATTATTATTATTATTATTATTATTATTACATGATATAGAATTAGATAGAACTACAAAGTGCAAACCGACCCATATCGTCCATATTTTCTTCTGAACTAAAATCACGCTTTTAATTCAAAAATCGTTACCGACAAAAATACTTTGGACGAACAAGGCATCGTTAAAACATACAAGCTGCTAAAATCACTAACATCTTTGCTGGATTCAGCAGCTGCGGTAGAAACAAGAGAGACTGAGTTTTAAAATTCGTGGTCGGGCTGTCTGTACGCGCCTAAAATCTTGCATATACCCCGTACATGCCTATCGAATACTGTGGATCGTGATTTTATTCATTTAGTAACGTGTCTTACCTGTGGGTATACAGACCTGGCCAGACATCGTATAGCCTTCGTCACATCTACAATCATATCCTGTGTCCCCAACGTCCAGAAATGCAGTATTAACACACGTGCTATGAGAGATGTGTTCACACGGATCGACCCCACTTTTGCACTCGTCGATGTCTAGAATGAAGAACAACAAACACGACACTAAGTTAACTGATATGCGTCGTTTGGTTAGGACTCTAGTAGTTTCTGGTCGTTACCCTTTCGATTCGTTCCTGAATGAATGGATGAGTGAATGAGTATGAGTGAATGAGTAGGTGAGTGAACGAATGAATGGATGAGTAGTAAGCCGGTGTATAAAGCGCCTTTAAACAGCTTAATTGAGCTAAAATAGAAAAAGGAGCGATATAAATATCTTATTACTGAGATAGAACTAACCAACACAGCCACGCCCTGTGACGTATCGAAGTCCCGGATGACAGTTACACTTATAGCTACCAACAGTGTTTTGACATCTTCCTTGTCCTGGTCCACAACCAACGGGTGGCGGCTCACACTCGTTCACGTCTGTTGATTCAAACAAATAAGCCTTGTAAATCCCCAGGGGGAGGAGGTGTCCACGTATGGAGGGATATGGAAGGGGTTCTTTTACCGTTGCATTCTCCATCTTTACGCTCAAATCCAACAGAACAGGTACATTTGTAGCCACCAGAGAAGTTTTCGCATATCTCGTTGTGCTTACAAACGTTCGTAACAGATTTGGCACATTCATCTACATCTGACATATCAAGTGAAAAGAAAGCACGATTAAATGACTGCCCGACTGCCCGACTGCCCGACTGCCCGACTGCCCGACTGCCCGACTGCCCGACTGCCCGACTGCCCGACTGCCCGACTGCCCGACTGAATTTTCATTTCTTTTTTTATGTTATTTTTTAATTAGCGCATTTGAGGTAACAGAATGCTCTTTACAAGTACTATTTATTATTATTTATTGATTATTATTATTATTATTAACCCTTTGAAACCCAGAGATTTTTGAGTTTTTTAGCGATTTTCTGGACCTAATCACGTCATAGGAAATTTCGATTCCATATAAGGGGTTTCCATGGAAATCTTGACAGTTCTGAAAGCCCACGGGCTCAGGTTCTGACGTAATCTTTCTCTTGTCATGGATCTCCCGGAGGGCCAGCAGCTCGTAGCTGCTAGGAGCGGCCAATTTTGCATTTTTAGAGTGTTTATAGCCATTATTCACCACAGAAGCCCCCAGGACAGCATCATTAAGCTTGACTGGTGTGGTAGAGACCATTCTGCTGAAAGAACCCAGCAGCGAGAAACGATTTTCACCAAAACAACTCGGCAGTGCCGTTACGAAATTCAAAATGGCGGACTCAACTGTGAAATCGTCTCTCTGGTTGTTCTGTGGTGAATCGCAGGACCTACAAAGGCATTTTTGGCGACTTTGGACTTGTAAAGAATGCAACCGGTGCAATATTTTGCCTGTAGGACCGAGTGGCTCGACTCTATAAAACTCTAAAAAAAGGAAATGCGGGATGCTTTCTGTCGAAAATTCCCGGATATTCCCGGCATCCTTTTCGGGCGTGCAGAAGGAAAACACGTGTTAGCGAAAGTGGTCCTAATGGCTATTGTTCTGCAAGCTAAGGAAGAGAGAGTGAAAAATGCATGATTATATCAAGAAGAGAGATGGAAGTTTGCCGAGAAAGTGGCGTTTTGTTTCGGAAGGATGTATTTTGGAAGAAAATCCAAGTCAAATGTCGTTCATTTTCGAGGTGTAAAATTGCGTCAAAAACGCGCATTTTTGATTTCTATGAAAAATAAATTGGACTAGTGCCCAGAAATCGGACCTGTAAGTCAGTTTACTTGAAGTTAAAATTTGAAGAGTTATCTAGTTGTCACTAAAAACTGGTCATGAGATCGATGTTACGAAAATTCAGAAACGTTTGAATTTTTAAAAGCAGTATCGATTTTTACGGGCGGTTTCGGGCGCCGTGGGAGTCAAAGGGTTAATTAAATATATGAATGGATGAATGGATGAATGGATGGATGGATGGATGGATGGATGGATGGATGGATGGATGGGATGGAGTAACTCTTACCAGCACAGAATTTCCCATTTCCATTATAAGTCGATTTACAAACACATTCGTATCTACTTCCGTTTACTCTGCAGTCTGCTGCGTCATCACATTCCAAACATTCCTGAATAACTAAAAATATCAAAGTGTTATTGCATATTATATATTTATAAGTAATACCATGGCACTGAGGGATATTAGTGATTAAATGTCCCCGAAGCCGAGGGAAGTTTAGTGGAAGTCCCGAGCCTCCGGGCGAGGGACTTTTACTAAACTTCTCGAGAGCTGAGGGACATTTAATCACTAATATCCCGAAGATGCCATGGTATTAGTTTGTAATACCATGATCACCGAGGAAATGGACAAAAATACAGGCTTGAGTTAACCGGCGCAAAGGAGAATATATTATAGTGTTTTGTGAAAGAGTCTTAATTGATTAGACTGTACTCTGGGGAATGCTTCATGTTGCACATCTTTGTTTCATTTACACAAATAAAAGAGTATAAATTAGTTATAGTAAGGAGTACCTGAAGTGTAAACAGATCAGAAATGGCGGAAGGTCGGTTTACTTTTATGAGAGATGACGAAGTGGAGCAAGTAAGGGAGAATACGGTTTCTCAAAACACTAAAAAGCACATACAGAAAAAGAGGAAAGTGCCAACTAATATAATATTTCATTGTGTGAACAAATAACAGAAATAGGTCTAATAAAATATCCTTTGAATTCGACTTTTGTGCATTCCTTCTATTGCGCATGCGTTAACGATGTTGTATTTTGAGCTTCACACATCCCACACGTCTTGAATGCTCGAGTCATCATAAGTAGAGGAGCGATTATTAAATTACTATTCGGTTTGCTCTTGGGTCCCAATGATTGTGTGTACACCTGGTGTATATGAGGGACTGACTTGCATCCTCATGCATAGTAATGAGGGATATTTAGTCTAAATGTCCCTCATGAATATAATCATGAGGGACATTTAGTCTAAATTTCCCTCATGATTGTATTCATGAGGGACATTTAGTCTAAATTTCCCTCATGATTGTATTCATGAGGGAGATTTAGTCTAAATTTCCCTCATTACTATGCATGAGCGATGCTCGACTTAGAGCTTTCGCGAGGGATGTTCGATGTTAAATGTCCCTCTAGGAACAATGAAAACCGAGGTGATCATGGTATTACTTAATTTAGTTTCTCTAGAAAGCCGAGACCTTTACCCGAAATAAATACTTAATCCTTACATTACTTTTATCTCGGTAGAAATATTCTTACACAATAATACCTCTAGAAACTAAAATAATATACATATAGACTGTACATGTAAATATGAACAGAATATTGAGTATTTTATAGTCGGCATCAAGAAGACCAGACGTTGAAATTCGTTCAAGCGAGCCGTAACGTACGTCACACTGGTAGGTATGAGTGTTTCAGTGTTGAACAATAGAGTCACCCCCTCCCTCCTGGGTGCGAAGGAGACTACATTTTACTATGTATTTATAAAATTATGTAGCGAGAAAGTCCGCTGGAAAACGAAGACAATGGCCGATTCCAAGGCTCTATATTTCAAAATTTCCAGGGGAGCTTGCCCCCTGACCCCCCTACAAGTTCGTGCCTTCGGCGCTCGTGGCTCTGTACGTACATGCCGAAAGTAGCATGCTACGCCCCTGCTTATACGTAAAATGTAACAAAGGACAAATTGACAACAAGCAAAATTAGATTCCAGTGTATGTGGAACAGAGCTTTGAAACATTGTTCTTTCCAGATGAGACTATTATTATTATTATTATTATTATTATTATTATTATTATTATTATTATTATTATTATTATTATTATTAATTATTATTATTATTATTATTATTATTATTATTATTATTATTATTATTATTATTATTATTATTATTATTATTATTATTATTATTATTATTATTATTATTATTATTATTATTATTATGCAAACTAATGGTTGAAACGACAAGAATGAGTGGTTATTGCACAGTCCCTAATGCGGTTCAGCTATACTGAAGAACTAGATGCATGTAAAGTGAACGGTGTATTCCCGGCTTACCGCAGTAATGTTCAGCTGAAGAACTAGATGCATGTAAAGTGAACGGTGTATTCCCGGCTTACCGCAGTAATGTTCAGCTTCTAGTGTTACAAGCTTTGTGCCCTGGATATTCCGAGGCGTGAGACATGTTGGCTGAGCGAGCCTGGGTCTGATTAGGGAGTCTTTGATTAAATCAATCATCCATTTCAGTGCGCATGTGCAGTCCCAGGGATTATCGTGCAAGAATCTATCAAGTTTAAAAACAAGTATTTTATCATTTTATCATACTGCTATGCAATAATATTTGTATCCTATATCCCAGACCAAGAAGGTCACATAGATCAGATCATGTTGAGTATAGAGTCGTTTTCGTATGAGTGGGAAACCTACGTGTCACGGTACGGAATGGAAGACATGCATCTATTCAACCAATCACAGTGCGTATAATCAATGCTCAACCAATCAGAATGCTTGGACACGGCACGGTTACCATAACTACTCATACGAATACGACTCTATGTCAGGAATTACTCCGACACCAGTCTCCTTCGCAGCTGTTTCCTTTATCGTCACGCAATGCTACTCCCACATGAGCGTTGCGTGACGACAACAAACGGCACCAATTTGAACCACCACGTGACTCACATTTCTGCCGATTTTTTCTGTAAAGCGCCGTCGTCAGGAAATACTTCTCTTCCTAAAGTTGTGAGTTTGTTGTGGGACAGGTCTCTGAAGAGAGATTAATGAGAATTTAATAGAATCGATACTTAATGTGGTTACTTTCTCATTGTGTATACGTGTGGGACATGCATACACATCCATTAAGCCTGCCCGTCTGGTCCTCACTAGCGACTTAGGCATAATATAAGCAACATACGCAGACTCAGTAATGCATTGCGTGCTCATAAGCCTGGTCCTCACTAGCGACACAAGCACAAGCAACATACGCAGACTCAGTAATGCATTATTTCTCATTAACGGTGCTTGTCTTTTGTCACACCGATTGCATAAATGGTGTCCTGCATGAGGCCCCGTCCACAAGTTTCCGGATAATTTTGAATCCGCAACTTTTTCGATGCGGATTAAAACAAATTCGCGTCCACACGTAGCGTATTCGAATCGTATTAGCCCGTCCACACGTACCCGGTTATTTTTGAATCCGCAACTTTTTCGATGTGGATTGGCCTCCCGTCCACACGCGTATCCAGTGAATACGGTCGATGAATCCGCGCGGTAAAGACTGGATCCGTTACCGTGACGTCAACGTATTCAAAAATAACGGATTCGACCGTCCACACGAGGCCGTATTCACAGCGTATTCAAAAAAATCCACTCTGGAGAGCGTATTCAAAAAGTTGCGGATTCATCGACCGTATTCACCGGATAGGTGTGGACGAGAGGCCAATCCGCATCGAAAAGGTTGCGATTCAAAGATATCCGGATACGTGTGGACGGGGCCTGAGTCTGAGTATGTTGCTCGATCGTTCTTATGCTTATGTCGCTAGTGAGGACCAGGATTTAGTTTCTCCAAAACTAATGAATTAAGGTGAGATACGCAACATGTCTGCTAAAGTTCCCATCATAACAGTCTTTGCAAACACCGAATTAATTCGCAATACTTTGTTTTGTGACTACACGTGCCTTCCTCAAGTCAGTTCTTTCCTATCGGCTTGTCACACAGCCAAATGACCACAGTAGGTTGACGAATAGTTGTTGTTAGGTTTTTATTAAATGAGAAGCTTACATCCATTCATACTGCTTGCTCCTGAAGGTCCCTTGCTCGATTCGATCAATCGCATTCCGTGACAGATTCCTAGAAGAACAATGGGCACATAGCGCGGCGCGCAAGTCATATACCGTATATTTTATCGAATAAACGCCCGGGTGCTTATTTCAAATTTTGGGTAAAAGGGGGGCGCTTATTCGAAGGGGCCTCATAATGGAGGGGACGGTTCTTACCTTTTCCTTCAGTAAACCATTATTTTTTTCCAATTTTGCGTATGTATGCGTTTACTCGAGGCCAGTATATCAGATATACGGTACTCATACATACGGCTATTTCAAAAAACGTTGGCATCTGAAATCTGAAACTGAAATCTGAATCTGTGACCTTAAAACACTCATAGCCACACTATTCGTCAATGCAGGTCTTCGCCTAAAGGTCGTGGCATATTACAAATATTATATTACCTGCGTTGGCGAATAGTTTGGCTACGAGTGATTTAAAAAGGTCACAGATTCAGTTTTCAGATTCAGATTTCAGATGCCAACGTTTTTTGAAATAGGTGTCAGTACACTACGTACAATCTTGAATAATCATCTAGTCGTATCACAAGAACGCGCGCTTTCGACTGAAGCTTCCTCCCAAGAAATCCAGTTTACTTTGTTTGGATTTCTTTGCATAGTATTAAATGCAACACTGAAATTGTTCTACTCCACTTACACATATCTTACACTAGAGAAATCCTTGAAACTCGTCGATGGTACCAGTTTGATCGAATTCTTGCTCAAATCTCTGCGGAAAATATGGTGAAATAATGAACAATACAAGGCAGGATTGTGTGTTCTGTCAGGGGCGGATCCACTCAGTTATATTAAGGCATGGTTCTAAGGCGATCACGCCCATAAAACTATAAGGGGGTTGTAATTTGCTTTCGTTTTATTGCAGAAGCTTGGGTTCAGGATTAAATGTATAGATGAGCAGATTGTACATATTTGTGAAGTTAGTTACCATGGCAACAATACATTTGACCTTTTAACCCGGGTTTAAGAAAATAATATTCAAGGCTTTGGTAGAAGCACACAACGTTAGTATATCAGAGTAGAAGATAGTGAAAATAATACAGTTTACCATGCTGTTCATCAGGCTAATTGGATATTTTGGAAATATATAATTGCTGAGTCATAAATCGAGAGTATCAAATTTCATTTTCACGTTTATCACCCTTCCCATTACTTTTTCCAACTTATCCAATTAGACCAATAAACTAGGTAGTAAGTCTATTTAATTTTCAATTAAATCCTTGTCATGCAAAATTTATTTACCTGTATGCACGAGACTTTTATTTTATAAAATATAATTAGAGTTCAAAGGTCACATTGCATGTTTCCATGGAAACTGATATGTTTATTTGTTGAGATTGTCACATTGTTGTATCACTTAAAGTTTCATGAAAGAATCTCGCAAAGAAAAGAAAATAGACCACCCCCTCTTAATTTGCAGCATACATCCTAGAACCATGCCTTAATACCCCTGAGCAGGGGGAGGGTTCTGGGGGTTGCAACCCCCCCTATGGATATTTTTTTAATACTGCTTGTATAGATATGTCTGTCCGTAGGTCTCTCTTGCACTTTCAGCTCTCTCCCTCGTAAGAATAATATAATTCATTCATACTGTTTACACGACCGTTCGACTTCGAGGCCGGTTTGACTGATAACAGAAAGAACCTGCCGTTTTTAGCGTCAAAAACGTATGTGAAGCCTTCATACTTGTAAGCTCACCCAAGAAGACTCTTCCAAGCATCTTTGTTGGATGTCCAATAAACTCAAAATTTTACTGAAAATTGAGTTTTGTTGTGTTAATAAAACAACTCCAGATCTCTAAAAATTGCATTTTAGAGCTTGTAGATTTCAAAATTTTCTGGGGGGGCATGCCCCCACACTCCCTAGTAGTTCGCGGCTTTGCCGCTGTTTGCCGCTCACACAACACAACGGCCGCAACACAACCCCCTGTTTGACAAAAACCTGGATCCGCCCCTGTCTGTAAAGTGGTTAGTTCGGTCGATCGTTGAACGTAAAGGCGCGATCAAACGGTGCATGATAGTCGATGATAGTCGATGATAGTTTTTCTTCGTTTGATCGGGTGCGTGATAGTTGATGATAGTCGATGATAGTTGGTGATAGTTTTTCTTCGTTTGATCGGGTGCGTGATAGTTGATGATAGTCGATGATAGTTGGTGATAGTTTTTCTTCGTTTGATCGGGTGCATGATAGTCGATGATAGTTGGTGATAGTTTTTCTTCGTTTGATCGGGTGCATGATAGTCGATGATAGTTGGTGATAGTTTTTCTTCGTTTGATCGGGTGCATGATAGTCGATGATAGTCGATGATAGTTGGTGATAGTTTTTCTTCGTTTGATCGGGTGCGTGATAGTTGATGATAGTCGATGATAGTTGGTGATAGTTCAACTATCATCGACTATCATCGACTATCATGCACCGTTTGATCTCGCCTTAAACTTACATGTGTAGAGAGGATAGAAATTGGTCAGCAAACTTTGGAACGTGCTTCAATCCTGTGCACCTGAGTTTTCTGCTCGATAACCCACATTGTGTACCTGTGCCGAGTTGAATAAATCTACAAAGTAAAAGCACGTAAAGAAAGATACTATATATTTTCATCTCTTTATGTCGTTTTGTTGTTGTTGTTGTAGTTGTGGAATGTGAGCGAGTTAGCCCTGCTCGCGATTGTGACGTCATCATTCGCGCGCATTAGTTTTATTGAGGTATAAAAGGGAGGGGTGGAAGGGGTGAACTTTTGTTGTTTGTCTTTGATATTATTCATGTGGAATGAACTGAATGGCAATGAGTAATTGTTTGTTTTAATGAAGATAGATTGTTTCTCAACATCGTACTTATTCTTGTTCATGTAAATTATTTTATTCAGTTCTACCTGAAGATGGTGCAAGTATGACACCGAAACGTTTTATCTTGATATCGGCTAGATTTCATTATAAAATCAGTATCACAATCCTTGTTAGTTAGATGTTTTAATATCTGGTATATAATTGACCGATAACAATGAGTAACCAGTTATTCTCTCGATTTCTTTCTGTTTTTATTTTTCAGTACTGAGCGGCCGCCTACTGACAAGTGACAACGTTGCGCGCGCAGTGATATTTTTTAGAAAGAATGCCAAGAAATCGTTTGCTATGACGTGAGCCATTAATATCGAACTAAGTAAATATAGCTAAGCTAGTAAACTTTAATAGTTTATGTTACTGTTTGTATTTAATTCTATTTTTCATCCACTTGCCAATATAATCATCGTAAGACACATAGCAGCCCATTAGCTTCCTTGCGCCTTGCACTGCCGATCTGCCGTGTATTATTCGTCGATTGTCCATTACCACAACTTTCCCAGGAGTCAGCTTGTACCACAACTCGTTTTCCTCTCGTCGGACGATCGACCCATACAATCTTACTGCTTGGTAAAACCTTTCCATTTCGTCAAAACTGAGCTTTATGTTAACGCGCGAATTGTTCCAGCGCACTCTCATTAATTCCTTCGTAAAAGGATCTAACTCGAGAATAGTGCCATGACCTTCAATGCAATGGTGAGTACTTCCAAAGCGCAATTCAGTACTTGCTAAGATCTTGAATGCTTGTGCGTCTTCTTCATAGAGGGTCTTTGCTGCCCGAAACCCATCGACCAGTAGGCTCATCCCTCCAGTGCCGTGATGGTGGGTGCAGTGCATGGCTTGAATCCCAGGTGGATCCTTGTAGAACGTAAAATCTGTATGGCCGTGTAACGCACTGGAAAAGTAAGACAGATCTGAGTTGCATAGTCCTTTATTTTCTATGACGTAAACCCGACCTTCAGGAGTCTCTCTGATAGGACCCACAATCTCCTGGCAAATCTTCAAGGTTGATTCCTCGTCTGTTGGTGTTTCGTTGACAAATATAAAGCCATAGCGAAATATGCTATTCAATGATTCACGCAGCACTTCCTCTCTGTTACCCAATATATCAGAGTAACTGAATTCTTGAGGAGGCTTGGAAGCCAGAATTCCACGGTTCCATAAAGTCATATCAGACTCATTGGCAATGGTTCCAAATCCGTTTACTCGTCGTCGTTCTACAAAACTGCCATCGTACGCATTCTCCTTCAACCAAGAACCGTCATAGCAAGTCTCGTGGCCATCGTCATCCCAGATAATTTGGAGTCCATTCGAGGTGAGATTGACTTGCTGTGGGCGTACTTGGTCAGGAATCAGCGCCATGTCGATAGTTCTCTGCTTGGTCGTTGGGTTTAAACACTGGTGACACGGGCAGTGATGACGAAGCCACACATGGTGGAATCGAGCATCGCCATCTGGCCAGTACACGGACAGAATATTTTTATCAACCACGGCATTAATCAGGGATTTCTTTTCTTCTTGACGCGAGGCATTGCTTGCCAGACAGCGGCTGAACATGGACAGACGTCGAGACGCAACTTTGCAAATTTCACGATTTAGCAAGGACGTTTTGAAGCACGAAAAAACGAGAAACCTAGAAGAGAACATTTTGAGTTTGAGCGCAAGTCTTGACTAAATCAGGGACCAGATTTTTGCACTAATTATAGCAATAAATAACGCAATGAAATAATAGAACCACTTTATAGTGCTGATTATGTTGTGACACACCCGAAATCTATTGTTACAACTGTTGAGATACATCGCTTATTCAACTGTTGTAATTACGCAAGTGGGCAGGGCTTTAAAGAGAGGGAGGGTATTAAACACTCATTAGTAGCAGTGGCGCAAACCACTGCGGCTTATCATCACTGGTGATGATAAGTATTCCAAGAATGAATACAATCAATAGATTTCTGTAATTTTGGAGCAAGTTCATAAGATGCGCCCTCTATCCATCTTTTGCTATATAATTGTTTTAGGTTGCAAGAGCCTTGTTTAACCACTAGGGTTTTTCTCTTGCATCCTCCATCTTATCATTTTTACAATTATTATTTGCAATTCATATTATATGGAAATAAATGAACCTTTGAAACTTTGAACCATTGAGGCCGTGTTTACCCTTGGTGGTTTACTGAAGTAAACGAGTTACCGAACCTTGGTATAGAAATGAGAAAACTATTGTTTCTTGAGCGGTTAACCTTAGTTTTCTGATTTGTACCTTGGTAAAGTGCTCAAGTGTAAACACGGCATAAGCTTGCTTGATTCTTAATGAGTAAATTTTTTATCACACCCGTGTGGCTTTTCAATAACCCTCACATAGTATGGTGCACGGATTTAGTATTTGCATTCCATTGAAGTAATATTTCAAATCCGAGTCAGGCCCCGTCAACATTAATCCGTTTTTGAAAACCTCCCTTTTCGTTTGACCGTAAACGGATAAAAAGCTCTGCGTCCACACTAGTGTTTTCACATCGTTTTCGACGAAACCCCAGCGGCTGGATACTGAGCCTACACTATAGGGGCTGAAAACTATGATCCAAAGATGCGTTTTCATCACCAGGGTCTGCTTGGACGTTTTTTTCTGTTCAATACGCATGCTCCAGTAGCGCCAGCTATACTATCGGCTATTTCCGTGGGAAACAGGGGCTGAGTTGCGACGTGGAGTTTCTGAAAAGCTCCGTTTTTGCCGTCCACACTAAAACGATAGACCTGCGTTTTCAAAAGTCTCCGCTTTGGAAAGCGTTTTCGAAAACCTCCGTTTTCATAGATTCCGTTTTCATAGATAAACCGATATCCGTTTTCGATCGTTTTAGTGTGGACGCTCGATAAAAACGCATAAAAAACGGTATGCGTTTTCAAACGAAAACGGAGTAGTGTGGACGGGGCCTCAGTGTTTTAGAGGTGCGGTTGACAATATGGTGAGGTGTTAGTTGTATTGTATTGTTAATGGCATGCTGAACTGGTGGAAAGCTTGTAGTGAAACACGTACTGACGAGGTTTGGAATTTGGGTGGTGCTGTAGTCTGCATTGCCGGCGTTCATTATTGGGGGAAGTTGATAAAGAGATTGGGGCGAGAAGAGAGGGAAGGAAGAAAGGAAGAGGAAAGGGAGGTATTCCTCTCGCCCCAATCTCCTAGCACCCCAACAAGGAACGCTAGCCTCTTCTACACGTGACGTCATGGCGGCCATGTTGGATTCCGATAACAAAGCATCAGCATCCCTCATAAGCTTCTCTTGTGTTTACCTCCAACATGGCCGCTGTGTCTTTGTACTTTCAGTCTCCAGGGAATGATTGCAAACCAGCATTTCCTTTGTGTAGTTTTAAATACCGAGACAGAGGCAATAATAATAGATAAACACTTCCAGGACCATGGAAGGAAATATCAAATGGCTTCCTTGTAATATGCAAGGTAATCTACATCAAGCCAGTCTCAATAATCGCCTTTTTGTTATCCAAAACTTAATTAAGAAGATTTGTTTTTGACGACATAAAATGCCTCTCACAACATTCTCTCGGGTACAAGAAAATACAAGAGAATACACCTCTTCTGTCTTTAAACACCTCTCTAGCTGTCAGGTCAGCTATAGAGATATCAGGCCAAGATCATCTCAAGAGAGAACGACCCCGTCAACCTCCGCCTACTAGAAGCCACCTACCGACGGAAGCTCAAACCCAAAATAAACTCACGCGAACAATGCGCGGTTGTTCTGACATTGCCATTGTTTTGTTGCGCTTGATCGCCTGTCACCTCATTTATATTCACAAAACACACGTTACACCCAGTAGTTCACGGCCGCATTTGCTTTAGTACCTCTATCTACACCATGCTACTGAAGGACAACTTTAACCTACTATTATTATTATTATTATTATTATTATTATTATTATTATTATTATTATTATTATTATTATTATTATTATTATTATTATTATTATTATTATTATTATTATTATTATTATTATTATTATTATTATTATTATTATTATTATTATTATATCGTGTGTGTATATAGACGAAATAGCGAGTTCACAACAAAAATATACTTTTACCAATGAATACTTTTGCTGAGCCATTACCGTCGGCGGAGCAGGAATCTTCACCCTTTCCGTAAGTCGATTCGATGTCTCAGAGTCTCAGAATGTCTCGGGAGAAATTTTTCTCTCTCTCGGCTTTGTTCCTTCTTCACTTTCTGTTTCTTTTCCGTTTTTCTTGAGGTCGAATCAACCTTCATTAAATTCCACTCACAAAGGAAAATAAATCGCTCACAACTAAACCAAGATTCCAAACAGAGTATATATATGCGGTATGTATGATGCCATATTTATAAAGTGATACATTAGAACGGTTTTTTGTGTATCGTTCTGCGTTTTTACTGTTATTATTGTATGTTTTGAAAGTCAAAATTACACGAGTCTTCAGTCGTATTCAGCTTAAATTTTACGTATTTAAAATAGGTTTGACAATTCTAATCCTGATGATGGGTAGGCCAGTCCCAAACTGCAAAAAAAAAATGCGGCGTGCATTCCATGCTCGCAACGGTCTTGGCGCATGCTCAGTTGTGTCAGACAACTGAAGGTCATAAAAATACTGATTCAGCATGAAAACAAACTTTTGTTGTTATGACGAGTTTTAGCTCTCGCTGTATGATGATCTTCCTGAGAAAAAAGAGACTTTTAACCTCTGTGGAAATATAATCACTAGCCTAACTGACAAAGTCAGGCAACGCAACCGTGAAGTTGAGTGGAACTGAGTCGTTTCTTGTTCAGAGAAGCTTAAGAGTGAATTCAGAGCCCTCAATTATGTGAAATGCTTACTGTTCAAAAGTTTCGTGACATGTCCAGTACTCTATCAGATGGAGAAGAAGACATCCCGTGTAGCCCTGTTGAAGACTCTGTTGAAGAAGAATCTATTCTTGATAGTCTCCCAGCCTCGGTGCAAGAGTATCTTACTCAATGTAAGTATGTCTTAGTTCACTGTAGTTTACACTTGATTGGAGTGGAATTTAATTGAATTAACTAGCTATTAGGAACGGTAAAACAGCGTAAACATGGATATCAAAGGAGATCTATTGGACCATATTAGTTGGTGTACGATACGCATAAGAATATATATATAGTAGTTTGATGACAGGTAGTTTGCTTATATTGCCCACGGTGCAATACTACAATAGTTAGAATAGATATCATTAAATATTCCGGTAATTGTTCTATATCAAGAACAATTTATTCAAAACCTCTTTATACTTTGAAGTTATTCAGCCTTATCGATGGTCAAGCACCGAAGAATTTCAATCGCAGTTTCATAGTTTTATATGTATTAAGTTTTGATAGTATAGCTGGTTAACAGGTACCACATTTTACGTGAAAATATTTGTTCTTCAAAGTCGTGAGACGCTTTCCTGCGAGTTTAAGTTATTTGTTTACCCAGCTATAAAGTCTACATGCATCCACCTCTTTATAGCTAGCTAGTGAAGTCCTACGCGGTATTTGTGTGCATAAAAATAACCATGCAAAACTTGCTTGTGATGGTTTTGCTTCCACCCGCATAATCCCCAATAATCAGTCATTAATTACGGAATACTGAACGTGTTTGTTATAACTGGTTTACCGACCTGTAAACAGACTTTATATATCGTAGTACACATGAATTATCAGATTTGGATTCTGATCTGTTTGTTCTGTTCTCTGTAGAACTAAAGACGACAGTATACAAAATCGTACAATTATTAGAGAAACTCATGCACTATACTGTTTTGTTCACACACTGACAAAGCAGAAGCTATATACCTTTTAAATAAAATTTTATGTTCATTTCTGCTCGCATAACTTAAAAAGTCCTAAAAAGTAGGTCACGTGACTGATAAAACTTTACCACGATCAATCGCATCCTTTATTCTTCTGAGGACAGAAAAACCACTATAAAATTGTGGTTCGAAGTTCATATCAGTGTCTTCTATAAAGTGTTTCAAACACAAGCATAAATAATATATAAGCAAGGGTCATTTTCTGATCATACTTATGCGGCGTACAGAAAGCCAGGGATGCCATCAATAAATCATTATCATTATTATTATCATCATTATTATTAGTATCATTATTATTGTTATTATTATTATTATTATTATTATTATTATTATTATTATTATTATTATTTATTATAATTACTATTATTATTATTATTATTATTATTATTATTATTATTATTTATTATTATTATTATTATTATTATTATTATTAATAATTATTATTATTATTGTTATTATAATTACTATTATTATTATTATTATTATTATCATCATCATTATTATTATTATTATTATTATTGTTATTATTATTATTATTATTATTATTATTATTATTATTATAATTATTACTATTATTATTATTATTATTATTATTATTATTATTATTATTATTATTATTATTATTATTATTATTATTATTATTATATATATTATTATTATTATAATAATTATTATTATTATTGTTATTATAATTACTATTATTATAATTATTATTATTATCATCATTATTATTAGTATCATTATTATTGTTATTATTATTATTATTATTATTATTATTATTATTATTACGTTATAATTACTATTATTATTATTATTAATTATTATTATTATTATTTTATTATTATTATTATTATTATTATTATTATTATTATTGTTATTATTATATTACTAGTTATTATTAGATTATTATTAATTGATTATTATTATTATTATTATTAATATTAATATTATTATTATTATTATATTATTACTGGAACATTCAGTCGGCTCCATACGTGCTAAACTCTTTGTTTATATATTTTTATTTCTTAGCCTTTTTTAGTTATCGTTTTATTCTTTGTATTTATTCATTAGTGTCCATTGTCATATTTTTCTGTATATAGTTTATTCCTAGATGTATTTTGACGTTTGTAACGTCGAAACGTCGTCGACTTACTTTTAATAGTCCCTTTTCGCGTTCACGGATCCCGTTGTAAAACCGCTGTACTTATATACATCAGACGCATTTGTACAGGCTTAGCGCTAGCCTCGAATCAGTGTAAATGATTCAACAAACTCAACAAGAACACGAAAAAATGTTGACATGAAACAATAGAAACATTTTTGAATTGCACGGACTGGTTTCTGATTCGAGGCTAAGCCTGTACAAATGCGTCTTTTGTCAAGGACAGCGGTCATCTCTAAACAACGCGAAACTGGAGTATTAAGAATGTCCTTTAAGTTCAGTTACAACATTTTATCGCTCAACCGTATAGTAAAATCGTTTAATAAGTCTTTACTTGTTCGATTATTATTTTGTTGTTGTTGTTGTTGTTGTTGTTGTTGTTGTTATTATTATTATTATTATTATTATTATTATTATTATTATTATTATTATTATTATTATTATTATTATTATTATTATTATTATTATTATTATTATTATTATTATATAATAGCGAAGTCAGCGAACATGAAATTCAAGAAAGGCTGATACTACGTAGAAATAAAAAGCTTAACACAACAACAACATGATAGAGCAAGAGAGAGCCAGGATCGGCAACCGTAGACAGCTGTTTCGTCCTTTTTGGGACTCCTCAGTACGGTGTAGCAAGAGCAACAAACGCCAACTTAAAAAGCCAATGTTACTTGCGCATCGACTCTGAAACTCACGAGAGCGGTCAACGGTGTGCTGGGAGATGGACAACTGTTCTATTGATCCAGCCAGGAAAGTTTATTGATATTTTTGCCAGCAACGAACTTGAGGAGAGAAACACCGAAATATCACCAAGAAAACCTTGTCAGCCCAAAAAAACTTCTCCCAGACAACTTTTTTTCTGAACATCCCACCCCCAAAAAAACGTTTCCCAGATACTATTTTTTTTTCCGAACCAAAAAAAAACGTTTCCCGGGTATCCCAAAAAACGTTTCCCAGGTGTTTTGAATCTGGAGAACCAAAAAAAATGTTTCCCAGGTGTTTTGAATCTGGAGAACCAAAAAAAATGTTTCCCAGGTGTTTTGAATCTGGAGAACCAAAAAAAACTTTTCCATGCAGGTGTTTTCAATATGGAGAACCAAAAAAAAACGTTTTCCAGGCGTTTTCGATATGCCGGGGAACCAAAAAAAACGTAAAAAAATTACCAGGAGTCTTAAACGTTTGCCAGGAGTTTTGAATCTAATTGAGCGAGGGGTACTTTTTTCCCAGACCAGATGAAATTCATAATTAATGTCATTCCCAGCAAACTACCATCAGAAATAGGTTAAATGAAGAATAACCAATACGACGTAGAATATTTCGGATTTAATTTTGCACAATATTTCGACTAGCCATACTAGTCTTCATCAGGTGCATATGAGATTTTACAAGTGACTTGACTATATATAATGGTAAAAAGGAAATGACGTTTTAGTATATGATATGATAGCGAGAGATAAGTAACGGTGTAACTGATTAGTAGGTTTCATCGCGTTTATTAAGGCCATTAGGTTCAAGAGTGTTAGCACGTGTTATGAGATAAGCTTCTTTGGCTTTGCGAATAGCATCACGAGAAGAGAAAAATTTGTTCTAAAGGAATTAAAAGGATATTAGATGCAGAGTGGTCAGGGTTAGATAGAAAATGTTCAGATGCAGTAGTGGGTTTGGATTTACTAGAAGGTTTGTCAACTGTCCTACGATGTTCGTTGAAGCGGTCTTTGAGTCTACGTTTGGTTTCACCAATGTACTGTTTGTGACATTTAGTACATTGAATCATGTAAATTACGTTTTTTTCTGTTACAGTCCATGTGTGTAGTAATGGTTCTGGTTTCACCCGTAGAAGTAAAAGTATATTGGGTGCAGTTATCGGAAATGTAAGGGCAAGTTAAACAGTTTTGTCCACAACGAAAAGAACCTGGATTGTGATTGGAAGCAGTGTTGGAGTTATCTGACGGTAGTTTGGATTTGACTAGCAAATCACGTAGATTGGATGAACGTCGGAAGGCTACTAAAGGGCGTTGGGGGAAAATGGTTTTGCAACGCACGGAGGAATGTAGAAGGTCAAAATGTTTCTTAAAGATAGGAAACATAGATGGAAGTGATGGATTATAGGTGACTATAAAGGGAATTCGGTGAGAGGAATTAGATTTCTGTCTAGGTTGTAGAGCAAGATTGCGAGGGATGTCAGCAGCGCGTTTAGTTTGTTTAGTGAGAAAGTCACGGCTGTAACCTCGTTTAAGGAGATAGGAGATAAAAAAAACCATCAGAACAGCTTTTCCACTGAACAGATGCCGTTGACCGCTCCTGAACTCAACCAGCTCAAATTTAGAAACCCACCGATTGGCTCACACCACAACACGTGCGGTTATATGGTCCAAAGGGCAAGAAACCAAAATATCATGTCGTTGTCGTGTTAAACCAATCCTACGTATACCTACAGCATTGTCGTTCACGGTTCCTTCTTTTCAAGTCAGCGAAGCATTATGTCTTTATGTGCACAAGCTGCGATTTCTCGAATTATGTATGACGTATTTCCGGACAGTAATTCGAACTATTCGGACATTGTTCGGTGATAGGTCGGTGATAGGTCGGTCACACTTCGATCTATTGTCGTTTATACAGTACGTGTGGCCGTCGTAGTCGGCAGGAGCGTGTGCACACAACTGTTGAATTTTAGCCCCGGATTTTAGTTCGTTTGTTTGAAGTTTTTAACTAGTTTGGTTGCTGAATGATTGTTGACTAAGTAGAGAAAGATTCAGTTTAATTTCCCAGTGGATTGGCCCATAACTGAGCAAGGCAAGACTGTCAAACTGAGGTCACACATGACACAGTCATTGAATGATCGAGTCACACATTGGAACTGCTAGTAATTTTATCACAAAAGTTGTCAAATAACAACAACCATAGCTCTCTAGCCTCGAAGGCCTAGGTCCTCTACTGCCTTCTAACGTGTTCGTAAGTCAGCTTACAATACATAGCAGTTGTGGCGTTCTCTAGAACTTCGTGCTCCGACCTCTTCCAATTTCAAGATGGCGACGCTGTCGACGTTCTGGAAACATTCGAGGAAGAAAGTCCTTTTCGCGATACCGATCCTTTTTTGAGCGATGGAACAGTGTTTAAAGACGATTCTAGAGGGTCTAGTATTAACGATGGTTCGTTGTCGATGTCAGAGCAGGAGTATCTGGAGACAGAAAGTGGGGTAGAGAGTTCGAGTGGTGATGGGGATTGGTCGATGTTTACTTCTGATGTCGCCATTGCACTGGATTTGACTACAGAACAAGTACAAGAAACTCTGAAATATTTCAGTGAGTAGTAACTTATTTCCTTCCTTTGTTATATTCAATTGCAAAAATTACTCCTATTGAAATTTTATCACTTTCTCAATAGAAGGATCGAGTTATTTAAGCTTATGTAATTAATTTAATATGGTTTGTTTATTTACTCTATTACATTTACCAAATACCAAATTACCAAATACTGAGAGCTTTTCACAAATATTTACTTCCAGTTTCGTCTGTGATACAGATCGTTGTAATATTTTATTCTATGAATGAATGATTATATGAGGTAATACATGTATGTATGACAGGAATGTCATTTGCCTTGCAGATTTAGAGAATTAAGTAAGGTACCTATGTATCTTGATCATTGGCTTATTTTTGCTGGATATTTATTGGTTATTCCATGGTTTTCTATGGAATACGAGCGAATATTTCACGAAAAAATTATATTATTTGGTATACAACGAGCCTTTAGGCGAGTTGTATACTAAAATAATATAATTTTTGAGTGAAATTTCCGCCCGTATTCCATAGAAAACCATTGAATAACCATATTATCCTATACATATTACATCAACAATTAACTGTCAAGTCGTTTCTACTTAGCTTTTCGAGTTTCGTTGCACGGTTCCTGAGAAATAAATGCTATGAATTTCGAATTTGTCCGTGTCAACTGTTGTTTTCTAACGCTTCTTCTGAGTGAAGGAAGATTTGAAGTATATTTCTCGAACTTGAAGCCATGTTTATAACGCTTTGAATCGTTGAATGAGTTTGGATTTCGAAATTAAAAACAATTTTTATGCAAATATTGGTAAATGTAGCAACACGACGCGAGCGCGTCCAGTGGAAGAAAAAAGCGGGAAAAATTTACAACATTTTGATTGGCTAATACAAACTATGAAATACCGCTCTGTATTTCATAGAAAAAAACTATGAAATACCGCTCTGTATTTCATAGAAATGGTGAGCTCTGATTGGCTGAGATGTAATATGTATAGGATAATAAAAAATAGCCATTAGAATTAGTGAAGCAGATATTTATGCTAAACAAATTAGGTAGACATATTTGTGTTTGTGAGGAATGATAATGATAATAGACTTACAATAATTACATTTTAATCAATAATTTGTGGAGTTACTTTTACATGTGAAATGAATAGACATAATATTCTTGGGCAGTTTAGAGAAAAACCTGTAATTTTCCACTATCAAATAATTTACAAATTCTACTTACCTTGGTGATATTATACGTTCCATCCTTATTTCATTTTAAATTGTTTATAAATGCAAGCTTGAAACCATTGAGCCAACTCAACGAATATGTGACTTAAGATATTATTTATTGATATACACTGCTACACTGTATATGCCAGGAATGTATATTGTCATACATTTATGAATGTGTTCACATATAGTCAGACACACCAATGGTTTCAAAATGAAAAGTAGGCAGACATACATATATATGTATATACTACATACATGTACATACATGAGTAAGAATACCGTCATTGGAATTTCTGCATACAGTTTATGAAAGTATGCAGTATACATGTATTTAGCAATATGATCACCTTAAATGTACTTCTCACATTACATTGGCTGAGTGTGTGAAAATATTTCTTTTAGCGAGTGATGAGCCCAATGTTATAAGGTGGCTGTGTTATGTAAATATATAATATTACTGATAGTAGCACATGTACATTTGTACATGTACTTGAAAAGTAATCACTTGAACATAATTACAGTGTGACTACACCAACCAAGGCCACCCAAACAAATGTTCATACAAATTATCCAATCACAATTGAGTATTTAAACAATAGAATCTGCACAAATGTTCAAATTTTCGCTTTAGGAGCATATATTTTACTTTATATGTGTATGTATATGACCAAGAGTGAACAAGAAACAGTTTAAATTGTAGAATTCGACATCATTCTGTTATTCAGCGTCACAAATTTGATTAGAAAATTTGATTCAAAATTTGTTTGGGTGGCCTTGGTTGGTGTAGTCGCACTGTAAGTGGCCTTCAAAGAAATTACAATACATTGTACATGAAACAAAACATGCCATGTCATGTTATTGCATTCATTGTGGTCCCATTAGTGTAGTTTTACTACAACAGGGCTTATGGTAGGATGCGGGGAAAAAATCAAAATTATTCGGGATTTTTTTGGCGAATTATACGGGATGACGTCATACATTTTTTAGCAGAAATAAAATTGTTTTATCGTGTTTCACTTCAAACAAGCTTATATTGCTTCAAATTAGAGGCACTTTCTATTGCATGCTCCGTTCCTGTTCTTTTGAAACTGAATTGAACTTGAAATGAACGACTCCTTCAATTTGATCGTAAAGATATAGGGCTGTTTCCGACCAATCAGAGAGAGCCGTTCTCATGATAATTTGTATATTCTCAGTTTTCTTTCGTAACGTGATATTTATAAAGGGCCGAAATAAAAATCCGTTAGTTGAGTATTAGGGAAAGGCTGATTGACTCAAATTTTCAAATCTATGTACAAGAAAGTCTACATTATAAAACGTCAACTGAACCTAAGTATTCCGTACAAGATTGCACGTGGGTATTGATTTACTCGATTTCGAGCTGAAACATTTTAATACATGTATAAGGCCCAGGTCGCACTTGAACCAATTCGGAACAAGTTTGTTTTGATAATATGTTTTTTTAACCATAATTGAACTCGCAAAATGCTATGAAGGAACTCGATCTCAAAAGAATTCACGTTTACCCACAGAAAATCAACGTAAACACAGACACGTTCTATTGAAATTTAGAAAACAAGCCCCCGCGGTTTTCAACATAGAACGCCTTGTCATTCCCGTTGTGAATCGTCCATTCGATTGCTCAATGTTCGACGATTTGGGAAGGAAATCTACTGAGAAGAATCTTTGAGAAATAGCGAAAATAGATACCTACCTGTTTTATGATTTTCTACAAATTTCTCCAAATTATGCGGGATTATGCGGGAATTGCCGGATTATGCGAATAAGCCACTTCACGCTTTCGTCCATGAGCCCTGCTATTTGTCTACATTACCAAACCGCGCGGAAATTCATATAAATCTGGATCACTTTGGCTTGCCGTAACTCCACTCGATTTCGTTGGATTTTCACAAACTTAACATTTTAGATAAGATGTATTCTTTGTTATTTATGACCTATACATATGATGGGTATTGGAAGGAACTACCCCCATTTTTTGAAAAAAATTTACCTGATTTTTGTTTTCCAAAATAAAACGTTCGGCACGGAAAAATAATGAATATGCAAATTAGCTCGAATTTTTAAGATACATTGGTGAAAAGAAGATTGACTCGTAAAAGGTAGTTAAAACACCTACATTGGTCTTGTTTTTCACTCCAACAACTGGCATGCATGCCTGCTGATTATCGAAGTTTAAATTTTGAAAATCCATCAAAATCGAGCGGAGTTATGGCAAGCCAAAATGATCCAGATTTCTATAAATTTTCACGCGTACATAGTCCCAATTCAAAATGGCGGACGAAAGTGTGAAGTGGCTTATTATGCGGAGCAAGCCAAATTATGCGGTTCCGCATCCGCGCATCAAACCATAAGCCCTGAATAAGGAATGGTTTCCAGTTTGGCCCACAACTGAATCAGTACAGTTCTGTACATATCTTATGTTACATTGATACTGAAATAAAGCAAAGATTGTTGTATAGATCCTTTTAATAATCCCACAATGCAATGAGTTTCTGTGCTTGACGTTACATTTACAATAATTCTTCTAAATCTACCGTATTCAAAATAAATCTGACTTCCAGTGCAGAAAATCATGCATTGTGGGATTTAAATGATATATAGATTTTTATTTTTTATTTTTTAGATAAACAATTTTGAAATTCGCTGTTGCAAGTTATATTAATTAAATGTGTAAATGTTGCAGTTTAAATTGATTTCTAGCACTGAGAGATACTTACAGTAAGTGTTTCCTGGCTTGATTGTTTGTATTGTGTGGCACGTCGGTCCATTATGATAATGCATGCATGTTTCCATGTACGGTATATGAGGACAGGTGCATTTGGCATGGTACATGAAAATGATATGTTGGTTAGGAGAATCAATACATCAAATTAGATTTGCTACCTCTGCAGAAATTGTTTTCTTTACTTGGGATTACGAATGTATAACTGTGCAGAGAATGAGTTGGAACGTTATTCATGTGAATTTGCCTGTAAAAATTATTGTTCTCTGTTTGATGGAAACACTTTTGGTAAGCTTATTAATATTGTACACATGCATATTACTGTATATTAGATCATTTTATCTCTATAGAGGTATATCACTGGATGTTTTTTCCTTATTACCATGCAACTACATTGTCTTTTTCTACATTATTATTTATACTACATGTATACACAAATCTGTAGACTCTGAATACATACAATGTACATACATGTACAATGTATATTATTGTAGGGTTATAATCCTACATATATGTAGGTTCATGTACGTGAAACTGATTTAGTGTTATAACCACATATTACATATACATGTAGCAGCATTGTTGTAATTTATTGAGTATATATATTAGTATTATTTTGTAGATTACTGTAGTAAACTGGGAATACATGTACTTGCTAATGTTGCATGACGAGCCTGCTTTAGGTCATACAAAACAAGCTAATGTAGTTCCATGGGGAGTATTTTGCTATTGTGTACTACATGCATGTATTGTTGTTTCATTCTAGTTATTTGGATTGGTAAAAATCTGTAAATAACTATCATGTCGATGTTCCAAAAAGACCATTTAATAGGTGAATTTCTGTGTGATTGTTTGAGGTTTGCAATCTTACAGTCTGGTCCAAATTGTGAATATAATTAACCAAGTAAAATCAAGTTGAATTGTTTTGTTGAGCAAAACATCACCCCAGGTGTTCGCTATTGTCGTTGGAAACAAATTCCAACATTAAAAGATTGCAAAAAAAAGTGATTTTTATTCATGTCGTTTGTTCTGGTTTAATACAAAGTACAATGTACATGCAGACAATAATAATTACATGCAAGTATATATATATATATATATTTACCTAACTGTAATGTTGTGTCAGTCTGTAGAATGAATGAATGAATGAATGAATGAACTTTATTTAAACACGGAATCAAATCACTAAAATTAAAATTAATTACAAAGTGCTTGCTCCCTTTGAGCCATGTAAAAAGATAATTCTACCTACCGGTATATAATTATTGGAATATATGGAATATACAGAAATAAAAAATATAAATATTGGTAGTTAAATATTATTGCTGAAGGATCTTAAGGTGGTGGCCTGCTTGGCTTTAGAGGGGAGACTGTTCCACAAACACGCTCCACGATAAACAAAGCTCTTTTTTAGGGCTTCCGTTTGAGGCCTTGTATACAATATGTAAATGCTTGCTTTATACACACGTACACTGTTATTTTGTAAATAACAACCATTTTAGGAGCTAGTACCTGGTTAATGTTAACAAGATTATTTTTGTAAGTGTTCCAGTGCCATATAAGACAGTATAAATCTCTTTCAAATTTCAGTGACAAGTTTAAGGTGGCAAATCCTTCTATGTAGGTGCCGCTAAATCTGCAATTTTATTTGAAAAAATAACATTAGAAAAAAAGTAGATAGAATCTTGTTCTTGTCAAGGGGAGTTCAAAGAGGGAGTCTACAAAGCTGTAGCCATACTATTTTAAAATTATTGAACGATATATGCTTTTAGGAGTTTAATTGAAACTGCCTAGATCTGGTTTATGTAGGATATTGAACTACAGAAGACTGAAGTCATTGACAAATTAAACCAAGTTAATGTCATTAAATTCACTAATGAACATTTTTCATATTTAATTATGCGCTGTTTTTCATTGGCCATTATGTAATGCAATTTATTGTCACCTATATAAACACTACAATCATAGCTGGATTATAAAACCATCTTTGCCACTTTAGATATCTTTAACTACTGTTTATCAGATCCCTGTGCACAGGTTTATCAAGAGAAACTGTCACTGGTTTATGA
Source organism: Actinostola sp. cb2023 (assembly GCA_033675265.1). Taxonomy (NCBI): domain Eukaryota; kingdom Metazoa; phylum Cnidaria; class Anthozoa; order Actiniaria; family Actinostolidae; genus Actinostola; species Actinostola sp. cb2023. Next base: position 122,957 of record JAUJYZ010001409.1, on the reverse strand, counting down.
AAAATAATATTTTCAAAAACAATTACTGGTTTACCATATCAGTGATGTTGGACTAATATCAAATAAGATCTTAAAGATAGTACGTCAAGGAGAAGTCTAGGATTAGCAATAATTGCTAATTATTGAGAGTTTGCAGGTGTTGCGTGACATTTTAAATTTTAATCCAACAAAAACAAAAATATAATATTTGAAAAGAGCACACCAAAGTTAGCAAAAGTTGAAATTTTGAAGTAATTTCGATGAATAGAGCGAAAGTTATGAGCAACCGAAGTTGGCTTTTTTCTTAAGAAATGTACGGTGGTGGGCAAGCTGTTGTTGTTTTTGTTGGATTAAAATTTAAAATGTCATGCAACACCTGCAAACTCCCCATTGGTTGCATGTGTGTACAAATATTACATTAAATATTCAAATGATTTTTGGATTAAAGGTAAATCAAAGGCAACCATTGGCGAACTAATTGTGGATTTGCAGCTCAAAAGATTACAGTCGAGTTCACAACACTTCCGGTTCAATGCTCCTAGATCCCATAACTTTCAGATTTGCACTACGCGAGTTTCAAACAGAATATTAAAGTATTTGAGAACAAGATTTTGCTTTTTATTTTGGATACAAATGTTTGTAGTCTGTCTGTTACATGTGTGTACATGTACAGTGTATATGATTTTATACAGTAAAAACCCGCGAGTAAGAACCTAGTTTTTAAGAACCTGTTAGGCTAAAATTTGCCAGTTATACCCCCTCTATACAAGAACCTGTTTAGCCTAAAATTTGAAACAGGTTCTTATTTTCTAAAATCTATATAAAAAGATGTGTACACTTGGGTGAATAAAATAGATCAACATTTTTGGAGACACAGGTGCCTTATTACAGTACTCCAATTCAATACAATGTAAATGCTGTTGAAAGATGTATATTATGTCATTGAATACCACACTGAAATGTATTTTTTTTTCTTTAGAAAGTAAGAACATTTAAGATTCAATTTGTGTGTACCATTGCCGTGTTTAGGCTAACTTGGGAAAACTAGGTTCTTACTCGCGGGTTTTTACTGTACCTCAAATCTGTCATTTCACTCATTTTAATTTATTGTTATCACAAGAGCAGTTTAAGTTTCTTTACTGTAAAATGTATAATGTCATTGAAAATCACTGAAAAGTAACATTAAATTCTGGTGATGCCGTTTATATTTAAATCAAGGTTGCTATGTAGTTCCGTACAAGGCACACATACATGTGTGTATTGCTAGACAGGAAAAAACACTATCAATTAATGTTTATCCTGTTAATGTTTTCTAAATTGTTATTTGAAAACGTTCAATGTTGTACAATAATACCTTTTGGATCATATTATTTCGATTGAGTAGATTTATAATTATGTACCTACAATAAATTATCATAATTATCATGGTTATGTTTACAGCATTATCTGCTGACCGAACCAATCAGATGACCAAGACCCACAATGACTTGGATGCCATTTTACAACTTCTCCAGGAGGCAAGTCTGATTGTATTTCAACTTGAACTCATGGACAAAAGTCCATTATACTCAAAACAGTTCACATTTCTATGTGTGAACACCTCTTTGACAGTCGCTTTGAGTATCAGAGTCTATTACATGTTATCCAAAGCCGTGTTGTGCGAAGAAAGATGCAAATCAAAAAAGGAAAAAAGGTTGTCAATCTCATTACAAAAATTCACCTTTTTACAGCTGCTGAGTAATGTATGAAGAATAGACACAATTATGTGTTATTGTGGTACTATACAATATATGGAATAACGTGTATTCTGAAGGCACTAGATGTCTCTTCCAATTCATCTGTCTTGTTCAAATATTCACAGAGATAAACAAGACGATTTTATGTACATATTTAATGCGAGTGGAATGTGAAGGAGCTACTTTGAATATTTTATTGAGTATAAAAAATATCTTAGTAAAATGAGTATTTGTATTTGGTATTCACTCTTTATATTTTTATACACAGAAAGAAAAGGACCTGGAGTTGGCTGCCAGAATTGGTCAGGTACTGTAATATAATGTTCTTTAGTACATTGTACATGCTGGGTGGTAATAATACTTATATTGATTTGGTTGACATTCTATAGTTCAAATTCTATTTGAGATTCCCATGTACAGTATATTGTAAGATTCCATATGTTCTTATATACTTTATTACATCTGCTCATGACCAATGGCTTTCATTTCATTATTTAACATTAAGTCTTTAAGGAGATATTCGAGGTGATGTTCAAATTTTATCAGCTGTCTGATTTTTTTTTAAAACCTTACTACAATATTAAATATTGTATATATAAATATGTAAATATTTTGTATGTAGCTAAATGATTTCAACTGCATGCATGTATTTAGTTTATACTGTAGTTTAAAAAAAAAAGTAAAATGCACATATTACTTTTGTCAGCTACCTGTTAATTTCGAATTTAGCAGGCCAAAGGGACCTCGGGTAGCTGTTACTTTCGAGTAGCCGTTACTTTCGGATGGTTAAAAATTGTTTGCAAATAATAATAATAATAATAATAAGTATTGAGAGCATAATACTATTGTCTCGAAACAGAATGAGATACATATTATGTCAAAAGGTCGTCTAAGTGCTAAATTCTACGATATTTATTCACAACAATCTACCATAAAGTAAACTGTAACAAATACCGGTATACTATACAGTGAAAGTTCTAAGTGTTCAATAATGCTGTTAATCATATTCATTTTGAAATCACTAGTAAATCCTGCAATCTGATTGGCTAAAAATGGTGCAATTAAATCATTAATATATTGCACTAATTTGGATCATTAATTTCATCATTTTAAAAAAAAAAAAATTCACACAGAAACTCTAATTTTATTAAATTCAACGATTCTTCATAAAAAACTAATTTGTAATTTAGAATGAAAGAGTTGTATTCCAGGCATCAAAATTGTTCTTATTCTTACAATTTACCACCTAAATATAATGTGTATTTGAAAAGATATCAAAATGAATAGGATTAATAGGCAATTGAACTTCGTGTCATGCAATTCAGTTCTATTATCATTTAATAGAACTGAATTGCAAATACCGTATTAGGGACTTGTCAGAAATTAACAGGGGGAGGGGGTAGAGATTTAAAATTGAGCATTGAAAATGTTGTGAGCCTCCCCTAGCGATGGGAATGAAATTTCCTGACCCTCCCCTTGGGCTTGGCGTAAAATATCATGGCTCTCTCCCTGCACAGATAAGGGACCAACAAGGCTTTGGTAATACTTGAAACAGCTATTAAAGAAGAGAGCACTTAATACATCAAGATAATCATAAAGCGGCCGTGAAAAGTTCAAAACAATATACCATCAAGTATAAAAACAAGTCCGATCACCACCCTTAGGCCTAGTTCAGACGTCGTGCTATTAATCATGAGCCGTTCTCATTGCAGACAATAGATAATGAGGCGGCTTCTTTTGAAGTAATTAAGAACGGCTCTTGGAAAGTAGGCCTTAGATTTTCGGTCCTGATTCTCCTATTCTCGGGAACTTACTAACGGCTTTCAAAGAATACAATTATGACATATTTCATCAGAGAGTTTGATCTTTTACGTATATCAAGAAGACTTCATTTTACTTGGTAATGTAGTTCGTAACGTTTCGTCAAGCGTAAAAAGACGCTCGGTATTTTTCCGAGTCTTTTTACGCTTGACGAAACCTTACACCAAGCGACAAATTACTTTATAATCCTTCACTTGCTTTCAGTACTCGCATAATACGCGCTCGCAAATTACGTGTTATGCGCTGTTTAAGCGCTCGTTACCTGCGTACTTGATGTACATGCTAATTACGCATGCATGTTCTACTGAGTCACGCAACGAGTGACCAAACGCTGTTTTCTGCACTATTTTCTGATAAAGTTCCCTAAAATCTCAGGATGTTTTCGATGGTATTTTTGTCGTTCACTGACCTGTTCTGAGCGTGGAAATTCTGCTTTAAAATGTGCAAGTAATAGGCTAAAACTACTTCTGTATGATGATACAAATAAGCTATTAAGTTTCACATTTAAAATCTACCACAACAGCTTTATTAAGAAGCCCGAGTTCACGCTAGTAGAGCGTCTAGTTAATTTTAAAGTGCTCAGATGTCATAATATTCCTGCACATATTTGGATACATGTGGTATACAATATTTATTATAAGGTAAAAAGATAACTTAGTTATGTGGCCACAGTCTGTAACTCTGGTTTCTATAGCATGAAGAGACTAGAAACTCATATTGCTACATTGCTACTCTACTACACGTACATGTACATTTATACACCTGCATGAAGTGAGGCAATGTGACAGTAAAGTGTCTTGCCCAAGGACACAATAGGGCCATTTATACGAGCGAAAATAAGATGCGGCTTATCTTAGACGCGACTTAGATAAGACGCGAACCTCTTCGCATAAACAGCACTTTTAGTCTAAGACGCGACTTATCGGAGAACAGCGTTCTGAGCTGTTCTTATTTTGTCCGCGTCTTAGACTAAAAGTGCTGTTTATACGAAGAGGTTTGCGTCTTATCTAAGTCGCGTCTAAGATAAGCCGCTTCTTATTTCTCTCGTATAAACGGCCCTAATGTGATCGCCCGAGCCAGGGGGTCAAACCCAGGCATGTCGACCCAGAGTCCAATGCACTAATATGTAACCATCACACCTTATATTCATTACACAGTGATCTATAATGATATTTTATGTATGTGTACTTTCACAGTTGTACATGTACATGTTGCTACATGTAGATAATAAATATATTTTTCAACGAGTGAATGTTTTCTGAGGTGGATAAATTTTTTTGTACTTTCTGATAAAAGCTAAACATTTTTAATAGTACAACTTGCTTCTGTCATGTCTGAAAGAGTACCTGTACACTGTACTTGCTTCTGCCATGTCTGAAAGAGTACCTGTACACTGTACTTGCTTAGACCTGCCATGTCTGAAAGAGTACCTGTACACTGCACTTGCTTCTGTCATGTCTGAAAGAGTACCTATACACTGTACTTACTTAAAAATCTATATTTTTGGAATGTTGCTTTGCTGCATAACATATAGACAAAATATTCAAGAAGTTATTACAATCAAAAGCAGAGAGTTTTGTACATGTTTATCAACCGAAGCCTCTTGATCCTTGTTTTCCATTGTTGTTTTCACAAGTTGAAATGCTCAGTTGACTACTCAGAAATTTGATATTTCCCCTTCAAACTCACAGGTGTAATTTCTCTGAACTATTGCTATCATTTTGTACTGTTTTGCTACTTTAAACATAAATGGTCTTGAAACTGGTAAATGCTAATTATCAGCTGTCATTTTGAATTCAGTGTATATTTTGTAGGTACATGTATACATGAGACAAAAGGTGTTGCATTGAATTTGTGTGTCTAATATTACAACATATAATGTACTAATTATTTTAATACCAATGGTACTTACAGCACTATCTACAACACGGTTGTAGCTTTAAGGGAATATGTCTGCCTGTTTTCTATTCTATTGAGCTGTTGGACACTATACAATGTAAAAAGTACTTTGAATAAATTTCATACCCACACAAAAACTCAGTGGGAAATTATTTGACTCTGTCAGCTGCAAAATTTCGCCTGCACGTACAACCCTGCTAATGTGTTCAACATTGTTGTCAGAACTCATGCAAGTCCTAACAGTATGTTTCAATTCTGTTTGTAGTCTCTTCTTGAAAGAAACAAAACCCTCATGAACAAGACAGAGGCTATGGAGAAGTATCTGGGTGAACACAGTGATAGGGTATGCGGTGTACACTGCTATGTCTTCAGTTCAAATATTACTTAATTTAATACAATTAACATACAATTTATAGATTCAAACTACCATCTATGACACAAAATTTCCATAAGCTATATAAGAGCAGATTTGATATGACTGTGAAAAAGCTCTGCACATGGCACTGTCATGGCACGACACGGATTCATTCAAACTCTTTAAACATCACAGTCACGTTAAAATGGAACAATATTTTTGAATGGCCATTTTATAAAGTACTGTTAATATTACCTTGACATATATAGTGTTCCCACAGGCAGGGAAAATCTGAGAATTCTAAAATATTTACGGCCAGGGAAGTTTGGATTTAGTCACTGGTAACTTTCAAGTCAGGGAATGTTTTTGTGCAGGATTCACAAAACTTTTTAAATTTCAGTGTCTGTAATAATGTCTTGACCTGTTTCCTCATGTTCAGTATGGTCAGTGTTAGAGTTGTTCAGGGAAAAGTCAGGGAATTTCAGATGAATGGGAACCCTGTTTTAGCATTTATTGAATAATCACCTTCTTTGGAACTACATTTATGTTGTTGTTTTTTTAATTAAGGGGCCGTCGACATATTCACCTTTCCCCGCTTAACGTCCACTGGACGTTTAGGGGGGGAGGGGGTAAGGCAGGGGAAAATTTGGACGTTAGTGTGGGGAATTTTTGTAAAAAAATGAATGTTTTTTTTACTTCATGTTGAAATCAAAAAGAAAGCAAAGATAAAACAGACAAACTAGTGGTCCGTTCTAACAAACTTCGGTATTATATAAATAGATTCTGATATAAACTATCGAAAATCTTGGACACGAGAATGCTTGGATTACCTGTGGTATCCCAGCGTTCATTGGGAATTAGACAAAATGGCGGTGGACTGACCGAATATATTGTGCACAATTAATTTAAATAGCCAGAATTAGTCATAGAGCCAAGATATAGAGATACAAAAGAATTGTTATTAAGGAGAATGAAGTGAACTACATGGAATGGGGGCAGTTTTGAGGATTTTCCAGCGGCATAAAGAACCTTGGACTGTTGTTTGCTACCATTTGTTTTGAGTCATGTTGCCGAATGCAAAACCATTCCCACGCATTTTCAATACGAAAAACAGGAAATTCCAAGTGGACGTTAAGGAGGGGGGGGGGGGGGTCTGACCTAAACGTCCAGTGGACGTTAAGCGGGGAAAGGTGAATATGTCGACGGCCCCTAAGTGATCCCTTAATCACCCCTTTTTGCGCACAAGAAACGAAATCACCCCAGCTCTTACTGTAATTGAGAAATTTGCAATAAGTTTGTATGTACACAATCTATTGCAAAAGCAAGTCGAGACCTGGAATCTTGCATCTAGCGGTTTATTTTATGTGTAATATACATGTGTATATCTATGTGTATTTTACTGATGTTTTACCATGTCAAAATAAACAATTCTGTCTGTCTGTCTGTCTGTCTGTCTGTCTGTCTGTCTGTCTGTCTGTCTGTCTGTCTGTCTGTCTGTCTGTCTGTCTGTCTGTCTGGTCAATTCCAACATACATTTACAATGAACAACCATACACCACTGTACAGCATCCATGACATGGTCATTGCGTGCATTCATGCCAAGGCCAATCTCTTGTCTTGTTATCTTCAGGAGGAGCAGCTTCGACATGATATTGTAAGAAAAAATGATTTGCTTCAAAAGTTTCTCATGGATCAGGAAGACATGTTCTTAGAAGCTGATAACAAATCAGAGGAAGAAGGAAAGAGGTTGGTACAGTAGGGCACGAAGTTCCCGGTGTGTGTGGCCTGACTTTATTTTATTATTATATATTTATTACTTCATTATTCTAGATAAGTCTTTAGTGAAGTGTAATAGACTGCCATTGCAATTATTGGATTTTTGCAAATGGGGTTTCCAACCAGCTCTTAGGTGGTAGACGTTAATTCCTTTCTTAAAACAGAAACTAAACTTTTGTCATGTAGTTGTAGGTGAACATTCAGGTCTCTCTATATAGCTAATTGCATAATCGTTGTCGGGTTGAAAATCATGAAAGCTATGACCAAAAGGAATTCTGGGAAATTAAGACTCTCAAATAACACTGTCAAATCATCGACCTTTTTATCCAGACTTGTAGGATCTTAGTTAATAGCTCATATATCTTCAAAACTATGAGGTCATTGAATATATCTGCATGTAATGTGGCTCATGAACTGATTTCCCATCCATCTTTGCGGTCTCAGCTTCTATGATTTATGATTTTCAACCCGACAACGATTAAGCAACAAGACGCTCAATGAGCGTACACTCGGGCTTATGACAAGGACAATGTCAGTTGCGTGACTAGAGACCTGACAATGACTGGCGCCATGAATATGCAACCTCAAGTGACCTCGAGTACGTTTAAAGATGTACCATATACGTACCTCGAACAGTCGGAGATCTTTATCGATGCTCATCGATACAAATAATCTCTCTCGTCACGCAAAGCGAGATTCGCTATCAAAACAAAATCTACTGGAAAATCAAACCCTCGCTCTCTAGCTTGTTGACTTCGATTGTATTTTTGCCGTTCACTGACCTGTTTTGAGCGTGGAAATTCGGTTTTAAATAGCGCTACGCAACGGTTCTAAAATTAGGTCGCGTAATAGATGTATGACTCAGATAAGGATCACTTTACAACTGTCATCTTACTGAAAAGAACACGGATTTTCGAACATTGACCTTGCTCGATCGCCTTTGCTTTGATGTAGTTTTGAAGTACGATTTTTACGATTCCTTTTCCTTCTGAATTTCTCAAACGTGGAATAAAATAAACATCCATCATGAGTTACTGAAAATAACTCGACTGGCTCGACTGTTTGCAGTGACTTCTGTACATATAGCTTTCTGTCAATAGATGTACGGTTACATCGCTGGTCGTGAGTTTAATTATAACAAGTTGTGGTATACATGTTTGGCTAGGCAGTACTCAGTTGAGTTCACATTTAAGTCAACATTAGAGTTCATTTGTATTATAGTTCTTGAGTTCATTTGATTTGCTTTTGAGCTCGAGTTCAATTGATTACCTTTTGACTTTGAGTTCAATTGATTTGCTTTTGATGAGTTCATGTAAAGGCCCTGTCGAAAACGCTCAACATCTTTTAGAGTGGGCCCACACGAATCGGCGTATGCGTTTGTATGTGAGAGCGTATTTAAGAGGAACTGATGGATGGCTTGCCTTGGATACAACATAATTTCTCTTCTGCACAGGTCAACTGCTTCTTTCACTTCTAGTCGTCGAATACGATGACTTAGCAATATCTCGGTATCTGCCCAGTGAGCGGCCGGAAACTATTTGACACGTTTGTGGCGCCATGAATATGCAACCTCAAGTGACCTCAAGTAGGTTTAAAGATGTAATACAGACCTACAGTACCTCCACCAATCTTTATGAGTCATTGACATTTTTCTATTGTGCAAGTATATAAATAGGCTATTAAAACAACTTTGGCATGAACCCAAATTTCGGACATTGACCTTGTTTACCTTTGCTTTGATGAAGTTTTGAAGTACGATTTCTACGATTTCTTTTCCTTCTGAATTTTTCAAACGTCGAATCGAATAAACATCCATCATTATATATCTGAGAAATGTGTTTCGTTTTACTGCCGGATACTTTTTAAACGGTTTTTCACGGCGCGTGACGACAGTCAGGCAGCAAGCAAATCGATATTAGCTATCAAAACAAAATCTACTGAAAAATCAAACCCTTGCTCTCTAGCTTCAGAGACATAATACGAAAGCTGCTCAGTAACGGGTTATTAATGACATGTTGCTTTCAAAACTAAGATTCATAATCTACTTGAGTCCTGTGTGTCGTTTGTTTTTTCTTATCTGCTGAGTAATCTTGAAACTCGATACGATTAAATACGTCGCATACTTTCTTCATTCTTTGACCGAACAAAACGACTACGACTAATACTACTAACAAAAACCCATTTTATAAAATTAGCTATATATGGATACGGATAGACTAATTATTAATCCTTCCTTGCAACCATGGCTTAATTGCTAAGGATACAGCTCAATGTGGCCGAGTCGAATGCATATAAAGGCGCACAATGCTGCCACCATACGGAGCATGGCTCAGATTGAAATAATACACTGTAGCAAAATGTCACTTTTCTCCACTCCCTCTAAAGGCAGACACTCCACTAAGCCATAAGACTTCAATAAAGCACCAAATTCAGATACATTGTATCTTGTTGTACATGTCATTTTGCGAAAGGTTTACTATATTGAGATGTACATGAATTTCATGATGAATCTGTGAAATAAAGCAGTGAATTTATGATTATGCATTTTGGTCTACAGCTCTGATAGTGCATCATTTGGTAGGGATGATTCCTTTAACTCTTTACAAGACAAATGTCACTTGCTTGAACAGCAGAATACCAGTTTTATACTCGAGGTGAGAGAAATGGAATATATATTAAATTAAATTTATTTAAGTTTATATTTTTATTTACACTCAATTGCAGAAAGGTTAGTATACATTTATACATATATCTAATGAGATACAAGATATCTAATGAGATACAAAGTGCAAAACATAGCTTATTTTCTTCTAATACATCAGAATCATCAATTTTAGGTTAGTATCGCATCCAACAAGGACAACACAATAATTTTCAGCACTATTTTGTGCTTAAATAGTTGTATTTTAGCATGTCTAACATTTTGCATCTCATTAGATATTTGTATAAATGTATATACTACAACGTTTCTGCAATTGAGTGTATATCTTTTTTATTTATATATATAAATATTTTGAGAGTCAGTTCTCCAAGATACATACAGTACTTTTAGGGCTTTTCAAAAACTTGCACATTTGTCCCTCTTATCCCCTTATCCCCTTCCCTCCCTTCTATTTCTTCCCTTTCACAATTCCCTGAAACACCCCTCTTACATGTTATCTGTTACTGCAGGCACTGCATTTAAAAGAGCAAACAGTGTCAGAAGAGCAGAAAGAAAGACAGCTTGTTGAAGACGTGTTGATCAACTAAGTAAGTAATGTTTTGTCTAATCTTATACTTGTAAGTTAGAAAATAATATTACAGTTTTATAACTTAATGAATAGATTGATATGTGAATGAATAAAAAAGAATGGATGGATGGATGGATGAATAAATGGGTGAATGGATGGATGGGTGAATGAATGGATGGATGGATAAATAAATGGAAAGATGGGTGAATGAATCAATGGGTGAATGAATGGATGGATGGATGGATAAATGAATGAATGAATGGAAAGATGGGTGAATGAATCAATGGGTGAATGGATGGAAAGATGGGTGAATGAATCAATGGGTGAATGGATGGGTGAACGAATGGATGGATAAATGGACTGGGAAATGCATTGCCCACTAAAATTGCCTTTTTTAGTTGAAGCAAAAGATCATATAACAGCACTAACAGATGACATATCAAGAAAGGCAGAGGATAATGTCAGACAACAGGTAGCAGAGAGTGGCATATTTGTCAATCAATGAAGATCATTAACTCAGTTACTTGTTTCACTTTAGGAAGAGATTTCACAGTTAATTAACACTGTTGTGGACCTACAAAAACAGCACTCTCAAGTAAGGGATGTTTTTATTGGTTTGATATAGTGTATTACCAAACTCGGGTGTGACTTAAATAGTAATAATATTGATGTTATTGTTGTAGTTATCGGTGGATAATGAGGAACTTCAAAGTTTATTGAATGTATCACAAACTGGACAAGATGAATTAAAAGTGCAGGTATAGTCAGAGGGTCTTTAATAGCTCTCCATTGCTTGGTCAATTGATGCAAAGTCAATACAACAGAATGTGGGAGGAGGGGAGAGGAGTCATCCCTCTCCCTCTCCCTCTCCCTCTCCCTCTCCCTCTCCTCCCCCTCTCCCTCTCCTCTCTCCCTCCCCTCCCCCCCTCTCCCTCTCCCTCTCCTCTCCCTCTCCCTCTCCCTCTCTCTCTCCCTCTCCCTCTCCCTCTCCCTCTCCCTCTGTCAATATATAACTGATGGAAGACATTGTATTGCAGATTGCTGATTTACAAGGCAAATACCATGAATGCTTTGAAATTCTGATGGAAAATCAACAAGAAATGAAGAGTCTCAACCAAAAAATAGAGTGAGTATGTTCTCTGTAGACGAAAAGACGTCGCGCGAGATTCCCAACTAATAATAATGTTTAATGTTTGTTAAGGAGGCAGCATGGTCGAGTGGTCAGAGCGTCGGTCTCAGAATCCGGTGACCCTGAGTTCGAGTCCCGCTCTGTCCACTAGCTCCCACTAGCTGCGACTGTATTTGTTCTGGGCAATCCCTAGTTCAAATTCAGTTTCTCGACCATGCTTGTAAATAGCCAACTGGTTCGCCTCCTTGCCAGTTGGGTTTCTTTTAAAAAAAAAAAAATTCAGTTTCATTTCAGGAGGACCAGATTGGAAAAAAGCATAGCTTTATCTGTTACATCCTCATTAAATAAAGTGTTATTTTTTATTATTTTTTAATGCGTAAATTCCATTACTTCTCACCCATCTCCCCTTTTCGCCTCACTCTCCTCTCGTCTGTTTGCTGTTTTGCAGTCTATATTTTGCGTCGTTCTCAGAGACTGTAAGAGCTTGATATAGTGGTATTCTGAAGTTACTCGCCATTTTCAGCTCTATCAATCAAGTATCTTGTATTGTCTTCATTGTTTGACGCGGAAAGTCACGCTGGTTGTATATCTTTTAAAATTGTTGTGTTACATTGTTTTACAGTACTCCACGTCCTAAGCAGTCCTCACCATCCAGTATGGTATGTACTTGATAATTTTAGTATTGTTAGTTTAAATTTATAATATTTATCAAATGGATGCTGCTTATTACTGTGTGATGACTAAAAACTTACACCACCAATATACAAGCATCAAGAGTTCCAGACTTCCGGTATTATAACAAAGGAAAAGTGAGCACCAATTCTAGACACAGGGAGCCCAAGCTATGTTTTTGCTCACTTGGTGCTCACTTTTCCTTTGTAATAATCTCACAATGCATTTCGCGCGTACCGGAAGTCTGGAACTCTTGATGCTTGTATTAGAGTCGTTTTCGTATGAGTGTGAAGTAGTTACTGTATATTGGTAAATGGTATAATGTTGTTATCGTAGCAGGGTGCTAGGGATTCCATAGCACGTGAGATTGAACAAACTGTAAAGAGAGACTTAGCTAACATACAGGAGAAAAGGTAACATACATTTAGATAAATAGCTATTATAAAAGTATTATACACACGCAGGTAGCCCAAGCTATAATCATACAGAACTTACCCAGTGTCTTTGGTTGTCAGTGCTCTTGGTTGACCTTTGGCTGAATTTCAGCAAAATTCGTTTAATTCTGATGTCTCAAGTTATACATTTTGCCGGTTAGATTTCGTTAAGTCACCTATAAAGCTAGAAAATAGAGAGCTTGGGCTACCTGTGATACTCAAATCAATAAAAAGTGTGAAAGGTGCGACCCTGAAGGATCATGGGAGTTTATTTGCAGCCATATTCTTCACGAACATCTCGTACTATCAATATTGAAAACAAGAACAAATTCAGTGAAGCAAAATCGAATAACATTCAAAATGAGTTGGATGTATTTTTTGACAATTGAAACTTGGGAACATGGGAAAATGGGAACAACGTAGACTTGGTAAAGTAGTAACTCCCATGATTCTCTGGGGTCACACCTTTTTGGGGTGAAACACTGAGGGGACTGGGACCGAAGGGAAAGTCTCAAATATAAATATAAAATCACCAACTTTCCTAACCATACTTTTTGGATCTCAGTTGAACAGTTCTTGGGTTTTGCAAACACGAAAAGGTTCATCTGCATCTAACTTGGTTTAGGAACCACTAAATATCACGTGATACTGTCAGACAATAACGAGATCTGGTTGTATTTCTTTTCTAGACAAAACCTTGCTCGTGTTCTCCAAACTGTTCGTAACATAAATATATCAAAAGGTAAGAAATCCAAGAAGGTTTCAAAGCAGCCCAACGCTGACAGTAGTTCATCGGGATTTAAATTCAATCGAGTCACCGATCTTCCTCGTCATCCTTCTGATACATCGCTTGATGGTGGTGATGATGGGATGTCTGCATCAGGTTTAGGTAAGTTGGAGGTGGTTAGTGTCGCATGATTAAAACCAGCCCGGGCTCCCTATGTTAACGCATGTTATTCGTTCATTCGTTCATCAGATTCGCGGTATTCATACAGCAGACGCTCCTTTCGTAAACCAGAAAAGCTCCAAATCGTCAAACCAATTAAGGGTGAGTATACTACTTACAGTACTGACGAGATAATAATAATAGTAATACTACTACTAATAATAATAATGGACGTCCTTATTGAGCGCATTTCACATTGTCTCGATGCGCTTTACAACCGATGGAGGACTTTTTCGAGCTGCATATGATAGACGTCCACTGCAGCCGAGCAGCTTACAATCATGAGGAGTTAGTACGTTGGTATGTTATGTAGGCTGTTGAACCTGGTAGCAATCTCCTAGAGATGCTGTGGTTTACATTGGGTCTTATTTTGTACTGTTAATTTGTGTCGCGCAGGTTCTGTTACCCTACAACAGTGGAAGAAGTTGGCATCGCCATCCATGAAACTGGAAGAGAAGAGACCAGGTGTACACGTCAAGGGTGATGTGCAGACACCTTATAATGGCAAATCATTCAAGGAACACAGTGATGTGAGTGATGCTGATGACATCGAGGAAGATGAACCGATACAAATCAAAATCAGATCCAAGGAGGAGGTAGCGGCTCCTAAGGTGGTAGAACCTTCACAAGCATCTCCTATTTCCCTAGCGCTTGCCTCGTTAGTCCACGAGAAAGGTATCCAGGCCAGTCGACGAGACTCAGCTTCGTCCAGCATCCTTGCTCAGCTTTTAAACTCTCCTTCAGCATCAACTCCAGGAAAGTCTTCGGTGGGACAAGTGCTTGCCCAGGTCCTGCAAAAAGCTAGCGATGAGGCTTCGACCAAGGAACCCAAGAGGGCGGCATCGCTACGCAACTTAGCGAACTATTTCAGTGAAAAAGAAAGATCAGGCAAAACTGATCCTGAAGCGATCCCCGAGGACGAGAGTCCGCCAATAAGCCCGCCATCTGATCCAACATACAATCCCATGGTACTACCCGGTACTACCCTGGGTGGTGGGATCTTTAGTAGGATGCTTGTTGGTTCTAGTGTTATGGGTGTAGGCATTCCTACCCCACGGCCAATTGCTACCGTAGCAGGATCGACTAGTACCACCACGACTTCATCAAGTACGGCATTGCTAAGTCAAACTGGATTTTCACGCACGTCTAGCGGCACGAACCTCAAAAGTATTGATATTAGTGCTATGAATGCACCGGATAAACGACTTAGTTTAAACGCAACTAATTTAATAACAGCGGGTTCTTATAATTTCCCTAGCGAGACATCAACCACTAGTCTCCCTACGTTACGAAGGCCTAGGAGAGCAAGTAGTAGTGACATGGAGTCGATGGATTCCACAAATGACTTATCAGGGAGTGTGAACAGCATAGGACTAGGCACTAGGCTATATCGCAGCTCTAGTAGTGGAAGTCTAAATGATTTAAGCCAAAATACTGAAGCTACTACAATCAATCCAGGTGGGTTCTTTGGACGTTTAACGAGAAGACCAAGTCTAGGGAGTCTATCAAACTTGGTACAAAAGTCCAATCTTGGTACCATACCCGTTCCTCGTTATGGGAGAATGGAACGAGCTTCAAGTATTGATTCGAGCATGGTATCGAGGCCGAGTCAGTCCCCGCCTTCTCCGTCACAATTTGACACCAACAAATCATTCTTTCCTTCCAAACCTGAACCTTCAAAAGGTTTCTTTTCTGGATCAAAGTTGAGCTCTCTGGCTGGTGTTCGAGGAATGTGGTCCCAGGGACCTTCAAGTGCTTCGCAAGGGACTCTTCCAGAACCTACTCCGCCTAATAAGTCCGAGGAACGCCTGGAGAAAATCAACAAAGCGTTTGAGTTTGAAGACTTTGGGGGGATGGGGTTGATGTCGTTTTTTGGAAACAGAAAGTCTTCGCCGAATAAATAATGCCATGATAGTCGAGCACAGTGTTTGTAAACAATGTCATTTTGATGCTAATAATATCCATGAAAAAAATTCTCGATTCTGATTGGCTAAGAAGCAGTGCAGTTAATTGCACCATTAATTTATTATGAATATTATTAATTGGTAATCATATTTCTCGTTCAATTTGGAATAATTTGCACTCGTGTGTTTTTCAAAGAGCTCAAATTGCACTCGTCCAATTTTGATACTCTTTGGATAAAACACTCGTGCAAATTATTTCCAAATTGAACTCGAAACCATGATGATTACCTCTACTAATTTGCCAACCGTTGTTACAGTCTGGTTGTCGTTTTACGTCACAATGGGTTCTGACATCGCACTACGCTCGCCTATACATGACAGCAGTTAAATTATTTTTGATGAAGTTAGGTCAACTAAAAAGCGCTTGTAAGTTGTTCATAATAATTATTCAGTAGAGTATGTGTACAAATAATACGAAGTTTCACAAGAGTTTTAATTTTATGAGAATATAGTGTCGTGGTCTCCATGTAAACAGTCGAAATCGCAACAATAGGACATCACTGAACGTTCCTATTTTCGGTCTTCATATTCAATAAGATATTCTTAAATACGGGCTACCAATAGGCCGAAAACTACACTGATTTCCTAGTTAATATTATTGCGTCGTTCAGATTCCCGCCATACATTGCGAGCAGACTAATTGGTGTAGAGTGTAGACGTACGGCTTATAATCGTTGTCGGGTTGAGATTCACCAAACTCGGTAGAATTTGATGTAAAATAGGGTTGGAGTAGCTATTTAAATTACATGTAGCCTGCCTTCAGGCTCTCTTTTTGGTTTCCCACCCTCGTTTTTGGAATCCTCGCACGACCGGGATCGTTTTTTTCAGGGATCAGTTTTTCTGTCGTTCTACTGAGTCTGGAGGGAAAAGAGGGACTGTTCACAGTCTATCCCCTCCCCCCAAAGACAAAAGAGAACCTGATCTGAAGGCAGAATAAATTACATGATGAACTTGAACACAACCCATAGACATTTATATGACTTGAGAGGATGTTTCATCTGCATTGACTGCTTACCGAGGTACAATTGCGATCTTAGAATCAATTTCAAATATATAAAATTACATTTTTATAATTTTTTAATTGTAATTTTTATGTTTAGATATTTTGCTGTAATCATATTGCTTGATATCAAACAGCTCTTAAAAGTCTTCGAATCTCGCTATTTAGAGGCCCCCATGCATACTATCGGGAGATATTATTAATACTGAGAATTATTTAGTTTCGTTATTATCAAAACATATTTATTTACTTGAGCAACATCCCGGTCTGTACATTTATGAAATGAATTTGCGGACACACAAAACTATATTGTACGATTATTTGGCCGGAAAAAATTTTTGTTTTAAAAATGTTTGTAAAACTAAAATAACTAATAACGTTAATCAATGATGTCTAGAAAAATAATCTGGAACTGATATTGTACATAAAATATTGTTTAATTAACAATAAAATGCAAAGGTTTAATTGTAGTTCGTCTAAAATACTTGGTTCAGTCCGATGGATTACAGCCGGTGAGGACACTAACCGGGACCCCTTGAGCAAAACTGACCAATCAGATTACGTACAGCTGAAAATAATCACATTCCAACAAAAGTCATCTACGCCAATCATCATTATGACTATAATGCTGATTGGCCCAGACAACTTTTGTTGCAATGTGATTATTTTCAGGTGTAATCTGATTGGTCAGTTTTGCTCAAGTGGTCCCGGTTAGTGTGTCCTCACTGTAATCCCTCGTCCACAACTAAACACTAAATTTAGATTTTTGCTTGATATATAGAAAACTCGACTCGGCTACTTACCGTAAACTTTCTGATTTATGCAAGCCCTGGACTTATAAATATGCACCTATTTCAAAAATGGTCAGACAGAAAGGTGATGAGAGATGAGGGAATGGTCATTCTAAGGTTGTCAGAGAAAGGTGATAGGAGATGAGGGAATGGTCATTCTAAAGGTGATAGGAGATGAGGGAATGGTCTAAGGTTGTCAGAGAGAAATGTGATAGGAGATGAGGGAATGGTCATTCTAAGGTTGTCATAGAGAAAGGTGATAGGAGATGAGGGAATGGTCATTCTAAAGGTGATAGGAGATAAGGGAATGGTCATTCTAAGGTTGTCAGAGAGATAGGAGAATGGTCATTCTAAGGTTGTCAGAGAGAAAGGTGATAGGAGATGAGGGAATGGTCATTCTAAGGTTGTCAGAGAGATAGGAGAATGGTCATTCTAAGGTTGTCAGAGAGAAAGGTGATAGGAGATGAGAGAATGGTCATTCTAGGATGAAAGTGGACTGTGGATCAGTTGAAATTATTCTCAGTTTTCTGAGTTTCGTTCTGGTAATTACTTGGTTATTTGCATACACAAATCTATAGTTCCTTCTGGTCTTAGAATTACTATTCTCCTATCACCTTTCTCTCCGGCATCCTTTTTCCAAATAGGTGTGTATAAATGGTGTAGTCTTTCAAAGCTAGGACTTTTTTGTGGGCTCATTTTATGGAAGGGCCTATATTCGGAGGGGCTTATTGTTGGAGGGTATTTTAAGCACCCTTCCTTTTAGAAACTTGTGGGCTCAGGAATCAGACGGCCGCCGCATGACGCGGTACCGAAATTCCCTTGAGAAATAAATGGCCGGCCAATAGAGCAGAGTTCGTATGGCTGAAAGACCACGCCAGTGTTACGGCATGTCCGTGTCGTACGTTTTTTATAGTCATACGAAATCTGCTCTGTGGTAGCTGCGACGAAACGTGCACTGCACTCCAAGAATATTGCGCATTAGCCGCAATACATATTATGTTGGACTCCCTGTTCCGCACAAATGTGCGGGCGGGACGCGCACAGGGAGCCCAACAAAATACGTATTTTACTCATTGCTCGTATTTTTCCTCGCCCTACGGGTTCAAAAAAATACTACGCAACTCGTAAAATATTCGCGCGTATTATCTGCCACCCGAACTCTCGTCATTGGACGCCTGTTTGGTTTAGTATTGCTATGGTGTTTAGGAAAGCGTATTTTCTGGTCGTGCCGTGGCGACAGCGTCATCCCAAACACGTATGCTGGATCCCGAGGAAAGCCACTAAAGTGTTTGGTTTCTATGGCAACACAACATACCTTCGTTCTAAAAGAGTTTTCATTTTCTGTCCATTTGGATTGAGTGACGTAAGATCAGGAGACGTTGACACCACCCCCCTGTTTTGAGTCGTGTCGGCGGCAGCGGTAATGAAGGTTAAAGTCGGACTCCGTGGGGGAGTCCCTGGGGGCGTTTTTGGTGTTCGAGGTTTTTGTGGCTACTGCGCTTGCGCAGCGCCACTATTGCCATCGTCTGAGTTTTCCGAAAGTAAATAAGTAAGTAACAATAGATAAACTTCGGAACCAATCACCACCCAAGTAGAGAAATATCGCTGATAGATAAACTTCGGAACCAAGGCTCACCACCGAGCGACTGTAAAGAAAATGTAATCGCCATGACATATCATATTAGCATCTGTGCGTTTGATTACCGAGAGCGAGCCGAGAGCGGCGTACGTGCACAGGCAGCCGTCAACGAAGTTCACCAAACTTGCTTTTCTCAGAGGAATTAGTTTTACTACCCCTAAATGGCTAATTCAATAAAATGATATTTGCCGCCTTTTTATGGGTTTCCTGTGGTAGAGCGCTCGCGCGCATAGTATATAATACCAGAGGAAAATTACTAGGGGAGTCCATCTTTCCTAATGCCCTTAGATCTATCAGATTGTTAGCATGGCTATTTTTATCAACTCAAGCTATGATTTGTTGGATGTCAATGACGTCACTTGCAGTAAACATGGCGGACATCTCCTTCGTCGATGCTGAACATTTTATACCACGGCTACATGTACATGAGTTATTAATAAATTAAATTGATAAATCGTTTATTATATGGCTATTTTCTGCTTTTAAAATGTGGTTTTTGAATTTTTGATTTTGTAAGCGGCCGCGCTGTTTCCCGCCATTTATGTAAATAAGAATCGCTCAATCAAATTCAAACAAGAAAGTCAAGAAAACCCGTTCAGTTAAAACCTATCCAATTTATATAACGATTACAAACCGTTCAAAGTTCGCTATTCTACATGAAATATCTTCATATAACACCGTAAGGGATTTATTTCTCAGTTGAAATGGAGCTGTAAAGTTTGAAAAGAGTAAAAACAACTTCGCCGGTGAGTCGGACTGACTCAACTCAACATGAAAACAAAAACTACAACTACAAGCCTGCTGATTGTCGCTGATATTTGTGCTTCCAGTTCTTCGTTTATTGCTTTGAACAATTAGGGAGTATTCACAAGAAAAGATGGAATCGATTGATGTTGATTGAAAGTTCTGAATTCGACGAAAAGAGAGGATACGTTGGCCTCGCTTTACAAAGAACATATGAAAGAAATGTGCAGTTGGCCTTGATTCACGATGAACACAGAACAGCTGCTTCAAAAACCTTCAAAAACACGTTCAAAGACGAAATATCACGGCGTCTAAAACATTCCTTCAAACACATTTGAATCTCTTCTTGAAGTTCTATTTGGTGGTTCGTATTAATTACTATCTCGAGTGTTTTAGGAGTTCTGAAATAAATAAAAAACACAACCGGAGAGTGAAACAATGTCAACAAATACGAGGGATTCAAACAAGCGATTTTTGAAGATAAAGCGTGCACAGTTTGCGGGCGCGCTTTTTTTTTGCGCGCGACTGCAAAGTGTGTGAGGATGATTCTCTTGACTTAACATCAGAAATGTTTACAGTCCATCATTGAACTGCCTCTCAGTTCTTTGACTGATTTTGATTCAAGGAAAATTTGTCGCTTGATTGTTGTCGTTTCTCAAAATTGTAATGTTTTAAAAACCGACGAGTCGTGTTGGGACTTGAAGTCAGTTTTGTTTGCCATAGATCATTCCTTTGTGTTTTATTTCGTGTTTTCATTGATCTGATGAGCTTGATATTAAACACTTGATAACATTTTGAGCATTCGTTTTTTTCTCTTGTACTATGTCCCAGCTCGCTTTCTTGCGGCTTTGATTGATCTTTTTTTCGTGGAAATTCGAGATTGCACGGTTTGTCATAGGGCGGTAAGCAAGTTTTACCTAGTGTAAACAGAAAACTACTGGGTAGGGTTTCAATTTGGAAGGCCTTTCGTAAGGAAATGACAGGAATTATCTTTTTTCTTCTTCGATTTCGTTGTCATCGTACTGGAATCGTGAGTCCCATCGCGATGAAAAAATGTTTCTCTCACAGTTCTGTATGATCTTAGGCGGGTAATTGTAGCAAGCAGTTTCTTTTTACGTATAATAAAGGTTTTTCTTGCCTTCTTACTGTTGATGGTATTTGTTAGCGCGTTGAAGTAGTGTGTTTGCACTCGACAAGGTGTGTGCAGTAGGATGAAACTGAGTTGAAGTCAAGGTATCTGTTTCGTGTGTGTTGGCTTTCGGTATATGTTAACTGTGATGTGTCCTTCGTTTAAGCGTGAGGTGGTGGTGTCCGCGCAAGAGAGTCCAGATTCGGTTTCTTCTTGAATGGTGAAAATATGTGTTTATTGATTGAGTTCAAATGCTGGTGAAAAGTTTTGATGTTGTTTTTCCCTAGACAGCAGTGACTATCATCAACATACCGATACCACCATTTGTTGGATTCATCGCTGTATAGATGGCCAGTTCTTCAGTTTCTCCATAACCAAATTGGCTAGAAACGCGCTAACAGGAGACCCCATAGGACAACCAAATATTTGTTGGTAATGATAGCCTTCGTGTAGAAAATAACAGTGGTTGAGCACACACTCCATTAACCTCATGATGTTTTTAATGGAGAGGTTGGTGCAGGGTGGCTAATGTAATGTCTTGGTCTAGCCGCTCTTTAGTGATGCTTGCTAAGGCCAGAGTAACAGGAATCCCTGTGGATGTAAACAACGATATGACATCAAATGACACCATGATTTCATCTTCATTTGAATCTCTTTGGATCTATTTGGTGGTTCGTATTTATTACTATCTCGAGTGTTTTAGGAGTTAAAGAAATAAAACAAAAAACAACAACCTGAGAGTGAAACTGAGTCAACAAATACGAGGGATTCAAACAAGATTTGTGAAGATAAAGCGTGCACAGATTATGGTTCTTTTTTTTTCGCCAACGACTGCAAAGTGTGTGAGGATTATTCTACTTAGACTTAACGATGTTTACGGTCCATCCTTGATATTGCGCTCTCAGTAGAGTGATTTTGATTTCCTTGAAAATTTTAAAAGTGATTGTTGTCGTTTCTCAAAATCTTTGTATATAAAAATGTATTCACGAGTCGTGTTGGGACTTGAAGTCAGTTTTGTTTGCCATAGATCATTGTTTGTGTTTTATTACTTGATCTTGTGAATAGTTGGATCTGATATAGCTTGATATTAAAGTTCTACTTGATAATTTCATAGACGTCCAGTGGATCGTTTTTTTCTCTTGTAAAAACCCCAGCTCGCTGAATTTCTCGGCTTTTGATTGTTCTATAATTTTTTTTTCCTGCGGTCATTCGTGAATTCACGGCGTTGTTATATAGCAAGTTTTGACCTAGCGTAAACAGAAGTACCCGGTAGGGGTTTCAATTTGGAAGGGATTTCGTCTCTAAATGACAGGCCTTATCTTTATTCTCTTGATTTTACAAAATTGTATTCAAACGTAGTCGTGAGTCCCATCGCGATGAAAAAATTACCCGTCTTCAGTAAACCGATAGCCTGCGTAGCAAGCGTTTCTTTTGGGGGAAGAAATTGAAATTTTTTTGATACGAAAATTCCGTTTTGGCCGCGCGATAAGTCTTTGCACTCGTCTTAGTTTTCGCGCGGCCAAAACTGAAACACAGCTATCCCAAAAACAACTTTTTTTTGCCCTTTGATTTCCCCCTAGCCTGCGTAGCAAGCGTTTTATTTTTCTAAATCGAAGGGCGAAAAATGTTGTTTTCGATACGAAAAATCCGTTTTTGAAGCGCCCTAAGTTTAGTTTGCTTGAAGCCGGAATTTTGAGTTGTATTTAGGATGATCGATGGAAACGAGGCTTGTAACAAACCCCAGGTTTTTGAAAACCCCCGTTCGTGGACGAACGGGCTCTCTGATTGGTGCGATAACGTGACAAGCGTTACACTAGAATATTCGTTTCCCAGTAGTTTTTTACATAATGGTCTTTGAAAACCGGTTTAGAAAGACTTGTGAAGCGATGGTTTTTCTAGCTCGACAGTGAACTGAACCTAACACAATCTTAAAATCAAACGTTTCCTCGACTTTGGTGTTGAAAACATTGTGATACACCGAGGAACTATGGATTTTTGATGAAAAAGAACAAGAATGGTGAAGAAAATGTCAAGAAAGTTGAGGATAATGTTGTGTTTCCTAATAAATATGTAGTTGAAACGCGCGCGCTACTGTCGGAATCGCTCATCATCACGTCGCCATTGAGCGCGCGCTCAGTTTTCTACACCAGAAATTTGGTGTTTTTAAGTGAAATACTCCTAATATTATGTTAATGTTTTTCATATATATTATTAGGAGTGAAATTTGAGCTCTTTGAAAACCCACGAGTTCACATTTCTTCCAAATTGCACTCGAAACTATATGTACTGACGTTTGTTTACATTCGGTTTGGGGAATATGATTGGTCGGAATTTGACAGAACGCTTATTGAAAGGTAAAAGGGTGCGGTTTCTAAAAACCTGGGGTTTGTTAGCAAGCGTTTCCTCCCCTCCTCTCTTTATCCCCCTAATTCCAGCTTTTTGCACTCGTCTTAGGTTTCGCGCGCTTTTTAGATCTGAAACACAGCTATCCCATAAACAACATTTTCGCATGTGCAAAAACAATTCTTTTACAAGCCTTTTGCTTTCCCCCTAAAGAAATGCTAGCTAGACACACACCATTTCCCCCAAAAGAAACGCTTGCTATGCAGGCTAGTAAACCGACCAATCAGAACGCGCGCATGGAATCAACCAATCACAACTTGTTTTTAAAAATAGCGATTGTCTATGGAATCTAGTGGTCACACGTATATTAAGAGATGGACCTCCCACAGTAATTTTCCCCTGAAACGTATTATGTTGGGTATAAATGGTTTGAGTAACGTTTACATTTGGTGGAGATGGCCTCGTGTGCGTCCCGCTCGTCCCGCAGTACAGGTGTACAAGGTATGAAACTCCAGTCACGTGATAGAGTGCAAACACTAAAACCATGAAACAGTGCTGGGCACGTTAAGTAATTAGCACTAAATAGTGCAATGTCTTTTGTATTCTATTGTTTCATTGGTGCTATTTAGCACAAAAGAGTTTGTACTCTTTCACGGTTTTAGTGTTTGCACTCTAAATACGTTTTTGCTCCTAATTTTGTCATTGTGATGTGAAAATTCAATTTTTCTTCGAATAACTAAACTTTACCGTATTCTCGAAACACTTTATAAGATTTTACCTTCGAGAGGACATCGACAAGCGCTCGGCAAATCTGAACTATGCTCTTTTTTGGCAAGCAGTTTTAGCATTTATATGTTCACTAAACATAAGTCAAAACATCTACAATATACTTTATTTGTTTTCTGTTTTGACTTCTGCAAAGTATTTGTTTTGTATTATGATTTTTATCGTTTAAAATCTTCAAAATTGACGCATTGTGTTTTATAAATGCTGAATAGTCTCAATATTTAGCACAGGTAGCCCAAGCTCACCATTTGAAGCTTTATATAGAGATTGTGCAGTGTAAATTTATTAAAAATGGAAAATACGATCAATAGTTTTTATTGATTGTAGTTGTTCTTTGTGAGTTTATTTAACTTTGGGAAAAATTTGGTGTCGCTACGATTAAAACTAAGCGAGTTATAGAGGGACTTGCAGGGACTTGAAGTGACTTGCAGCAAATTGAGCGTGCTCAAATTTGAGTGCAAGTCACTGCAAGTTGCAAGTTAGCGGTCAAACGTGACACAAGCACTCGCAAGTCGACTTGCAGAGACTTGCAGTCACTGCAGAGACTTGCATCGACTTGCAGTCACGTTTGACCGGGGCTTGAGAAGAAGGGAAGGTTGGCAACTCAGCCGCATCGGATTACCTGGTCGAGTCACTTTAGTCACAAATAAATCGCTTCAGCACAACTTCACGAGATTTTCATTGCCAGAAATGGATTCCTCGATAAATTTCCCTTGAATACGATCGGTCATCTGCATTGTAGCTTTTCTGTAACCGCCAAACTAAAGCTACAATGCAGATGACCGATCGTATTTAAGGGAAATTTATCGAGGAATCCATTTCTGGCAATGAAAATCTCGTGAAGTTGGCTGAAGCGATTTATTTGTGGCTAAAGTGACTCGACCAGGTAATCCGAGGTGGCTGAGTTGCCAACCTTCCCTTCTTCTCTTAGGGTATACACCATAGGGTAAAATTCAAACAGCTATAACTCGCTTAATTTTAATTGTAGCGACACCCCAAAGTTAAATAAACTCACAAAGAACAACTACAATCAATTTAAAAACGATTGATCGTATTTTCGATTTTTAATAAATTTACACTGCATAATCTCTATATAAAGCTTCAAATGGTGAGCTTGGGCTACCTGTAAAGTGCACCAGAAACGTGCGGCGCACATCAGGCCAACACGTGACTGGAGTTTCATACCTTGTTTCCCTTGTTTCACCTTGTTTCAATATCGTTTCAATATACACATGTAAATGTACTGCGGGACGCGCGGGTCGCACACAGGGAGCCCAACATTATACGTTACTCAACACAGGGAACCCAACATAATACGTATTATATGGACCTTTCCGTAGTTTCCCAGAATGCTTCATGATTCTGCGCGCGCAAACGAGGTCGTATTGAGGAAAATATGACTACTGTATCTAGCTAATCAAGAACAGGAAAAAACTATTTTCTTTGCTTGAGAATTTGCATCTATCTTTGTAATTCTTCTTACACACTTTTAATTTAAAAGCCTAAGTTTTCTACTGAATTTCTTCATTCTCTCTTAATATTTTCGATCTATTTTGTACCCTGACCTCGCTTGCGCGCGCAGAATCATGAAGCATTCTGGGAAACTACGGAAAGGTCCATGCTATGCGCGCGCGCGCTCTACCACAGGAAACCCATCAAAAATGCGGCAAATATCATTTAATTGAATTTTAGCCTCAATGGTTGCAATGGTCTCGAACATTCAGACAGAAAAATCAAATCTCCACGAATATATCTAGAAGAAAATAGTATCACATATATGTTTACTCAGGCTGTTGTGATTGCAGAGCTGGCACAAATTTTCATCCAATTTAATTTTAATTTGATGAACGTTTTTGAGAAAATATTTAGTGGTCTGTAGGAGATTCCGTTGGACTTTGAAATCATAGTTTAATAGTAAAGGGGACTGGTTGGGAAACCTTTTGTTATATGTTTTTGTTCGGCGTTTTTTTCAACCGTGGCCGTGCACAAATCTTTTGTTTTGTCATTGCTAGTTTGCCTTAATTTGCTATGGTTGAGCAACTGAACCCAAACGTTTCTTTTGGCTGCTTGTTCGATATATTCCAATTCAAAATGAAATATATTAGAATATTTAAATAAGTAATCCAATAGAGAATATTTCGGTTCAGTCGTTTAACCATTTTCTAATGAATTTGTACAAACATTGTGCACGGTCAGGACCCGTTCAACATCATAATGACATTAGGACTAGAACAAAGAAATATAACAAAAGGCTTCCTAACCATTCCCTCTACTAATGTTGAAATGTTCAAACCGTTATTTGAAATGTTGATTTGAAATGTTCGAATTACTGGTCACGCGTGACGTAAATTAGCTGTAACTAATTTATCATTTCTATTTATTGTAAATTACTATTTGCCTATGTCAGTGTTTTCGATTGTATTAAAAACTAGTATTGTTCTGTAATTATTGTAATCAGTAGCCGGTTATTGTATCTAGTGGGCCAAATTGGAAACCAGTATTGTTGTATTTGCTGTATTTCGGTAAACCCACTCAAAATAAAGATTTTTTTTGGTTTTGTTATTATTATTATTATTATTATTATTATTATTATTATTGTGGGAAGCCATTCGACCCTCCTCTGACTGGAACTCGTATTTTTCGAAATCCGAATGAATGAATATATGATGTAGTTGTGGAAGTAGTTATACAATTTTGCTTCCGCCGTATAATATAGAATTTTTGATAGCTCAGTAGGCACAGCTTTCATAGACAAGAAGGTGACTTGTCTTTGCACTCGACGAAGTGGCGTGTTTGTCTGGGGTCTTCAACAACGCGAAGGCATCTCATTCTTCCATAAATGGAATTAAAAACTGGTTAAATATCTCTCGAATGGGCCAAGATATCCTCAAACGAGGCCAATAGCAACAACAATTCTCCTTACGAGGCTCAATTTTCCCATTGCCGGGCTCATATACTCAACTGAACCGAGCAAAATACTTTGAATACTGGACTATGTAGAGAACTCAAATTCACAGAATCGGGTGACTTTCAATGTGTCAGTACTAACTGGGGTCCTAACTTTCACTGCGAAGTATCTCTTGAAATCATCTTCCGTCGATGAGAATAAACCCGAAGGACAATGTATTTGGTTTTAGCCGGACAATTCCTTGTTTCGGCGGATTTTGTTCCTTGATATTATGTCATCTACGACCCTTATACGGAAAAAAGCATCTACAGCATCACAAAAATAGGCAGACTATTGATTTCCTTTCAATGATTTTCTTGAACATCATTCTAGAGACGAAGATCGCTCACTAACTAAATCTTCCACAGCAGTGCACTTTGCAAATAAAATGGTGGCAAATCACTTTCAAATCTGAATTCTAATTCATGCGCAGACAAAATGTATACATACTCTGGTCATGGAGAATTGACCAGTGGTCCTCAGCCAATCAGCAATGAGTATATATTTTGAATGAATAATAATAATTTTTGTTTTGAATGGAGCTGTTTTTCATTGGATAAATTTCATTTCCGGAATCTTCCGCAGACTATAAGAAAACTGCCGAGTCATATACAGCAATCATGACGAGGTGTAGATTGCCGAGTGATCATAAACGAAGCAAGCAAAGTGCCATGTTCGAAATCACCAAAGGCTTTACAACTGTAATTGGGTATGAAGAAGAAAACATGAAACCATCACACGAGGTGAAATGACGGTCAAAGAAATTTTATTCACTTTTTGTATCTAAGCTTCAATACGACCAGCGATGTAAAAACACAAGTATAAGTACTTTTTAAAAGTTCATCATCTCTTTCGAGCGACATCAGTCAAACTCGAAGCAGTCGAGTTGTTCATTAATACTGCTTCAACTATATAAGCAAATATCCTAGGTAGAGAATATTATTTGGCCTTGCAATTCTGTCTGAAAGTATATTTCTAACAGATGTCCTGTGGCTTAGTAAGAACTCGTATTTTTTTATGAGTTTCGGTGAAATCGTTTCTCGAAATATAACTATTTCAAAAAACGTTGTCCTTGACCGGCCTCACGACTACGCGACTAGACCGAACGGGAGTATGGGTAGAAATCACTGAATCGGTTTATTTTAAAACTACATATCTGATTAGCCGTGTTCACACTAGACCTCTAAAGTAGGCCTTAAGTATACTTTGGTCTTACTTTCAGTGTGAACAGGATTTGGTCGACATTTTTTCTTAAAAGTAACATATACTTTGTAGTTATGGTTACGTCTGCACTTCAAAAGATAGTTTCAACCACACTTACAGTCATACTTTAGATCGTCTAACAAAAAAACGTCAATCACATCGTCCATTTCGTACAATATGCTACGTTGTTACGTATTTTAGTTGCTTTCAGTTCTAGCTTGAACAGATCGGCAGTATCGATATTCGCCGGCGATGTCTCACCTGTTTCGAGCAAATCAGTTCAACTATCCTGCAGCCATACGACGAGTACATTTTGACTATATATTTTGTGTTAGTATTTGTGCTTTATTTGTTCGAATTTAGCTGCAAGGCCTCCTCCATTAGAAAAAGGAAATGCATTCGCTGATTAAGCATCAACAGCATGGAAATGATCTGCATTTTTATGTGCGACGTTTGTGGGAATAGATCGGTAGTTTCAATTTCCCATCCCTTGATTGACAGGTGATTACTTCTAAGTACTACTTATGAACTATCTTAAGATTTTGTAATCAGGCATGATAAATATTGAAGACTGATGAGTTGACACTGATTAATGAACGTTCATATTTATATCGAACGTTCGATGAAAGTAATATATAGCTAACTGCATAATCATTGTCGGGTTGAAAATCATGAAAGCTATGACCAAAAGGAATTCTGGGTAATTAAAACTCTCAAATAACACCGTCAAATCATCGACCTTTTTATCCAGACTTGTAGGATCTTAGTTAAATAGCTCATATACCTTCAAAACTACGAGAACATTGAATATATCTGTATGTAATGCGGCTCATGAACTGATTTCCCATCCATCCTTGCGGTGTCAGCTTCTATGATTTATGATTTTGAACCCGACAATGATTATGCAATTAGCTATATATATATAGCTATATTAGATAGTAGCCAAGTATATATTACTAGACACTTATTCCATTATTTTCTTTTGTTTTGATTTGACTATTAGTCATTAACTATTTAATAATAATAATATAATAATAATATTAGATTTTGTTTCACGGGTTAAGTGCCATCACTCTATGGCCAGTTGAATATATATACCCCCACAAATCACTGTAATTTCGGCTTGTAACGTTACGATCCAAGCCGAAGTACGGGCCGAAATTACAGTGATTTGTGGGGGCAAACTTCTACATTATACTTATATAACTAATTTCATGACGAAATTATATATCTCGGCGAAGTTATGAACGATTTAAATTCTGAAAAAACATCAAAACGAGGCTTGCAACGCATGACGGCAAAATCCCATACTAAAGTCTATAAATGTCACCCCCGATAACTTTTTGAAATTTTATCCTATACCATTGAAACTTTCCAGAAATGTTCTTTCAGACAAACTCTTTCAGATCATATAGGCTGTTTGCACCAGAAAGCTGAAACCAGTTTGCTGATCTTAAAAATCAGTACGCGTGAGAAGAGTGAATTCTCCAGAGAATATCATGTTTACATCACATGGTTTGAAATGGGCAATTTGCATACAAGTTAAAGAGGTATTCAGTATTTTTCTGAGTCTTTTTACCCTTGATGAAACCTTACGAACTACATTACTAATGTCCCTGTTGTTTTCGGGACCGTTCGAGACTAAATTTGAGTACACTGCCACCATAGTCGTACACTTCCGGCCCAAAATTATGAGTCAGCAATTCTTTATGCTAACAAGACGCTCAATATTAATGAGCGTATACTCGGGCATTATGACAATGACAGTTGCGTGACGAGGGAGCATTATGACAATGACAGTTGCGTGACGAGGGAGACTATGTGTCGGTGAGCATATAGATAAAGATCTCCGAATATAGTCGAGGTTCGTCTGCAGTACGTACTTGGGACGACTTTCATAAGGTTACATATTCATGGTCAGATTGTTCTGATAACGTCTTCCGTTTGTTCGTTGGAATGAAGGAGCCGGTTTGTTTGGACGAAAATCGGTCAAGATTTAAAATGAGCTGTAATTTTGCTGATGTAATATTGAAGGACCTATTTGTCAATTAGTTAAAATGTTGCTTTCATATTCCAACACGAAGTACTGTTTTTTTACGATTTTGGGTTGAGTAGATGACGTCATGATGACATCATCTACTCAACCCGTCACTCAAACACTCATAGCTGATATGCATAGCTTTCTCGACAAGTATTCGATCAAATGGGTTTTTTCCCGGAATTAGTTTATTTATTGAAAATAACATCATTTACAATGGAACATTTTCTTTTTTAAATCGATCGATTTTCGTCCAATTAGCACTTTCATACAAGCCACAGACATCGGTATTTGACATCGGTTAGAAAACACTTCCAGACAGAAATGCAAGGCCAAATAATATTCAGTCTCTATAGGGATTTGCTTAATTAACTTGAAGCAGTATTACTGAAAACAACTCGACTGGCTCGACTGTTTGACTTCTGTAGCTTTCTGTCGATTAGATGTATTTTTACATCGCTGGTCGTGAGTTTAAATACAAGGATATAACTGTACACGTACTATTACAATTACTAACAAACATGGCATAGCGAGATCATGCCGGATAGTTTTTGAGTTCATTTGATTTGCTTTTCAGTTCATTTGATTTGCTTTTGAGTTCATTTTTTGATGAGTTCGTGGAACGGCCTCCACGAAGATTTAGAGTATGCGTATGTAGTATGTAGTAGGCGTATGCGTTTGGATGGCTTGCGTCATATCTCTCACTACACAAGATGACTGCTTCTCTCTCGATCCAGCACGAGCTTCTACCACTTCTAGTCGTCGAACGATGAACTAGCCTAACCAAGCCAAGATTTGAATAAAGATGCCTCGTTCTACAAAGACATGTCCTTTGTAGAACGAGGCATATCTAACAATAGTTCCTATTGTTGTACAATAGTTCCTATTGTTATTTAAATCTTGAGTCGAAGTCACGTGACGTGCACACACAACTTCAAGATGGCGTCGTTAGTGTTAACATGTAGTCATATTCACTTGGATCTCTTACAGAAATTCGTTATTTTAAACGGTTACAATGCCCTGTGTTAACTGTTCAGTTATCACAGTTGTGGGACGTGTAGGAGAACGAAAGGAATCGGCATTTGGAAGCTCAGTACGAGGGGGACATTGGGGGTTTCTGAACACCGCAACACCTCAAAAAAATTCGGAAAACACCGCATCACGAAAAAAAAACGAAAACTGACCAAAACGAAAAAAAGGGGTTGACACCGCAACTTCGCAAGTAATATATCGTTTCACCGAACACCGTAGGTTTAGAAACAAACACCGCATCCCGCAGGATTTACGATCACCGCAACACCGCAATCAATGTTTAATTTTTTTCACCGCAACACCGCAATAAAAATTGCCCAACACTGCAACACCGCAAACCCCAATGCCCCCCTCCAGTACCATCTCCACGAAATAAGTTGCACGAAATGACGAGTCCTACAACTGAGTGGCCGGCGAGAACCGGATTGGTTGAACGAGCTAACAAAAACAAGAATTTTTGATAAAGATTTTCAAACTCAGATTGATAATAACAAAGTGTTTACTTGTGAGAAACATTTCAATTCCAAGGACATAGAAATATGTAAGTATTGCTATTATTAGTCAAGGACGTCAAGAGTTGAACGACGCACCAAACGATCACTTCAATGCCTATACCGTTCCCCTAAACCTAAACAACTAAGCCACGAAGGCAATTCGGTTGGTTGCTACCCTTTTTTTGCTATATTTAACAGGTAGCCCAAGGTATCAATGAGAGGCTTGTTATCGAGCTGTATATATAAAGGCTTTGTATGAGACCTTAGGCTCTGGTCGATAACTCCGTAAATATAATAAAACCAATAAACTCTAACCTTCCGGTAGTGTTGTTTGTGTCGTTTTTTATCTCTGGTAGCGATTTCAGGTTATTCCGGCGATTTTTAGCTGAGCTCTCCCCCCACTACTAAGAAGGAGGAAAGGTAGGAGACTAGCAATGGCCGATCGGACTGACCCACTCCCGGTGACTCCGATCGGAAAATTACGCGTATGCTCGTCGTACCTATTAGGGGTCAAAATCAGCGATCTGGTACCTTTTAGGGTGTCTCAAATTTTATTGGACTACCAGAGACTAAGCTGGTACCTTTTAGGGTGGGGGTTTTTTTTAGTAATTTTTTTTCCTCCACTAAACCACGTCCCCTTGCTTCGATACTCTGCAACACGAAAGGCAGATAGATTTCCTCGAAGTTCATCAAAAAAAGTCCGATAAAACTTCTCCTGCAGGCAGCAATCCAGCGAGATCATCGAATAAACAGCCATTTTAAAACACTCCAAAGCCGTGGCAAGATAATCCTGTGCAGCTTGGAAACCGTTGAGGCGCGGTTGGCCTGGGCGCGAACCAAATTCTTCCGAACGCGAGTGGTCTGGAAATGCTAAACGTTTAATTCTAGCGTAAAACGCAACTGAGATATGATTTGTCTCTTAGCTTCCTTGAAAAAGTCTTCACATTGTCTTCTTTTCAAAGTATAAGCATAATATAAACTAACAATAGTTCGAGAGCAAAATCACGTCGTCATATAGACAAAATATTCGAGAAGTTATTGAAGTTATTACGATCAAAAGCAGAGAGTTTTGTACATGTATGTTTATCAACTGAAGCCTCTTGATCCTTGTTTAACGTTGTTGTACTCAGAAATTCGATATTTCATCTTCAAACTCACAGGTGTAATTGCTCTGAATTATACACCGAATTCATATTAAAAGGCGTATTTTTAGTTTGGCGATGCGATACGTTTCTGGTACCGAATGATCACTGTCATCTAAAACAGTACCTAGAAATAAACATTCTTGGAAAGCTTCTTTGTTGTAGACAAAATATCATTGGAGTTATGACAGATCATAATGATAGAGAGTTGCATTCTCGTTTTGGTGCAATTTCACAATTTCAAATGTTCATATCTTCTCAATGATTTATTATTTGGTTTCAAAACACACACACAGTATTTATATAATCACATTCTATCATATCAAATATTTCCTTTTCCCAAAATGATATTTTTTGGCTTTTATGCAAATTAGAAGCAGCCATTATGACTGATTCGGTCTATTGCTATCATTTTGTACTGTTTTGCAACTTTAAACATAAATGGTCTTGAAACTGTTAAATGCTAATTATCAGCTGTCATTTTGAATTCAGTGTATATTTTGTAGGTACTGATGTATACATGAGTCAAAAGGTGTTGCATTGAATTTGTGTGTCTAATATTACAACATATAATGTACTAATTATTTTATTATTTTAATACCAATGGTATCTACAGTACTATCTACAACATGGTTGTAGTTTTAAGGGAATATGTCTGCCTGTTTTCTATTCTATTGAGCTGACACTACAGTATACTTTGAATAAATTTCATACCCACAAAAACTCAGTGGGACATTATTTGACTCTCTGTCAGCTGCAAATTTGTGCCGGCCTGTTGCCAACTGCACTACAACCTTGCTATTAAATGTGCTCCACGTTGTTGTTAGCACTCATGCAAGTCCTAACAGCATGTTTCAATTCTGTTTGTAGTCTCTTCTTGAAAGAAACAAAACCCTCATGAACAAGACAGAGGCTATGGAGAAGTATCTGGGTGAACACAGTGATAGGGTATGCGGTGTACACTGCTATGTCTTCATTTCAAAATGAAATATTACTTAATTTAATACAATTAACATACAATTTATAGATTCAAACTACCGTCTAATTACAGTGTGGCTACACCAACCAAGGCCACCCAAACAAATTTCCATACCGGCAAATTATCCAATCACAATTGAGTATTTAAACAATAGAATCTGCACAAATTTTCAAATTTTCGCTTTAAAAGCATATATCTTACTTTATATATTTAAACTATGATCAAAGTATATCAGCAGTTTAGTTTCCTCGCTATATTGGAGCTGAATATAGACGGAATGCAATTGAATGGCGTCCAAATACTAAATATACTGACATACAATGCAGTTCGGTCTTGGAATGCACTATTCGGTATTCAGTATTCACAAGCCGACAACGTTCAGTTTTTGAAATAGCTGTATACTGGATCAAGAGTGAACAAGAAACAGTTTAAATTGTAGAATTCGACATCATTCTGTTATTCAGCGTCACAAATGTGATTAGAAAATTTTATTCAAACTTTGTTTGGGTGGCCTTGGTTGGTGTAGTCACACTGTAACATGACACAATATTTCCATAAGTTATAGAGCAGATTTTATATGACTGTGAAAAAGCTCCCACAGGCAGGGAAAATCTGAGAATTCTGAAATATTTACGGCCAGGGAAGTTTGGATTTAGTCACTGGTATAAACTTTCAAGTCAGGGAATGTTTTTGTAGAGGATTCACAAAACTTTTTAAAACTTTCAGTGTCTGTAATAATGTCTTTCCTCATGATCATGTTCAGTATGGTGATCAGTGTAAAATGAGATTTGTTCAGGGAAAAGTCAGGGAATTATTTCAGATGAATGGGAACCCTGTTTTAGCATTCATTGAATAACCACCTTCTTTGGAACTATGTTGTTTGTTTATTTTAATTAAGTGGTCCCTTATTTAATCACCCCTTTTTGCGCACAAGAAATGAAATCACCCCGGCTCTTAATTGAGATATATGCAATAAGTCTGCACTGCAAGTAGACCAGAACTTTGGATATGGAAGTTCTTAGTTCATACATATGTACTTTTATTAGTTCTTAATTGACCAGAACTTTGGATATGGAAGTTCTTAGTTCATACATATGTACTTTTATTAGTTCTTAATTGACCAGAACTTTGGATATGGAAGTTCTTAGTTCATACATATGTACTTTTATTAGTTCTTAATTGACCAGAACTTTGGATATGGAAGTTCTTAGTTCATACATATGTACTTTTATTAGTTTCTTAATTGACCAGAACTTTGGATATGGAAGTTCTTAGTTCATACATATGTACTTTTATTAGTTCTTAATTGACCAGAACTTTGGATATGGAAGTTCTTAGTTTACATATGTACTTTTATTAGTTCTTAATTGACCAGAACTTTGGATATGGAAGTTCTTAGTTCATACATATGTACTTTTCGTGTTCTTAATTGACCAGAACTTTGGTATCGCGCTTAGTTCATACATATGTACTTTTATTAGTTCTTATTGACCAGAACTTTGGATATGGAAGTTCTTAGTTCATACATATGTACTTTTATTAGTTCTGTGACCAGAACTTTGGATACAATGTGTTCTTAGTTCATACATATGTACTTTTATTAGTTCTTAATTGACCAGAACTTTGGATATGGAAGTTCTTAGTTCATACATATGTACTTTTATTAGTTCTTAATTTGTCAGTGTACGCAATCGAAGTCGACTCCTGGAATTTTGCATCTAGCGGTCTGTGTATTTTATGTGTAATAGAGTCGTTTTCGTATGAGTGGGGAGTTGTTACGGTACGGCTCGTGCCGTGCAGTGACCGTATCGCGCCATCATCGTGCGGTATCCAAGCATTGTGATTGGTTGTGAAATGATTTCGCGCGCTGTGATTGGTTGAATACAATGTGTTCGATTCCGTACCGTGACCGTAACTCCGTACCGTAGGTTTCCCACTCATACGAAAACGACTCTATGTGTATATCTATGTGTACAGTCACTTGCACAAATGTTGGCCGCCACGAAATATCAATATATCAATATTATTTTGAGTTTCCTAACTTATTAAATGAAGCAAAGTTTACAAACAACAAACGTAGGACTAAGTTTATCAGTCTGAGACTGTTTAGTGTCACCCTCATAAAATAAAGTCTTTTGATTTGATTTGATTTGTCTGTCTGTCTGTCTGTCTGTCTGTCTGTCTGTCTGTCTGTCTGTCTGTCTGTCTGTCTGTCTGTCTGTCTGTCTGTCTGTCTGTCTGTCTGTCTGTCTGTCTGTCTGTCTGTCTGTCTGTCTGTCTGTCTGTCTGTCTGTCTGTCTGTCTGTCTGTCTGTCTGTCTGTCTGTCTGTCTGTCTGTCTGTCTGTCTGTCTGTCTGTCTGTCTCTCTGTCTCTCTGTCTCTCTGTCTCTCTGTCTCTCTGTCTCTCTCTCTGTCTCTCTGTCTGTCTGTCTGTACACTGCGGTACACATCAGACACATGACATGGTCATTGCATTCATGCCAAGGCTAATCTCTCAGTGTCTTGTTATCTTCAGGAGGAGCAGCTACGACATGATATTGTAACACAAAATGATTTGCTTCAAAAGTTTCTCATGGATCAGGAAGACATGTTCTTAGAAGCTGATAACAAATCAGAGGAAGAAAGAAAGAGGTTGGTACAGTAGGGCACAATGTTCCCGGTGTGTGTGGCCTGACTTTATTTTTTTATTATATATTTATTACTTCATTATTCTAGATAAGTCTTTAGTGAAGTGTAATAGACTGCCATTGCAGTTACTGGAGTAGATCTAGGATTTTTTGCAAATGGGGCCGTTCCAACCAGCTCTTAGGTGGTAGACGTTAATTCCTTTCTTTGTCATGTAGTTGTAGTTGTACAGCTCTCTCTACTAGTATGGATAGACTAATCAAGATAATAACTTTGGGGCTAATTATGAATCCTTCCTTGTAACCGCGGCTGAATTGCGAAGGAAGGTGCACTACAGGGGCGTAGCCAGGATTTTCCATGGGGGAGGAGGGGAGGTCACACTCCATATCGTTCACCACCAAATCTTCTCAAACATCCCTTCCCTCCTCAAACATATACATTTAAAGAGTAGACCCAGAGGAAGGAGGGTCGCAGGCACCCTATGACCTCCCCCTGCCTACGCCCCTGCACTATGCTGCCACCATACGGAGCATGGCTCAGATTTAAATAATACACTGTAGCAAAATGTCACTTTTCACCACTCCCTCTAAAGGCAGACACTCCACTAAGCCATAAGACTTAGCACCAAATTCAGATACAAGATGAATATTAATCTGTGCAATGAGGCAGTGAATTGATGATTATACATTTTGGTCTACAGCTCTGATAGTGCATCATTTGGTAGGGATGATTTCTTTAACTCTTTACAAGACAAATGTCACTTACTTGAACAGCAGAATACCAGTTTTATACTTGAGGTGAGAGAAATGGAATGTTAAATAAGTATTTTTTTGATTTTTTTTTTGATTCCATGTTTTGGGTTTCTTGGGAGTTGTTCTGCAATGTTTTTGACATAATCACCGACGTTTCGGCGGACTTGGTCCGTCTTCTTCAGGGTTTGATGCGTGTAGTTTTTTCCCTCTTGATTCCATTGTTCCATTTGCGCATAGGTGTTCAATGGGGTCTTCTTATTGCTAATGATTCTTAAGCTTTCCTGGAAGCTATCGAAAGCATCAGGGTCATTAGCAATACTCCATTGAACACCTATGCGCAAATGGAACAATGGATGGAAAAAACTACACACATCAAATCCTGAAGAAGA
This sequence comes from Actinostola sp. cb2023, assembly GCA_033675265.1. NCBI lineage: Eukaryota > Metazoa > Cnidaria > Anthozoa > Actiniaria > Actinostolidae > Actinostola > Actinostola sp. cb2023. The sequence continues at coordinate 84,983 of JAUJYZ010001409.1, read as the reverse complement.
CGGACCAAGTCCGCCGAAACGTCGGTGACTATGTCAAAAACATTGCAGAACAACTCCCAAGAAACCCAAAACATACAACAATCTGCAAAAAGAAAGTTTTCGAAATACGATTTATATTTTTTATTTATACTTTTTTTTTTTATATATTGATGTATATTTATATTGAAGTCAGTTATCCAAGTTTCATACATGTACCTTGAGGGCTTTTCAAAGCTAAGACTTGCTGCACACTTTCCCCTCTCATCCCCTCCCCTCCGGCCCTTCTATTCCTTCCCTTTCATATTTCTTCCCACACCTTTCCATTATCATGTACAGTATCTTACATGTTATCTGTTACTGTAGGCACTGCATTTAAAAGAGCAAACAGCTTCAGAAGAGCAGAAAGAAAGGCAGCTTGTTGATGACTGTGTTCATCAACTAAGTAAGTGATGTTTTGTCTAATCTGCGAATGGATAGATAAGGATGAATAAATGGGTGAATGGATGGATGCATGCGTGAATGAATGGATAGATGGGTGAATCGGATGGATGGGTGAATGAAGGAATGAATGAATGAATGCATGGATAAATGGATTGAGAAACGCAATGACAGTCCACTAAAATTTGACTTTTTTTAGTTGAATCAAAAGATCAAATAACAGCACTTACAGAAGACATATCAAGAAGTGCAGAGGATAACGTCAGACTACTGGTAGCAGAGAGTGGCATATTTGTAAATCAATGAAGATCACTAACTCATACAGTTACTTGTTTCACTTTAGGAAGACATTTCTCAGTTAATTAACACTGTTGTGGACCTACAAACACAACACTCTCAAGTAAGGGATGTTTTTATTGGTTTCAGTTGATATGGTGTATTATTATTATTATTATCTTTACCAATCTCAGGTATGACTTAATTAGTAATAATATTGATGTTATTGTTGTAGTTATCGATGGATAATGAGGAACTTCAAAGTTTATTGAATGTATCACAAGCTGGACAAGATGAATTAAAAGTGCAGGTACAGTCATAGGGTCTTTAATAGCTCTCCATTGATTGGTCAATTATACTTTGATGCAAAGTCAATACCTCCCTCTCCCTCTCCCTCTCCCTCTCCCTCTCCCTCTCCCTCTCCCTCTCCCTCTCCCTCTCCCTCTCCCTCTCCCTCTCCCTCTCCCTCTCCCTCTCCCTCTCCCTCTCCCTCTCCCTCTCCCTCTCCCTCTCCCTCTCCCTCTCCCTCTCCCTCTCCCTCTCCCTCTCCCTCTCCCTCTCCCTCTCCCTCTCCCTCTCCCTCTCCCTCTCCCTCTCCCTCTCCCTCTCCCTATGCGCATATGTGTTAATCTGTTTCTCTGGGCATTGCTGTCGACAACTGATCAGATGGAAGACATTTTATTGCAGATTACTGATTTACAAGGGAAATACCACGATTGCTTTGAAATTCTGATGAAATATCAACAAGAAGTACAAGAAATGAAGAGTCTCAACCAAAAAATAGAGTGAGTATGTTCTCTGTAGACGAAAAGACTTCGCGCGAGATTCCCAATAATAATAATGTTTAATGTTTGTAATGTGCAAATTCATTACTTCTCACGTATCTCCCCTTTTCGCCTCACTCTCCTCTCGTCTGTTTGCTGTTTTGCAGTCTATATTTTGCGTCGTTCTCAGAGACTGCAAGAGCTTGATATAGTTGCCGGGTATTCTGAAGTTACCGGCTCGCCATTTTCAGCTCTATCAATCAAGTATCTTGTATTGTCTTCATTGTTTGACGCGGAAAGTCACGCTGGTTGTATATCTTTTAAAATTGTTGTGTTACATTGTTTTACAGTACTCCACGTCCTAAGCAGTCCTCACCATCCAGTATGGTATGTTGATAATTTTAGTGATTGTAATATTCATCAAATGAATGCTGTTATTACTGACAGTGTGACGGCTAAAAACTCGCACCAACATTAGAGCCATTTTCGTATGAGTGTGAAGTAGTTACTACTGTATATTGAAAAGACTCAAGTTAACAATTTATTGATACAAATGGTGTAATAAAAATATGTTGTTATCGTAACAGGGTGCTAGAGATTCCATAGCATGTGAAATTGAACAAACTGTAAAGAGAGACTTAGCTAACCTACATGAGAAAAGGTAACATACATTTAGATGTTAGTCTTATACGCACACAGGTAGCCCAAGCAATAATCATACAAAACTTACCCAGTGTCTTTGGTTCAGTGTCAGTGCTCTTGATTATTCTCTACAATTTCAGCCAAATTCGTTTCATTCTGATTTCTCAAGTTCATACATTCTAGATTTCGTTAAGTCACCTATGAATCTAGAAATTATAATAATTATATATTATTAATGTCTATAATTATAATTATAGACAAGCCTTGAGCTTGGGCTACCTGTGCCGGATACATATCAAATGTGAAGGGTGCGATCCTGAAGGATCATGGGAATTTATTTCCAGTGAAGCAAGGGCGAATGACATTCAAAATGAGTTGGATATTTTTTTTTTTTTTATGAAGACAATGGATCTGGTAACTCCCGTGATTCTCTGGGGCCGAAGGGAAGGTCTTAAAGATATAGATATAAAATCAACAGCTTTCCTAACCAATCTCAGTTGAACAGTTCTTGGGTTTTGCAAACACGAAAAGGTTCATCTGCATCTAAGACCATCTAACGTGGTTTAGGAACCTAAATATCACGTGATACTGTCAGACAATAACAAGATCTCGTATTTCTTTTGTAGACAAAACCTTGCCCGTGTTCTCCAAGCTGTTCATGACATAAATGTCTCAAGAGGTAAGAAATCCAAGAAGGTTTCAAAACAGTCCAATCGAGTCACCGATCTTCCTCGTCATCCTTCTGATACATCGCTTGATGGTGGTGATGATGGCATGTCTGCATCAGGTTTAGGTAAGTTGGAGGTGGTTAGTGTCGCATGATTACAACCAGACCGGACTCCCTGTGTTAACACATGCTATTCGTTCATCAGATTCGCGGTATTCATACGGCAGACGCTCCTTTCATTTACCTGAAAAGCTCGAAATCGTCAAGCCAATTAAGGGTGGGTATACTACAGTACTGGCGAGATAATAATAATAGTAATACAACTACTACTACTAATAATAATAATGGACGTCCTTATTGAGCGCATTTCACATAGTCTCAATGCGCTTTATAACGGATGGAGGACTTTCTCGGGCTGCATATGATAGGCGCCCATGGCAGCCGAGCAGCTTACAATCATGAGGAGTTAGTACGTTGGTATGTTATGCTTCCAATTTGAAGTAGGCTGTTGAACCGGGTACCAATTCCCTAAAGATGCTGTGGTTTTCATTGGATCTTTAATATTTTGTACTGTTTATTTGTGTCGCGCAGGTTCTGTTACCCTACAGCAATGGAAGAAGTTGGCATCGCCATCCATGAAACTGGAAGAGCAGAGACCAGGTGTACACGTCAAGGGTGAAGTGCAGACACCTCATGATGGCAAATCATTCAAGGAACACAGTGATGTGAGTGATGCTGATGACATCGAGGAAGATGAACCCATACAAATCAAAATCAGATCCAAGGAGGAGGCAGCGGTTCCTAAGGTGGTAGAACCTTCACAAGCATCTCCTATTTCCCTAGCGCTTACCCCGTTAGTCCACGAGAAAGGTATCCAGGCCAGTCGACGAGACTCAGCTTCGTCCAGCACCCTGGCTCAGCTTTTAAACTCTCCTTCAGCATCAACTCCAGGAAAGTCTTCGGTGGGACAAGTGCTTGCCCAGGTCCTGCATAGAGCTAGCGATGAGGCTTCAACCAAGGAACCCAAGAGGGCGAAATCGCTGCGCAACTTGGCGAATTACTTTCAGTGAAAAAGAAAGAGCAGGCAAAACTGATCCTGAAGCGATCCCCGAGGACAAGAGTTCGCCAATAAGCCCGCCATCTGACCCAACATATAATCCCATGGTACTACCCGGTACTACCCTGGGTGGTGGGATCGTTAGTAGGATGCTTGTTGGTTCTAGTGGTATGGGTGTAGGCATTCCTACCTCACGGCCAATTGCTACCGTAGCAGGATCGACTAGTACTACCACGACTTCATCAAGTACGGCATTGCTAAGTCAAACTGGATTTTCACGCACGTCTAGCGGCACGAACCTCAAAAGTCTTGATAATAGTGCTATGAATGCACCTGATAAACGACTTAGTTTAGACGCAACTAATTTAATAACAGCCGGGTCTTATAATTTTCCTAACGAGACATCAACCACTAGTCTCCCTACGTTACGAAGGCCTAGGAGAGCAAGTAATGGTGACATAGAGTCGATGGATTCCACAAATGACTTATCAGGGAGTGTGAACAGCAAAGGACTAGGCACTAGGCTATATCGCAGCTCTTTTAGTGTAAGTCTAAATGATTTAAGCCAAAATACTGAAACTACTACAATCAATCCAGGTGTGTTCTTTAGACGTTTAAAGAGAAGACCAAGTCTAGCGGGGAGTCTAACAGACTTGGTAAAAAAGTCCAATCTTGGTACCATACCCGTTCCTCGTTATGGGAGAATGGAACGAGCTTCGAGTATTGATTCGAGCATGGTATCGAAGCCCAGCCAGTCCCCGCCTTCTCCGTCACAATTTGACACCAATCGATCATTCTTTCCTTCCAAACCTGAACCTTCAAAAGGTTTCTTTTCTGGTCCAAACTTGAGCTCTGTGGTTGAGGTTCGAGGAATGTGGTCCCAGGGACCTTCAAGTACTTTGCAAGGAACTCTTCCAGAACCTACTCCGCCTAATAAGTCCGAGGAACGCCTGGTGAAAATCAACAAAGCGTTTGCGTTTGAATTCATGAAGACTTTGGGGGGATGGGGTTGATGTCGTTTTTTGGAAACAGAAGGTCTTCGCCGAATAAATAATGCCATGATAGTCGAGCACAGTGTTTGTAAACAATGTCATTTTGATGCTAATAATATTCATGAAAAATATATTTGCATGCAACAAACTTTATCAATGACCAAAGTGCAAGAGGCATATAAAAAAAAATTTGACGATTTTTTTTCCATAATATTTCAATATGACATAGAGCAACATATTCGAACTGAAACACTTCACCAAGTTTCAGCGTGTTCTTTACATACAGTTTGGAGAACTTTGGCAGCAAACCCAGCCACTTCAAGTATTCCGTATTCGAAACTGCTTTGAAAACCCCTCGTGTTTAAACACTGCTGCATGTGTTTTGAAATTCTTCACGGGTTTCTGCCGCTTGGGAATCACGGGAGAAATGTCATTGGAGCTGATCGTGATTCCCAAGTTTTCAGAGCAGTTTCGAATACGGAAAGCTACGGAATACTTGAAGTGGCTGGGTTTGCTGCCAAAGTTCTCCAAACTGTATGTAAAGAACTCGCTGAAACTTTGTGAAGTGTTTTCAAATATGTTGCTCTATGTCATATTGAAAAATTATGGGGAAAAATATCGACAGAAATCTTTTTATATGCAGAATATATATTTTGTGATTTTCATTTAATACACACCATAAACCTCTTGCACTTTGCTCATTGATAAAGTTTGTTGCATGCTTCCGATTTGCGTGAATTTTGCACTGAAGTTGCGAGTGATATGAAGCTCCCAGATGATAGTTTCAAATTTAGTTTTATTTTAAAATTTGTACGGCAGCGCTGACAATATGTGCGCGTATAATATTTTGTACTAAAATTTAGCAGTCGCTTGTGGAGCATTTTCCATTTTTCTCGTGTTTTTCAAATCGATTGTAACTCAACAAATGTTGTCTTTATCACACTAAAATTGTGATTTTTATAGAATTTACGAATACCTCATGATCATCAAGATGAAAACTGCTCGAAACATCGATTTAAAATGAGACCCATCTTCCAAATAAATAAGTGCGGGCCACCTTAAAAAGTAAAATTAAATTACCATTAATTTTTTTAATGAATATTATTATTAATTGGTACTCATGCGATTTCTCGTTCAATTTGGAATAATTTGTACTCGTGTGTTTTTCAAAGACCTCAAATTGCACTCGTCCTACGGGCTTGTGCAATTTTGATAGTCTTACTGAAACAGACTGAAACACTCGTGCAAATTATTTCCAAATTGAACTCGAAACCATATGATTACCTCTACTAATTTGCCAACCGTTGTAACAGTCTGGTTGTCGTTTTACGTCACAATGGGTTACATCGCATTATATACGCTCACCTATACATGGCAGCAGTTAAATTATTTTTTATAAAGTTATGCATGGATCAATTCCAGCTGTTACCATCCCCCCCCCCGGGCTGACCCCGGGGATTTGTAATTTTTTTTTCTTGGGACTACAAATTCCCTGCCCCTGAGCCGCCAGAAATAACAAATTCCCCGCCCCAGGGCAACGGAAAAGCAACCAACAATTGAAAAATAATATTAAACGGCATGTTTTTGGAATAAAGCTAGATACCTTTTAGAAATAATTATTGACCATAACAGTAGAGATAAGAAGTCATCTGTGCCGTTAAACACTGCCTTTTTTTTCAAAAAAAGCCTTTAACTTTGCAAGACCTTGTTTTTCAAGCCAATCGGCGACAAAAGTAATCTCTTTACCGACAAATTCCATTATTATGAATTCCTCCATTGATTATACGCTCGGTCAAGTTATCCCCGCCCCCCACCCCCGGGGCAACCACGTTGTTGTACAAAATCCCCGCCCCTGGACACAGGTCCTTACAAATCCCTGGGGTATGCCCGGGGGGGGGATGGTAACAGCTGGAATTGATCCATGCATTAGGTCAACTAAAAAGCGCTTGTAAGTTGTTCATTGTTTAGTAGAGCATGTGTAAATATAATACGAAGTTTCACAGAATTTTAAAATATTAATATTATGAGAACAAAGTGTCATGGTCTCCATGTAAACAGTCGAAATCGTAACAATTAGCCATTACCTAAACGAGCAGGGGACTGGGAACGAGTTTATTAGAATTAATGCAATACGTCCTATGCACGCGTCCTGATTTTCGAGATCAGAATACTAGAATCTATCACATAAAAATAACCACTGCCATCTGAAAAAGCAATTATTCATCAATATTTTTGGAAAAGTTCAAAAGTATTGGATAAAATCTCGCGAAGATATCGTAAATGACATTTATAGAGTTTAGTATGGGATTTTGCCGTCATGAGTACACAGCCTCGTTCTGGTGTATTTTCAGAATTAAAAACGTTCATAACTCCGCAAGGACATGTCATTTCGCCCTAAAACGTTTACACTTATCTTATATAAATCTCTTCTTTTAGTGGAACGTGTTAAACCTTGAAATAAAGCAATTTGGAAAATTGATGTACATCAGAACGAGGCTGTGTACTAATGACGGCAAAATCCCATACTAAACCCTATAAATGTCATTTATGATATCTTCGCGGGATTTTATCCAATACTTTTGAACTTTTCCAAAAATATCGATGAATAAATGCTTTTTCAGATGGCAGTGGTTATTTTTATGTAACAGATTCTAGTATTCTGATATCGAAAATCAGGACGCGTGCATAGGGCGTATTACGAAATCAAGAGACCAGGGACAGAGAGGGAGCGCTATTCTTGGGATATCTTAATTTCAATAAATCTATTTTTAGAATGCGGACGTCTGAGGAAATTAACTTCCGGTTCAAAGTAGATGGCGGCTAAGATCTATCTTACTCTATCCCGGCTAAATAAAACCATGTTTTTGTTTTGTTTTTTGAATTTGATTACTTTTTATAAATGGCTAGGATAATTTATAGATTATTAGACTTTTGAGACGGCAGTAATGAGTCAGATGATAACAAAGAAAATGTAAATGTCCCGCGGAAAGAAACTAGTGAATGCTTTTTGTCAACAACTGCTTCTTTCATCTGCACCAAAATGTCTTCCATTTGAGACCTGCTTTCTGATCAGTGTTATTTTTCGTTTCCCTTTCTTTGCTGAGAGAGTGTCTTTCCCAAGTTTAATTTGGCAAAGTGCTGCACCAGGCAGAAATTCGGTATAAACTAAAACATAAGCTTATTCGTTTCAGCATCAACTGATTTGAGAAATAATATTAAGCTTACTTGATTCTGACAGCTGAGCAAAGTCATAAACAAGGGAATACAATATACCGGTGATGCGGCCTCTATTTTAAATAGTACTCGATGGATAACAAAGTAATTTTGAACGGTTTTGCGCTTAACTTTTTATTTTCACTGAAGCGGCCTTCAGTGAATCCAGTAAATTAACGTTGAATCAAAACTTGAATGAAGTAAACCGTAGTTTTTGCAGAGATTTCAAGTCATTCAGATGCCGTTATACACACAAAAAATATTCACAATCCATTTTTAAGTCATTTTAGGTAAAGAAAATACACAAGCACACAACAAACACGCTTACTTTCACTGCTTGTTTGATTCATTCGTGACTCGTCTTGTCGCTCATCATCATGTTTCACGGCAAATTTGTTTTTAAATAGCCTTGTGAAAACTCTTCAAACGCCACAACGATAATTACAAGATACCACTAAACTACATCCAAGAATAAATTGAAGTCACTTTCTGACGAAATAGTTTGACGAAAGAGACGAAAATACGTCTTTGAAAGTCTTCTAAGCCGGCAGCTTTGCATCCACACGCTACAACCGAATCAACAGCCTTTTTGCGGAAAACCAGCAATTTTCACGACTTTATCCTTAGATTTTCCATCGGATTTAGTCTTTAATGCACTTTCAAATCGATTACACTATTCTTGGGAATGATTTTCTTAATTGTTCAAGGCAGAACACCAAGAAGAAAGTACAAACAGCGACCTTCTTCATGCAGCGACCTTCTTGTTGAGTTGGCAGTAGTTTTCGGCGTTTAGTTTTTGTTGTTCATTCCGATCCTACAGACCACAACACAAGGCGGCGACTTTTGGACTCTGTTCGAACTTAAACAACTCCTTTCCATATAAAATAAATTATTGCTATGCTTTTCTGATGATTTCAGTCAAAATCAGAGTCAAAATACTCGGCCTAAAAAAACAATTTTTACATCTGCTCGAACCGGAAGTTAATTTCCTCAGACGTCCGCATTCTAAAAATAGATTTATTGAAATTAAGATAGTCCAGGAGCCCATTACTAGGAGCCTTCCTCTAGTAATAGGTTCATACGACATCATTTGCACAAATTGTGCTATTTTTAGATATGCAAATTTCCGAAGAATTTCAAATTGAAAAATAAAATGGTGGCCAAACGGAAGATGCGAGGACTTGATCCAAAATATTGATATTCTTAATCCATGGAAGTCCAAGTCTAATTTTCCCTTGCATAAGAACGAGACGAACTGTGTACAATGAATGTATCACATGTATCAATAAACTAACATACTGCCAAAGCGCTTAGTGGCGACTTTTAGTTTGGCGACTTTTAGTTTGGCGACTCACGATGTCGCGAAATTCTTCTACGTTCTTATACCTATCGCTTCATATGTTTATTCTTGTTTTATCAACTTTCTTCTGTTGGTTTTTGATTCACGATTTAGTCTTCGTAAGAATGAAGCGTTCTCACAGTGCTATTTCGACTCTGATGAAGCAAAATCCATCACCTTCATCATCACTGATAGTTTCAGTGGACAGCGACGCCAACATAAACAACCACACAAATGTGCACTTTGATAAAGACCTTCGCCGAAAGATTGTCGAAAACCAACTGAAACTTTCAACCGACAAACCGTGCCTTAATTAAAGAGCGGCAAAGAACCGGCTAAAACAAGAGGGTTATCACTGTGTGTATGGCAAAGTTCGTTCGCCAAAGGCGACTTCAGTTGGCAAAGAAGACAAGATAACCGGCACTCCAAGATCAGCCGCTGAATAAAAATGCGATAAAATCTTCATCCAGGCCACAGAAAAAGAAGCTCCCCTGTACCTCACTTCGCTGTTTTAGAAGGAACTGTTTGTGTCAATGTCGAGAATTTTCGACAAAATCCTACTTCAGTTCGTGATTCATTTTGCTGCGTTTCAGACAACAAATCAGTGCTAATTTTGCAAAACACACCGGCGGTTTGGAATATTCATAGCTTGGTTCTCACTGCTAGTCCTGGCCTGCACAAGTTTAATTAGGTTCTTCGTAACAGATTATCCATGATACCAGATCGTTGAATTCCTTCTCAGCAGAAAGAGCAGAAGATGTTTTGAACTGGCCTTTGAACTAGCTAGCTTTGTTTTGTAGAAATTCTCGCACTTGAAGTTTTGATATAAATAATATTACCTGGAGTTAGTTTTTTGTTGTTTTGTTTTTAATGTTTTCAATCATTGTTCTTCCTCGGTTCATGAAGTACTGAAGTCAGTCGACGAAATTATTCTGCAATTTCACTATAGCTAGATTCAGATTCTACACTAGAACTACACGGTACGCTTTCGGCTGCCATCAGTGTTGAATCTGACGTCAAATTCCTATTGTGTAAGACGCGACATGATTGGTTCATCGCGCGGAATTTATAATGAGTGTTCTATTTTTAGCTCAATTTGTGCAAATGATGTCGTACAGACCTATTAGCCACTACCAAGAGAAAATGAGGTAAGAGAAGGAATCCCTGGTATTGGGGTCTTGACCCATCATGTGCCCCGTTAATTCTATTTTTAGAATCAATCTATCTTTAGAACGGAACGTGATTGGTCAGATCATATAAGGCGAGGTCGCGGAGGCCGTTACGCACGGATTTGATATGGCAAGTCAAAATTGAGCGAAGTCATAAATCTTCTCAACTTTCTCGAACATTTTACAAATTTTTACTTCGAAAATTCAATAAAGGATTTTACCAAATTATCCTTTTGGGATTTGACTGAAATTATTGTGAATTTGGGACACTTGAGACGATTCTAAATAGAGGAAAACAGCTTCAGTTTGCCATGTCCTTCGACAGAGAAAACCGACCAAGGATACGCGAGTCGTTTTGTTGTAGCCGGCGTCTTGTAGGACTGCAGATGGTTGAATTAAATTTTCATGTCCACAATATGGCTGGTGCTTCAAGGTTTTGGTGATGTTGGCTCTTGTAAAGTTTCCTTCGTGTTTTCCAACCTGAGAATAACGCTTGGACTTCGTAATTGTTGAATACAAGTGCCGGTAAGACCACATTAACTTTAGAGTTTGTTTTCGTGATTGCTTTGTCGACTTTGATCGTTGTGTAGTTTATATTTGTAGCACCTTAATTTTGCTCAATTCGCCTGAGTATTCGTAAAATCCTTCAATGAATCTTAGATAATTAAATTGTGGCCTTTTCTCAGAGAGTTGACGATATTGTTTCGCTCAGTTTTGTATTTTTATTCAGTGCAGACTTTGCATGTAAACATCATAGAAATCGTGCGACCACTGCTTTGTTATCTTGGAGCAGAAGCTGTGTAGTCTTTTGCTTTTCTTTTTACTGCGGTTCTCAGTATTATGCGAACTCAAACATTCAAACAGTCGGCTGGAACTTGGTTTTTCGCTACCCGTCAATCACATTCAAAACTAAAACGAATTCAAAACTAAATACATTCTTCGACCAAATGATCCATAATTTAGCTCAAAATCATATTTGGTTTCCATTTGGTCAGTGGGTCTTCTGACTTTTATTTTTAAGTTTACTGATTTTTTATGGGAAAATCCAAAGTTCTAAAATTCTACAAGTCAAGAGTGGTTGCGCGGGCATGGTAACTAAAGCTAAAAATAGCTTCGATCTAAAAATAGAATTAACGGGGCACATGATGGGGTACCAGGGATTCCTTCTCTTACCTCATTTTCTCTTGCCACTACCAAATCGAGCAGGGGACTGGGAATGAGTTTATTAAAATTAATGTAATTAAGAAATTAAGTTTATGACATGAAACAGCATGTTGCAATTAGCATCTGTGCAAAGTTTGATGTGATTTGGGCCAATTCTGTCGGAATTATAGATTTTTGAAATTGTGTTGTCCATCCAAAATTTTACAGTGAATGTATGGTTTGGATGGACAACGTCAAAAAATTTACAGAGTTTGTATGGGAAAATTGTCATCTTTGATGCCCTCTAGCATCGTCAATATTAAGCCGAAGTTCACCAAACTTTGCAGACTAACTAAGTTTGGTCTGCTCTCTCAGAAAATGATGCCCAATTTTACTAGTATCAAATTGAATTAGTTTTACGGACTTGGTACCAGTCCCCTGCTCGATTTGGTAATGGCTAATTATAGGAGAGGAAGGCTCCTAGTAATGGGCTCCTGGATAGTCCCAGACCCTATACTGGAAGACTCCCTCTCTGTTCCTCATGGTCTCTTGCCTATACTAAGTTTATGACATGAAACAGCATGTTGAAATTAGTATCTGTGCAAAGTGTGATGTAATTTGAGCGAATTCTGTCGGAATTATAAACTTTTGAAATTGTGTTGTCCAGCCAAACTTTTACAGTGAATGTATGGTTTGGCTGGACTGTTTTATAGCTCCTGTTCAAAGCTAGTGATTTTTTTGTGGGCTCATTTTATGGGAGGGCCTATTTTCGGAGGGGCTTATTGTGGAGGGTATTTTAAGTACCCTTCCTTTTAGAACTGAGCTCATGGGCTTATGAATCAGACGGGCTTATATACACCTATTCCAAATATCGTTGTCCCCGCCGAAAGCAACAAGCAAGAAGCTGACGACCGCAAAGGACTTTGGGACTTTCTCCTTATTCATTTATTCATCCGTAGACATTTTGACAACATGCATTTTCAAATTGCCGAATAGTTCCAAATGATTGCTATTCAACGCTCGTAGGGATAACTTCTCAAGTACCACGGATAAATTAATTAATTGGGAGATTCCCAAAGTCCTTTTCGGTCGTCAGCTTGTTGCTTGTTGCTTTCGGCCCGGACAACGATATTTGGAATAGGTGTATAACTAATAGGCCTTATTCTTGGTACGTGTGCAACCACATGACGTACCGAAATGGTGCGGGTAGATGGTGCGGGTGCGGGTAGATGGTGCGGGTGCGGGAAAAAAGGTGCGGGGGCGGGTAAAAAGGTGCGGGTAGAAATATACTTTTTTTTTTTTTTTAATTTAAAAATATCGATTTTGTCATAAAGTCGATAATTAAGGTAATCGTTAATTAAAAAACCTAACCCTTCTTCTTTATACTTTGGCATGGTGGTTCTATTTCTGGCATCTTAAATATGGTTCATGTTCACACCTTGTCAGAAGAAAGAATCGTTAAAATTGGAATATTTTTTCTAGTTCTTCTGACATGAATAAAAATAAAAATGTATGTTTTACTAAAAGTTTGTGGGTATCGCCATCAGCTTTACCACTAGGACTCCCCTCGTTTAATTACTGGTTAGTAATCAGCTGGATAATTTCTAGCATTTTGTAAAAACTGTCAGATCAGACAACAAAAAGGGATGTGACGTCTTGTCAATCATATGCATGGTTAACAAATTAGTAAGCCCGGCCAAAGGTCATCTTCTTCATTACCTGGACACAGGGACTGCATGTGCGATTCATTCATTCGAGTATTGTATTTAAAGTGGTTATAGAAGACTTCTAGTAATTGTGCAGGTAAGTGTTACACACTGCTTCCATTTAATGACTACTAGTACTCTAGCAATTGTGAATCACAATTTACCGGGATCGGCTAACAATTTCGCTGGAAGTATCACAGGGAGCCCAAGCTCATTATCTGTGAAGACCGTTGCTTAATTTGCATATTTACAGTAAATGTATGTGGCTTTAAAACATCCCTCCGTATTTCAAGATTTTTCGTAAATAATAAAACTTTTTTTTTCACTAATGTGTTGTTCTTACTACTTTCGATGCTGTGACGGCGTTTCAGCGCCCATTAGAGCGTTTTTCACGAAAATATTTTCGTGAAAAACGCTCTAATGGCGCTGAAACGCCGTCACAGCATCGAAAGTAGTAAGAACAACACATTAATGAAAAGAAAAGTTTTATTATTTACGAAAAATCTTGAAATGCGGAGGGATGTTTTAAAGCACATACATTTTCTGTAAATATGCAAATTAAGCAACGGTCTTCACAGATAATGAGCTTGGGCTCCCTGTGCTTGGCGTACTAAGAAAACACGAAAATGCAGTAGAGTGAAGTTATTTATTATGTTTATCTAATTTTTATTTTTATTCTTTTACCCGTCGAAGTGAAGCAGTGATAACCTACCAACTGAACATGAACCATATTTAAGATGCCAGAATTGAAATGCAATGCAATGCAACATCAATGAAAGCCCATTTTATAACTTCCATAAATTGAACTTCCATAGGAAGTCCTTGCCAAAATATTTAGTTTATCCTTGCTCAAGTAAAAAACACACATTACTACCAAGTTCTTTATCCTTGCTCAAGTAAAAAACACACATTACTACCAAGTTCTTTATCCTTGCTCAAGTAAAAAACACACATTACTACCAAGTTCTTTATCCTTGCTCAAGTAAAAAACACACATTACTACCAAGTTCTTTATCCTTGCTCAAGTAAAAAACACACATTACTACCAAGTTCTTTATCCTTGCTCAAGTAAAAAAACACATTACTACCAAGTTCTTTATCCTTGCTCAAGTAAAAAACACACATTACTACCAAGTTCTTTATCCTTGCTCAAGTAAAAAACACACATTACTACCAAGTTCTTTATCCTTGCTCAAGTAAAAAACACACATTACTACCAAGTTCTTTATCCTTGCTCAAGTAAAAAACACACATTACTACCAGTTTCTTTATCCTTGCTCAAGTAAAAAACACACATTACTACCAAGTTTTTTATCCTTGCTCAAGTAAAAAACACACATTACTACCAAGTTCTTTATCCTTGCTCAAGTAAAAAAACACACATTACTACCAAGTTCTTTATCCTTGCTCAAGTAAAAAACACACATTACTACCAAGTTCTTTATCCTTGCTCAAGTAAAAAACACACATTACTACCAAGTTCTTTATCCTTGCTCAAGTAAAAAACACACATTACTACCAAGTTCTCATGCATCGCTGGTGAACGTAAGTCAGTGGATATTTAAATGATAAAAAAAATACAAGTTGCACAAATCCGAGAATATTTCTTTAATTTTTTTACTTGGCCATGGGTATGTGGTAAAAGCGACTGGCTTACAACAAGTACACGTGAAGAAACTATACAATATCACTATATACAACACAAACCGTCCACTTATTCGCTTGGAAAATTAAAAACCTGAGTAAAAAAAAGTAAAACTAGAAATGGGTTTAAAAATAAAACGAAATAATAACAAAATGTAAAACATTTGTTAATAACACAAGGATTTGAAACACACAACTAGTATAGAATAGAGTCGTTCTCGTATGAGAGGGAAACCTACGGCACCGTGACACTGGCTTCCTTTCTGAACCAATCAAAAAGCGTGCAGATGCATCTCATCCAATCAAACTCTTTCAATACGAAACGGTACCGTAACTTTCCCACTCACACGAAGGACGTTCAGACGAAATAGAGTGCATGCCACATATCCATCAAACAGTACTAACTTTACATAGTACTAAATAGTGCTATGTCTATTGTCAGTTCATTAGTGCTATTTAGTACAAGTTAATTACAGCTATTTCAAAAAACGTTGATACTGAATAATAGTGTATTCCAAGACCGAAATGCATTTTGGGACTCGTGTAATATTGTCTAAAGTAATATAAATAATAATATTTGATTTGATTTTTTGTTTATTCCATCAGAAACAATATACTAGCTCCATATGGCGAACAAATCGCTGTATATTTACTTTTTACTTCAAAATAACGAGGCCCACAATGCCCTTTGGTCTTGGAATGCACTATTCAGTATGCAGTATTCAGTTTTCAACGTTTTTTGAAATAGCTGTATATGGTTTGCACTCTAAAAACCGTACTCTGGTCTCCTTTTGACAATAAAATACATGGACCTCGGAAGCTAACAGAAAATCTAACGACTGAGATACAATACCGGTACTTTTACTTTAAGTACAAAAAAGAATTAAAACAAATCAGTCAAATTACTAAACCATTCCTCTGATACCCAGAGATTGACCAACTACTCTAGCCGTGGCGGGAAACTCGACACCATAGCCCGCGAGTGAATACAGGATAACAAGATAAAAATGTACATATTTACAATCTATTGACATGTATATAAAAGTGAAAGTACTCGAGCTCTGAATATCCAAATATCGCAAAGGTAAAATCATATAAAACTAATCATGTGGTAATATCAATGAGGCATCACTACAATATTATAAATTATGCATATACGTATATATTAGAAGAGAAATTCTGGGATGTAATAAGAATTTTAAAATGTCCCTAAATGTTGTAACTGCTATGATCGCTTGTATACAGCCTCAAATTTCTTCATGTATGCACAGATGTACTCTTTCGTCTTGACTTTGACCGAGTCGTTACATTGTAATACTTCCTCTGACTTCACGTGTTGAAGTTCCTTGTTCATGATTCCATGGGTTAACTATAAAACAAAACAACTTGTTATTAACTATGGAGGGTAGGGAAGGGACGTGGAGGGGAGAGGAGGGTGTGACGTTGGTCATGATTCCATGGGTTAACTATAAAACAAAGCAACTTGTTATTAACTATGGAGGGTAGGAAAGGGACGTGGAGGGGAGAGGAGGGTGTGACTTTGTTTATGATCTATAAAACAGAACAACATGTTGTTAACTGTGTACGTGGAGGGGAGAGGAGGCAACATACTTCGAGTTATCGGGCTTCCACTGTATGTAGAATAGATAACGAAGGGGTGGGGGTGGGGGGGGGGGGGGGGGGGGGGGGGGGGGTAAAGATGACTTACCCTTCTCGCTAAGTACTTGAAGTCATCAGCGTTAGTTATTCGTGCGTGTTTACAGTCTACTTTGTAATACGGGTTGAGACAATTCACTATCACGTTGGATAGCTATGGACGCAATATCAACAAAACAATTAGCGTGCAATGTAATAGAATAAGGTATCGAAGTCAGGGTTAACTACCGTTCATTACGAACACTGTGTCGGCTTCTCCGTTTGCTAAAGCGCGTCTTACCCTTAGCTGAGCCCAACGTCGTCCCCTGGGCACTCTCTTCTCGTTATTTTCAAAATGGCAGACGCTTGAGAGAATCCGCCATTTTGAAAATAGCGAGAAGAGAGGGCCCTGAGGACGAGGTTGAGCTGAGCCGCCGCCTATTTTCTAGCAAGAAACCCGAACTCTCGTCATTGGACGCCTGTTTGGTTTATTGTTGCTATGGTGTTTAGGAAAGCGTATTTTCTGGTCGTGCCGTGGCGACAGCGTCATCCCAAACACGTAGCTGGATCCCGAGGAAAGCCACTAAAGTGTTTGGTTTCTATGGCAACACAACATACCTTCGTTCTAAAAGAGTCTTTCATTTTCTGTCCATTTGGATTGAGTGACGTAAGATCAGGAGACGTTGACACCACCCCCCTGTTTTGAGTCGTGTCGGCGGCAGCGGTAGTGAAGGTTAAAGTCGGACTCCTGGGGGGAGTCCCTGGGGGCGTTTTTGGTGTTCGAGGTTTTTTCTTTTTGTACATAGGTTCCTGTGAGAATAAAGTCACGTTTTCATAAATACTTGGTCTAGATCGAGGAATATAGCGGCTCGACATTACCTCGTCTGATGATGTTTCGATATCCATATCATGCCCTTCCTCTTTTGGTACCTCCCACTGAGTTTGCCTGCAAAAATGAGGAGTTCTTGTTAGATTCTTAGATTATCAGACATAATTGTATAACTGATGTTGCGCAATAGTCGTGAGTTGCGATTGTACAATCTTCATATTTACCTCGTAACTGTATGGTAATAGTAAATATTACCCTGTGGGTCCGTCGCTGTTTTCCAGTTCGCGGGCAAATTCGTTGTGGTTCTTTTAGGTTTGACGGGCGATGCCAACTCGCGTAGGTTGGTTTGACGAGGTCCACTGCTTACATTCGATTCCAACTCGGCCGGAGAAGACTGTATAGCTTCCTTGACAAGCCCTTCTGGTTGAGAGTAGAGTCTCTTCGATGGAGATTCATTTGACTGTGCTACGTTAAACTGAACTTGTTGTGCTCCAGGCGAGTTGAAAGACTGGAAGGGCGGAGGAAAGTTTGGGACAAAGATGTTTTGTTGTGGCATGACTTGCTGTGGGTTTGCGAACCGTGACATGGTAGAGGATCCTGGAGGAAGACTGGACTGTAGGGACACATTAGGCGGGGGTCTGGGGTACACAGGCTGCGAAGGTGGCGGGAAATTTGGCGGTGGTATGTTGCGAGGAAAGTTGGGAGGCATTGAAAGATTAGGTGGAGGAATATTACAAGGCGCCATATTACTAGGAGGTAAATTACTAGGGCCCATATTACTACATGTAGGTTGACCAAACTGTCCTTGTTGAAATACCAGTTGTTCAGAAGTCCCATAAAACGAAGTTCCTTGATTTGTGTCTTGAGGTCCTTTTTGCCACTGCTGTGAAGGTCCCTGCCAATTCTGTCCCTGTGGATTGTTTAAGTTGCCCGAGGTCCCATATCCAATGGGGTTTAGGTTACTTACTAGGCCTTGAGGACCCACTTGCGTGAGGGGAAACTGCTGATGTGCGTTCTGCTGCTTCCACTTCGCTTTCTTTCCAAACTTTTTCGACTTTGCCGGTGATGTCCAGTGAGGATTGAATGGTGGCCCACCAAACCCTTGATCACCCATCCCATTCCCCATTCTCTGCTTGTATCCAAACACTTGGTGTCGTGGTTCGCTCCCTTCAGGGGAGATGGTGGCGATTGCTTGACCTTGTGAAGAGCTTGGGTCTTGAGAAGTACTTGAAATAGATTTCCATTCACTATGCGCCGGGTCTTGTTCTATAGATAAATCTTTCTGAATGGGTTCGATATTGGAGGGGATCCCTTGGGATTTAATTGGTACTTCCAACGACATCAATGGGGGAGGGGTGAACGAGACAGTCTCTGGCTGTTTGTGAGATTCTTCGATGTTTCCAGAGGAGTCTGGTTGACTTACTACGATACTAAATAACACAAACATACAGTTAACATACAGCAAAGTAGGTCGTATCTATCAATTGAACGACACCCCTATTATAACCTCTCCTGTACCTTGCATCAGTACATACATGTGCATACACCTATTTCAAAAAAGGTTGTTGAGGACATCAGTCAATAGGCGATAGGTCGTTCTAAGACCGAACTGCATTATGGCAACAGCTTAAATGGCATGTATGCCAGAAATATTTTCATAAAATTCGATTCAAAATTTGTCTCGACCTGTTGAAATTGAAATAGGTACGATATCATACAGCCTTTCATACCGTTTTGTCTATTCAAGCTGTTACCATAATGCAGTTCGGTCCTGGAACGACGTATATAACCTACTACCTATGGACTAATGTCCTCGATAACGTTTATTGAAATAGGAGTATATATGTCCACTATAGTACCTATCTGCTAACTTCCTATTCCTTAGCTTCCTGCCTATGGTGTTCCTGACGTTCAAATGCACAATTGCTTTGCGGCCTTTACAAGTACCGTGGTGGGGTTCCCTTGCCTTCACTCGAGTTATTTTGATTGATCTAGAATTTACAAACCAATCGTTGAGTACACTTATGCCCTCTTGACTACGTACACGAGAACAGACTTGTTATGCGATCGTATCAGTTGATTACGACCAACGACACCAACCGGGTATAGTAGAAACCAACTAGCATACTATCACGAATCCTGCAATCTGATTGGCTAACGTAATCACTATCTATTGCGTGATAGATAGTGAGTAGCGAAAAAGCCGGCGTTTTGAACAAAAACAAAGCGAAAATCAATAAATATTGGTATAAATCGAGGGAAGTATGCTAGTTGGTTTCTACTAAAATAATTTGACTACTCGTTCTCGTTTTCTATGAGTTCAAATAGTCGTTGACTATTGACTCATAGAAAACTCGAACTCGTAGTCTAATTGTTAAATAGTAAACATGTACAATCGGTACGTAATTACGAAGTTTGATAACCAGAACCACAACTCACAAATAATGGCTATATTTTCAACTATAATTGGTATTTGGCCAAACAAAAAATTGGCACAGAAATGTCAATAGAGTCGTGCCGTGTTTGGTTGGATGAGATGCAGCTGCACGCTTTTTGATTGGTTCAGAAAGGAAGCCATTTGAGTGTCACGGTAAGGTAGGCTTCCCACTCATACGAAAACGACTCTATTATCAAAATACGCCCATAGACGAATTTAAAAATACCGTGCCAATACTAAAAATAACCAGACACTGACGTTACATGTACTTCCTGTTTAGCTGAAAGTCATATAATTCATCAGTGACTTTATGCTGAATATCCTAAAACCTTTAGCGCATTCTGTCAATGAATTGCTGTGCGGTCTAGACAACAACATTACTATAATCCATGGAGAGCATATCGTTATCTGTTTATACTATCTCAGTAAAGTAAGGACACACGTATATTGGTGTTACCTTTGTTCTTGTTCCACTACTTTGGCAACTAAAATGAACAAATTTCAGAAGAAACTTTCAATAAAAGCGAGTACGAATGACACTAGACACAGCGATCCTGTAGTGTCAAAAAAGGTCAATACAAACCTGGTATTTCTGTACTGCTGGTTGCCACGACAACCTCGGCTAGTTTCTGTAAGGAAGGAAGAAAGAGTTAGCGAGAGCGTAGCTTACGAGTTAATGAAATTGTAGCCAGCAGGAATTGATATTTTGCATGGCCTGGACATACACAGCACGGCGAATTTGTTCTTCTTCTTTTAAAGTCAAGGACTATGATGTTAGAATGCGGAATTTGATATGAAACGGGAAGTTGACGGCGACATCATATAGTAACAATACTCGTTTAGTGTACATGTCTTTATTACAGTAAATATACGCGATTTCCTCAAGTCAGAAGGGCGCTTGACGTTCCGTAGTTTTCTTTAGGATTCCAGGCCGCAAGCAGACAAGGTCAGAGGATAAAAACATTTCGCTAAAACGTTCATTATATATTTTTTGATAAATGTATAATAAGTTGCGGGTACTAGTTTCGTTCACAACTGGATTGTTTCAGTTTGTTTGTTTTTCCTCTGAATTTTAACTTTTAACATTTTTGTTGCTTTCAAAAATGGAATGTCGCCAAAAAAATATTTCCCGTCACGGAACCTGTAATAACTAAAGGTACTTTTTAGAAGAAAAAAGAAAGACAATCCTAACGACAATAATGAGTAGACTACATACCGATGATTTCATGGGAATCCTATACACCTCCTGTCAGAAATACAAACGCTAAAGTTTAGACAAACAATATAATACATGGAAGACGACCCAACTAGTGAGCATCTACTAACCTTTAACGCACTCCACTGCTTCAATAACTCATAGGCCAGTGGACCTACTTGTAAGTCACCATCTTCCTCAGAGAGTAGTGATTGCTCATCTTCGGTAGATTTAGCATCGTCTTCGGATAAATCATCTGGCGACTTGTCTGCTTTCTTGGCGCGGTCCATTTCCGCACTGTCGTCATCTCCACCTCCCTTACTAGACGAGCCAGGGCTCGAGAGCTGTCTTACAAAGCCTAACCTCTTCTTAGCCCTCTCTGATACACTTGCATCTACATCATCTTGTGTTAGAGTTCTGTCAGTGTCTTCGGGATTGTCTTCTTGACTGCTGCACGAAGATGGCATTTCTTGTTCGGACATTTCTTTGTAAGCCCATTTGTTGACTATTCGGATTACTTTACTGTCTTCTAGCTGGTTCTTGGTAGTCACTGGTAGATATTTCAGAGTTGCTAAAAGCTAAAAGGGTAAAGAAGAAACATTAATTACCTTTAGCCTTATTAGGAATCCAACACAGGAAGCCCGTGAGCGCGAGTTTACCTCAAGTTGTAGCTTCCCTGTTGGCTTTGAGCCAGCATCAACCATCCAGCTCCATAATAACAGCAAGCCTTGGAACCTTATAAAAGCCTTCAGACAAGTCTGATCCATGGTGTTCTAAACAAAGAACATCAAATGTCAGTCAAAGTGGCATTATAATGGAGGGGACGGGAGAGGAGAGAGGAGAGGGAAGGGGGAGGGGACAAATGTGTTTATTTATCACTTTGACAGTTCTTTAGTAATATTTCACGGACAGCCTTTTTTGAGGATGACTGTAGGAAGGCCATAAGTTCATCAGTACGTGTTTTAGCCTCAGCAAATAAAGTTGGTTATTACTATTATTATTATTTTGTATTATTACTGTATTTGGTCACTGACATTTACCGATACGTTACAAAGCTAGAAAGGTTGGACAAACATACACTTGTAGATGCAAGCCTCTTCATCTTTAAATGTCCCAAAAGAGTTGATATTACAGCTTGTGATTCATCCTCGGAAACACAGAGACTACTCAGCATTTGTTGTTCTTCATGTTCCCATTTTCTCCTGTCCCCCTCTCCCTCGACCCCACAGTATCCCCTGGGTGTTGCATGTACCTGTAAAACCTTTAGCAGCATTATTCGCTGTGGAATTGTCTCAGCTGTCACCATCAATCTTGACAGCTTAAGCGCCTGGTCGATGTGTGTCATACCATGATGATCTCCTATTAAAAGCTCCAGCTCCTCTTCAATCTAGCAATAGAAACAAACATTACTGAACGGTAGCTATTTAGAATAAATAATTGGTTAAAGATGCATTTTTAAGAATTAAAGTTAATAGAGAGATTAAGCTGTACAAAATCTATGATGGCGACATCAACCGGATGTGTAAATAATTATTTCTGTTCTGGGTTTCGTACATTAGAGATTTAGTCCAAACCTTTGGCTGTGAGGTTATAATTACTTCATCCACAGGGAATACCAACTATGAAGGTATGAAACTTTGAACATAAGTTATTTACACTTCCAGTTGATGTCGCCGTCATAGATTTTGTAAAGCTTAAACTCCCTAATATTATTATTAGTGGTTCTGGGCTTGTTTATTTTAATAGCACTTTATTTTGAACATTTGCGATTATTTACATGTACATGTACACAGTGTACTGTGAGGGTCTGAATGGGGGGGAGGGGGGGATCTGTATGTCAGTCATGGTCATTTGTCAGTTAATTTTTGTCAGTTAAACGTTAGTTAACTATTAACTGGTCGTATCCTGTTTTGAACAATTGAACGTGTTTCATACAGCGATTGTAAGTTGACAGTTAAGTTTTATATGTCAGTTAACAGTTATTTTTAAAGCCGTTTGTCAGTAGTCAGTTAACCCCATTCAGACCCTCTACTGTAGCTGAAGGCAACAAGTCAAAAATACTTACAGACATATCAAAGTCAGTTTCTAAACTTCTTCCGATCTTCTTCTTATTTCTCCTGGGAGAGCTGGTTGTCAGAGTAACTGACAGAAAATGAGACACTTTGGTTAGACAACATAAATAATGCAAGCCAAAACTTGTGATGACCAAGTGATTTACATTGTCTTCTAAATATCCCCCACCCCCTCCCCCCAGTATGTGCCACCTGACAGGCTCGGATTTTCAAGCTATCCAGTACTACAACTGGGTAACATGTTTGGCAAGACATATATGCTATAAAAATGGATTGAAATTACTGTTCCTGTGATGAAATCAGGCTGTGAAAATTGACTTTTTGCACTGAGACAGGGTTCAGAGGACTGGGGGTCCACCACCCTAAGTTATGGTAAGTACACCACCATCAGTGTATCGTAATTTACCTATTTTTTCAACGGTATTTTTCAGTGGTGTGTGCTTCTCTCCACCAATGATTCCACGACAGTTTGGAGCTTCACAGTAGCATGTCTGGGCTACTTTCCTATTGTAACAAATAACCACTTCTATAAACCGTGTACGAATAATAATAATAATATTTAATAATACTTAATGGCCACGAATGTGCTGATACAAATGTCTTAGGGCTAGAATTATATTGCAAGAATGCAACTCTAATTCTCTGACACTCATTTCCATGGGTATTCATTTTCAACTTGTACATTGTACACTACATTGTATGAAATATTGCAAACTTAAAGTCTACTGTGTAGGTCAAGTAATTTTGTGAAATTATACACAAGAATGAAGCTGACTTTGATTCTAAAATGAAACAAGACACTCTATAAGCGTTCACTTGGTGGGCTTCAGCAATGAGCAATATTGTGCCTTTCGGTTTCCTCAGCGGCACAGAGCGCATGCACCTCTGTACCCGTTGGCGATTTGTGGCCATAAGAAAAAAAAGCCCATTTTTCAATTCTTATGCCACAGGCATCCTGCTGAGTAATGATTAGGTCATTAAAGTAGGGGTATCGAATGGTCAAGGCAAGACTTTGCGAGACTCCGAGATAAGGCATATTTTTGCGAGCCCGAGACACTTTTTCACCGATTTCCTTTGTTTTCAAAATTCGAGACTCTGAGACGGCTTTTTGGAAAAAACGAGACTCACAAAATTTGACCGAAATTTTGCGAGACTCTTGACTTTTTATGGGGACCATTTGACACCCTTTAAAGTATAATGTACAGCAGCTAGCTTATCCTACCCATATCTTTGCAGCTGGTAGTCAAATGTTAGTTCATCTCCTGCATAGATTTTACGCAATGTAAAGAATCCAATTCTTAACAGGCCATTCACTGTCCACTAGAATTGAAATAGAAAAGAAGACATCATCCATTAATTCTGGGTTTCACTATAGACATACATGCAGCAGAAACACAAGCATTATATGTAGTTCTGAGTTCATTTCATGTGAAAATTAAGGGGCCCACTGCAAGCAGAAGTGCAAGCACAAGAACTTGGAAACAATTTCATCCTCCACTTGTGTTTGGGCCAGGCCTATTTTCACAGTGAAACAATGCCTCTTACACCTGGGAGCATATCAGTGCTTGTGTCGCTAGTGAAATTCAGACAGATTAATAATATTATATTCAGTACATTGCGGTTCTTGGCTGTTGCAATATTTTTAGGCGGTACTGTTGGCACAGTTGAGGCACACTGTCAGCACATGAGGGGTATCGAATGGTCAGGGCGAGACTTTGTGAGACTCTGAGACAAGACATTTTTTGTGAGCCCGAGATGCTTTTTCACCAATTTCCTTTGTTTTCAAAATTCAAGACTTTGAGACAGCTTTTTGCAAGAAAACGAGACTTTGAGACCGACGAAATTTGACCGAATTTAACCATTCGACACCCTCACATGCTACAAATAAACTTCATTCTCTGGCACAAGCTTCTTCAACATCATCAGCACTCAGCTACATGTAGGTGGGATTGTACAAGACATTCACTTAACATCATTTGGCAACCCTGTTTACATGTAAATTTGTACAGTGTATTACTCTTGAGATAAACCACATTGTGTAAAGTTCATTTTACCTTTTGTGTAACACAGTTGGGATCACAGCTGTGGTTTACAAACCGTGATAAACTTCCCTTGAATGTAGCATCAATGATCTAAACAGAGACAAAACATGCTAACTTCTCTCATGATTGTAAGTCCTGTGGCTGTAAAATTCCAGCTAAAATAGCACCGGCTCAATTAGGAACTGGTTTGTGTTTAGCATGTGTCTATCGAATTATGGATGCACGTGGGAATTTTAGAGATCACAAGAGAAGCATAAGAGTTGCTCAAGGTGATATGTACATGTAGCTGACCTTTCTTATTGTTCTCCATTTTTGTAATTAAACAATAATTATTATTTTTTGCACAGTAAGACAGTGAGTAAGGAAAATATGTTTTGTTGATTGGTGAAAACATTTGCACACATCATTTGATGCAGCACGGGCATGCACATACAGCGGTGGTAGGTTTAATTCAAAACAAAGTTCATACGACGGTAGTATATGTACCTCATCTGCCCTTAGTGTCATGAAATAGTAATGTCGACGTTTCTGACGATCATACTGTTCTGCTCTTTTCTGGAAGTCTCTGTAGTTCATTACTTCACCACAATACTCCGTAACAAACTGGTTCTATAACAACAAAGCTTGTAAATGACAAACAAAAAAGGGTACATAATACACACAGATATTTAACAATAATAATAATAATAATAGTAATAATAATAATAATAATAATAATAATAATAATAATAATAATAATAATAATAATAATAATAATAATAATAATAATAATAATAATAATAATAATAATAATAATAATAATAATAACAACAACAATAACATTTATTTATATAACGCAAATTCAACATAACATTTTCAAATGCGCTGAAATGAAACTGAAATGAAATAAATAAATTTTTAAGAAACCCAACTGGCAAGGAGGCGAACCAGTTCGCTATTTACAAGCATGGTCGAGAAACCGAATTTGAACTAGGGATTGCCCAGAACAAATACAGTCTCAGCTAGTGGACAGAGCGGGACTCGAACTCGGGGAGACCGACGCTCTGACCACTCGACCATGCTGCCAACTAACAAGTTACAATGTACGTACATGTAGTATTAATGACAGCACCCCCAGGGAAAGGAACAATGAGTGAAATGTCTGCAACTGTATTATCTGTTTACAGTCAAAGGACATGAAGCGTGCCCCCCTAGACTGCAATATTAAATTCATTATTGGACTTAAAATTCATTATTTGTCGTTCTCGTCAGTTCAATCTTCCGTTAATGTAAACAAAAATACTGTAAATTAAATTCACGAATTCTAACTCCATATATAGAAACTACACAGGAATACCATCAGTGCCATTAAACCCAAATCAACCAATCAGAGTGGACTGTTCCCACGCCTGAAATTGACAAGAGATGATCGCAAAGTCAAAACATTTTAACATGGAAGAATGTCAGAGTCTCTATCACGTGTATATCTCGAAAGCTATGAAAAGAAAGCTCAAGTATGTCGCAGTTTACTGGGAAGAGAAAGTTACACTAAATTCACATAAACATTGTTTTATATACATTGATTCCATGTACTCGCACCGTGACAGATGGCAGCATATATCATGCACGTGTACATACCGTTAAAATTTGTGTTTTATGATTCTACACCACATTTTCTTTAACATCACCATGCAAAAATATACGATGGCACTTCACTTGGTTGAATCCCGGAGTGCAGTCAGAATTCGTGATATGCGTTTAATTTTGTTTTCGTAAACAAAAGATTGAAATGACCAAAAATCCAATAATGAATTGAATATTGCAGTATAGAGGGGCACGCTTCATGTCCTTTGACTGTAAACCATCAAATAATGAATATTGTTCTTTCACTGTATTGTGTTTGTACAAGTTTCTAAAGACATTTTTGCTCTGATTTCACATGCTATATGTACTTTGTAATACATTGTCATATTTTGTGTGTTCTCTTGACATTACAACATACAAGTGGAATAATTAATATTAAAGTCATTGGTGCAACTATATTATCATTGTTGCCTTTGTGACATGAACATGTAACTGTGATTCAACTTACTCTTCAAGATCTTCTCGAGTTTTCACTCCCCATCCTTTCTTATCTGTTCTAAACACCTCTATTTTAACTTTACAGCCCTGGAAGATATGGCAAACAGTTAAAAGATATAATATGATCAAACACTTTTTTTCACATTTTTGAAATTGTTATTACTGGTAATAATGAATAGATTGCTTAATTTGGTGTCCTACCAAGTGTGAACATGCTATTGTTTTATATGTACATGTTAAATTGTACTCACTTGCTGAAACCGTTTATTAGTACACTGATCTCCACATGGGCATCTGTGATTACTAGAAATTACCAATACAAGTATCAGTTCCAAGTACTACAAAATAATGTAAATACAGTCTACATGCATGAGTCCTACATACTGTACATTGTAACTACAGTTTTTAAGTTGGACAACTCTGAGACAGTCATCGTTGTCTAGTCTTCTACAATTTAGTTATTTCAGGGACCGCAGTGCACCCTTGAAAGTGGGGGGCCCGGATATACTAGTCGACTAGTAGATATCAGACAACAACGTATTGTGACAACATTTTTGATTTTTTTCTTTTTTTTTTTTTTTTCCATTTACACCATTTTTGGTTAAAAGTGGGGAGGGGGGGGGGGGGGGGGGGGGGGGGGGGGGGGGGGGCAAAAACCCCCAGCCTCCCCGTCTCCAGTCCTTGTATTTGTAAATTCTCTTTCAACTAAAATAAGATAAAAGGGGTGTTGGTCTTAAGAGGTTCACGGCGTAGAGAGAGTGAAGATATAAATACAAGTAATTATAATAATCACTATAAATTACACTTACCATTCTATCATTAGCAATCTATTCAAACAATTTTCTCCACAAGGAACATCATCTTTATCATCATCTGTTTGAGTTACAAAAAGAATTCAAGTTAATATACAAGGACATGTACAGTACAGGTACATAATGAATAGAGTTAGCAAGTGCACATTTTTTTTTTTTTCATTTTTTTATTATTAATAACAAACTTTATTATACATTACAAATATTATTCTAGATTTACATCAAATATATTTTTTACAATGATTTTTTTTATCCATCCTCCTTGCACATACCAAGTTCACATTCACATGTCATCCTTCGAACTTCTTTATTGATATGTTTTTTCCTAAATAAAAAAAAAATCAAGAGTATCAATACATGTAAAAGTTTACATATTAAATTACTGAATCATTTCAACTAGATGTTGAGGAGCATTCACACATCAGGCTTCACATTAGTTGTAAAATGAACATGTTAGCCAAATACACTGTATAAATTTATAAGCCAAAATGATTAACTAAATAGTAAAACCCTGCATGTTCTTCATCAGTACTGCACTACATTGGTCACGGCCTGCAGAGATCTACATTGTTAGTGGTTTAATAGGAGGAAAAAGGACCTATCCCAATCTTATCTAACTACATTTAGTAGAATTACACAGGTGATTATAGAAAATCAAGCGTGCTGATTGGTCGAGAACTTTGGACTATTTCTCGATAGTTACCTACAAGCATTTTGACAAAATGGCTGCCAGCTTTTGAAATATGAAATAAAAATTTATTTTCTTTAAAATGCTTATTTATTTTTATTTTTTCAAATAATCACCTGTGTAATTCTACTAAAACAATTATTAGTCACCTCAGGCTCAGTGAATAGCAGTGATAATAACCTCGACTTCGTCTCGGTTATTATTCACAGATATTCACTGCGCCTTTGGTGACTAATTGTTAAACAGTGTATACAATGCACAGAATACAGATTATTTGAGCATCCAGCTGAGCAATTAAAACAGTCAATGATAAATTCCATGTATTTTCACTGGGTTAATAGGTTTTCATGCTGTATTTGTGAGTACACTTACTTGTTGATGAGATAGATGTTTTCCTCAATCTGCTCATATGGAGCTGGTTCATCCTCAACAGCACTTGTAGAAGATATGATTGGGACATGGTCTTTGCTCTAAATACACACGAGATAACAAATTATATATAGTTGAACCCCGCTATCTCGAACTCGGTTATCTCGAACTCCCCACTATCTTGAACACAAACCCATTTCCCTTGGATTTGCCCCTGTTTTTTCAGTCATTTACTATGGGCTATCTCGAACTCGGTTATCGCGAACTCCCCACTATCTCGAACTATTTGCAATTCCCTTGACCCAAATCAACCCCGGTTATCTTGAACTCTAACAATAAAGTCAATGAACAAACAGAAGAAAGTGTCACAACACAGTTGGAAGGCAAAATGTCAATTGAACTTTAATTGTTCAGTATACGTAAGTACATTGTATACTATCTCTGTTCAAATTCATATCACTCCAGTGCTGGCTCACAAACAACTGTATCAAAATGAATATTTGTTGCATTGGTTGCATATTTTTTCAAACAAAAGCGTATGATACACAACTGTAGCTGTATTTGAAACATTGTGTTAATTATTAATGAAAATATCAGTGAAATGACGCTGACCCAGTTATCTTGAACCCCTGCCATCTCAAACTAATTTTCCTTTACCTTCAGAGTTCGAGATAGCGGGGTTCTACAGTCGGTAGTAACATTATTAATAATGTACCCTCTGTAAATATATTACATGTACAATGTATGTACATAATTATGTAGCTTAGCACATTAGTCCATACATGTACAAAACTAGTAAAAAAACTAACCGAGTCAGATTACATATAATTCATAAATTTCTAATATATGTACTAATATCTTTCGCCTTATTAGCCTCAGTGGCCCCAGTTGCACAAAAGTTGGTTAATGCTATCCACTGCATAAGTCTCTGCAGCGGATAAAAATGATGCACTTATTCAATCAATCTTATCCTTTGAATAGGACTTATCTGGTGGATAGTTTTAACCAACTTTCGTGCAACTGGGCCAGGCTGTTACATGACTATGCATTCTGTTTTATTTTGGGCCAGGATTGATCAATTCTCCCTTGACTCTGCACATGCAGACTACATTGTACATGTAAATATACATGTGATGTATGTATACTAAATCCTGTAGTTCTACAATGCACAACTAACACTATAATTACTATATTATTATTAGTATATTATTATTATTAATTACGTACCTCATCATCACTATCATCACTATGGAACAAAATATTAATGTCATTAGACATACAATGTAGTAACTAAAGTGTAACATGTTCAACTGTGATACACACACACGAGAGCTTCGGCACTTAGCTTAGAGTCACACTTGTGTAAGGGAGCTGTGAGATAAACAGCACAGCTAAGCCAGTACAGTCAAGGAGCATAAGGAGTTGTGAATGAATAGTCCCAAGAATTGCAAAGACTCTCACTGTCAAAATTTCAAACTTTTTGGGCTAGCTAGTACATTGTACATTTATGTCTCGGAATCTCAAATTTCTGGTTGAAAGTTTCATTATCTACACGTAAATGGCCATCTTACAGACTTGTCTTGTAAAGTCTTAATTTCACTGTTCATCATCCCTAGTAATCTCTGGCTTCTGTGTTGATTATTATTATTAGTCAGGCTTCCTGTGGAAGACCCGACTATAAAAGTGCAGAGCAGTCATCTTTGTCGTATTCTTTGACCTCAAATCGCAAACTGGGTTCTACAGCACATGCGCCCTGTGCCGGCCACTCAGATAATTACCGAAGGCTCTGATCAACACGAGACAAACAAATATTGCTCAAAACAACTCAAATATCGCTCAAATGACTTTACATGTCGAGTTAAATGATGAAATAATGGGGATCAAAGCAAAATGTGAGAAGTTAGAAGATAAATATGCTATCAATATCGCACATGAGTATCGCACAACTGACACAAGATTGAAATCTAAATGAAGTCACAATGTCTTCTATACTTTGTACCGCTGTAATTGTGTGTTGTGGTAAGCTTATAACACTGATAGATCTTTATTTTGCTGAGTTTTGAAATCGTTGTAAGTAAATCACTGATTTGAATGCCCAGAATCGGCAGGAAATATTGTGCATGATTGTTCGAGTCACCATATTGGATCACGCTGCGATGTCTAGTTCATAGAGATATGGATTTATCAATCCAGTGCTAGTACTGCAAAGGGTTTAGAGATCTTTAGAACTTAAAACGAATCGAAGTGAGTTGATACATGCAGCCGGTGAAGAGAACAGTTGTAAGGTTTTCAGCCGACCGATAACCGTCGAGGTAAACCCATATTTACCCCACGGGGGGTACTCAGGGGTATCAGTGACGTGGAGGTGCGAATGAGGCCAAACTTTTTAACCCAACGCATTACGCAAAAACAAGACCCAAAAAAAGTCCAGCGGCCCAGAACGTAACCCCAAAAAGCCCAATTTTTCTTCGCATAAAATTGAAAATGGTAGGATATCATTTTTATCAACCCCCAAAAAAGTCCTTGCCAAAATCTTTATATCAAAAAAAGTCCACCAGAAAATTGCTAACCCCAAAAAAGTCCCAAGCCATGAATTTCAAACCCAAAAAAGGTCTTTGCACCTCCCCGTCACTGATACCCCTGAGTACCCCCCCTGGGATATTTACACTTCATCCAAACATTGTTTAATCACTCTGCGATGTCTAGTTTATGTATATGGTATTTGTATTTGTATGGATATATTTATGGTAACAAATAAACTATGTCATTGTCATTCATGATTCGCTGAGTTTGTGAAATCGCAGTACTGAAATTGCAAGGAAAGCATGTTCTATCAAGCTCGAGTCACGCAACGACGAGCAACCAAACACTGTTTTAATCGCACTATAAGATATCTATATTTAGTTCAAATAGGTTACATTTCATTTAGAAGCCTGACTTCACGCTAGAAGAGCGTCTACATTGATAAAACAGTGGTGTGATTACGTTGGGTTCTTATTGTTTCTTTCTCTCTCTCGGGAGCGAGCTACACTGTATCCCAAAACTCGCTAAAAACCGTTCTAGAATGGTTTTTAGTGAGTTTTGGATACATTGTAATCGCTATATAAACGACACACAGGGCTCAAGTAGATATTAATCTTTGTTTTGAAAGCAGTTTTAGAAATTCAAGATATCAAAAGGACAGGATTCTAGAACTGAATTCATGGCCATATTTCGGCTTTATTTTCGAATGGCCGATCAAATAACACAGGAAGCCCTATACACAAACAGAGGGTGGTGAGCCTGTGGTACATGTAGGTTTCCTTTTCCTACTCATACGAAAAATGACTCTAATAGCAAGATTACTACTATTGTAACTCTATTTACACTTCCATTGAAAATAAATGACATTGAATTGTGGCTTACCATGATTATTACTGCATATATACATGTATGTATGTAATATGTATGACAAATGATTAAAGTACGCATTTCGGTATGATTCAGTAATATGTGTACATATATGTAAGCATTCCAAATAAAAAAGTCAAGTGTTGAACACTGATTAGTTGTCATAGCAACTCAATATATCCTGGTTCCTGGCGCATATAGAGTGAAGACAAGAGGATACATTTGTAGATTACCTAAATGTAAATGTGTATACAACTGAAAGTGTTCTCAGACAGTGAATACTCTAACCCTTTCGTTAGCTCCACAAGTACATATACAGTAGTTGTCATGAAGGGTATTTACATTAAAGCTAAAGCTACAATGTCAACTCTACAGATTAGAGGAAAGTCAAATCAACAGTAGGTAAATAATACAATCCAGCCAAATGGTGGTTTCAGTAGGATCTATTTATCTTTTTTGTAAAGTGTTTGTGAAAGTGAAGTCAGGGAGGGGTGGGTCTGGAGAGATCTATAATATCAGACAGACTCACTGGTAGAAAGAAACAAAGATCTTGCATCGAACTTGAAGTCTCAATGGTGATGGTGAGATGAACAAACATGGATTTGAAGGGACTGGTTGGTTAAAATACAGTGAATTCATTGCATACTACCATGTTGTATGAAACCATCGCATACAATCATTGAATCAAAACATTGGATGCTCGCATGATCTTAGTCTGTTCGAAGAGCGTTTTCCAGCACCAACTCGACAACGTTTTATTCTTTTTAAGGCGTGAAACTGGCAAGTCTTCGAACAGACCAACATATATTCTCACGAGCATCAACACCACAAGCATGCTCGACGAAAGTACAGTAAACAAGCAAACCCAGAGGTTTTCACGAGCTCCGAAACCACACTTACCCACAACTTTCCGATCTGTCCGAGCTGTCAGACTTCATCTTTGCGTTCCCAGCTGAAGTCAGAGTAATCCAGTATATTAACAACTCACCCACTCCTTGCACATCGACTAAACAAAAGCACGCGATGGACTAGTTTCACTCTCACGGCAGACCTGACACTTGATGCACAATTTTGACCCGTTTATTCGGCGATCGTGGAGAAATATTGAAGTTCAAATCTCCCACGGGTATTCTTGAAGCCGTTATGATGGCGAATGGTTAGTTTTTTTCGCAATTCCATAATGAAATCGCGCTGGAAAGGAGGTCTTCACGCGCTGTCCTTCTCTCATTTGCATTCTGTGGACACATCCGGGTACCCTGACAATTTATACCACGTGTTTCAATTGGCTTATTCAGATAGACCGTGAATACGGCAGTAAGAAAATAGATTTTGATCAGTTAGCATATATTTTCAATCCTATCCAATTATCTATATGTTTGATAGAATATAAGAAAATGCCTTATAGCGCGTTAAAATACTAAGATTTATATCTTGGATTGAAAATTACTTTATCAAAAGGAGGTTAAAATAGCTAGGAAAATGGAGCTCTCGGTTTGTTCAAAAG
Organism: Actinostola sp. cb2023; assembly: GCA_033675265.1. Classification (NCBI taxonomy): domain Eukaryota; kingdom Metazoa; phylum Cnidaria; class Anthozoa; order Actiniaria; family Actinostolidae; genus Actinostola; species Actinostola sp. cb2023. Next base: position 50,920 of record JAUJYZ010001409.1, on the reverse strand, counting down.
TAATTTTCTCAATACATAAAATGTTAATGTTCTTTCTCTATATTTCCATATTCAAGATACAGGTCCAATTTCCTATTATTTTTCTAAACAATCTAATTTAGTCATAAATTATTGAGGCCTCTGACGACATCGAACCAGAGCGCTAACATTAGGGCCGCGAATAGAAGAACTGGATAAATCACTGTCTTTATTCTTAGAAGTTTTGAATTTACAGTAATATTTATATTATCTTTGTATATATACGACGTATTGGATTGGCAATGAGTGGGTATTTGGAAGACTTATCGAAGGCGCAGCGTCAAGCCCTCAATGAATTTAAAACTATGTTAACGAAAGATACGCTGACAGACGAGGTAAGGTACTATTAGCTATTTATCTCAGCATTGATAGTAAGTAGAATAAGTGTGCTGCAAACTGGATAAAACCCACAAGTCAAGGCTCAAATCAAGTCGAGTTGTCGCATGAATAGGGAAGTTGCAAAGTTAATGTTATAATTTCCGGGATATTGTTTAATAACGAGAAATTGAAACTACTACTGTTTCACCAACTAAGTAACCTTTTACTATGCGCAATTCTGTTTTATTCTACACTCAGTTATTTTTGTATTTTTTTAATCAATTTTCAGAATATTTACAGAGTGATTATTTAAATGCACGAGTTGATACTATAACAATAATTCTTGTGCTTATTGACTTTCATCAGTCTTGAACAGCCAAACATATGGCGGGAACATTAAATTGAATATATACGAGCTGATTGGATTACCGAACGCTCTTTGCCAGAGGCCTCTGTATATAAATAGAATAACTTTACGAAGTACAGAAAATATATGTTTTTTTTTTTTACGCCAGTCCATGGTATTATGACCAAAATATTTGCATTTCGAGTGTTTATATATAATTTCTTGGCCTATATCTGAACAGTGTTATAAGGTATTTCAAACGACAGGTCTTACATTGTCTCGGGCTTTTTTCGTGACAGGGACTTGGATAAGACATTTGGCACACACAACTGGTTTGTTTGCAAAACTCACTTAGAAACAAAATTAGACTCTTTGAAATAATAGGAACGACGAGTTTCAGTAGGGAATATTTGTCGAAGCAAAATGAATGAATAGTGAGATATGTTCAGTATTGGAGTGATAATTCGACCCCAGCCGGTATCAGTAAAGTCAAAATCAGAGGAGCTCAGAGTCAAAATAATGCTCAAAAAATAGTACAATTAAAAGAAAGAACGAAAAAGAATAATATCGACAGATCTAGAAGTTGTCAGACGTATCAGTCAAACGTCGGTCATGCCTCAGAAAGTGATAGCGGGATTTTCTGGTTGGCCGTTCACGTCAGTATATTTTATATATTATCATCGGCCTTCAAACGTTATTGAGTTTTACTCTATACATGTTCAACAATTAATGGAAGAAATGATCGATGCCGATATTGAAAGACCTTGTCATTCCTTCATTGTTCCTTCATTGTTCCTTCATTGTTCCTTCATTAGCCATTACCAAAACGAGCAGGGGACTGGGACCAAGTCCGTAAAACATATTCAATAAGAAACTAGCAAAAGTGGGCATCATTTTCTGAGAGAGCAGATCAAACTTAGCTAGTCTGGAAAGTTTGGTGAACTTCGGCTTGATATTGACGATGCCAGAGGGCATCAAATATGTCTATTTTTACATACAAACTCTGTAATTTTTTTACGTTTGTCCAGCCAAACCATACATTCACTGTAAAATTTTGGCTGGACAAAACAATTTCAAAAGTTTATAATTCCGACACAATTCGCTCAAATCACATCAAACTTTGCACAAATACTGATTTCAACATGCTCTTTGATGTCATGAACTTAATTTCGTAATTGCATTAATTCTAATAAACTCGTTCCCAGTCCCCTTCTCGTTTAGGTAATGGCTAATTGTTGTCATTCTTCACAAAATTTTAGAGCCAACTCGACTTCTTCGTTTGTTGTTTGTTTTGGAGTGTATTCCAACAGACTCCAGCCAGTAAGTAACTAGAATATGGCTTTGAGCTTTTTATCCGTTACTTCGTACGTTTTAATCCAGTAACTATCATGGTACTAGTTTTGGCGTGTTTTTGACGAGAAACTGCATGACACAAAGAACAGTGACAAAGACTCATTGAAAAGATACAATACAATACAATACAATACAATACAATAACTGTATTGTATTGTATGTAACGTTCTGTCTCTGACAAATATCCCTGTATGTCATTAAAATTCAGTTAGAAAAAAGTTAACTTTGGGTTCACGGTGACTTTTAGATGATTTTTTTCGTGATAGGCATGAGCTGAGCACGGGATCGAAGCGCTGCTAGGCAACAGAAGTTGGCAGTCATTCCTTGTACATAATTTAAGTTTTATATAAAGTATGCATTAATTAAAAGACCATTTCAAAACAGTTTTCTAAGGCCGCGGGGTTTCTTTCTTTCCTTTATTTTTACTTGTTAATTCTGCACTTTGAAAATAATCTCTATAAAGGAAACGTAGCGAAAACGGAAACACGACGAACGAGCGCATCTTCTATTAGACGGGGATTAATCGTACGTGTTACACATTATAGCTTCTATTAAATATTAAATTGTACTCCGAGACTGACAAAACTCTTCATTCGTGGATTTGTGATGTATATACAAAAAGAGATTAAAAGTACGAATTGGTGGCATTATTAGATATTCTATCATTTCAAAATGCCCCTCCCCTCCCTTCCCTCTCCTCTTCTCCCCTCCCTCCTTATAGAGAACATCTCTAAATACATGCACCGACGTTTCTGTCCTAGAAATCTCTATTGAGGTACCTGAGAGCCCGGAGCTTTGACGTCGACGGCGCCTACAGGTATGGTGTCACTACTGTGCGTGTGTCTGCTTTTAGCTTTGATCATGCATTCATCGTGTATCAGTTGGCGACTCATAGCGGCGTTCAGCTTCATTTTCAGTTGATACTGTAGCAATATGTTCGCGCTACTTTTAAATACATTTTATGCTTTTAAATATGTTTTATTGTGGTTTATAAAACAATACTATACTTAATGTAGAACCATAGCTCTGTTTTATGACCCTCAGTCATGCATCTTATATTCATCTTATTATAATTTGTCCTGTTATTCTGTATGGTGGAAGTTTTGTAAATAAATAAAATACAACTTTAGGAGTGTAAACTATGAAATTCATGTTGACGTGTTAATTTCTCTATATATGTACTTACCGTAATGGATGCCGCAAATACCCTTTACTCTCAGACAACATATAGCCGCTCTGAAATGGAGAAAAGACAATGATATTGACCGTCTACTAGATACACCAGTAAGTACATGCTCTTATATAACTCGCTCGGTTACGTCATTAATGCTCGCCCGTTGATTCTTTTCACCAGAGACCATTGGACAAGGAAGTGAGAAATGTGAGTATATGTTCCACCCATGCACAATTGCCATGACGTTTACTCGGTCTGCACGTACTACTCCTACTATTCGTTCACGTTTCTCATTTAACCATTCAATGATTTCTAATTGCATGCTTCCGTTATCGCTTTGTAATACGTGGGAGTGCAGTTTATCCCACTTTCCCCCACCCTGCAGCCTCACAGATGTAGTCCACCAACGTAGTCTGACGTCACTGACTAGTCTGATGTCATTGACTTACACCAACGTATATTGTAGATAATGTCAAGTGGATTTCATAGCTACGATAAACAAGGCAGACCAACCTACATTGAATTCACTGGTAGAACAGATATTCAAGCATTAGTTCAGGTGCATGAGTTATATTTGATCTTTTGATAAGCATTAACGATCTTTTGTAATTGGTGTTTGTTTGTCTGTATCGCTCTCTCTCTCTCTATATATATATATATCCAGGGCCGTACATAACCCAAAATTCAATAGGGCCGGGGGACAGTACGTATTTATCAGCAAAAAAAATAACTAAAAATAGTACAGTTCTCAGTACTTTTTGTATCTTTTTCGCCTTGTTAGGGAGGCAACTGTCCCCCCCTGCCCCTGTGCTGTGTACGGCCCTGCTCTCTCGATCTCTCTCTGTTTGATTATCTGTCTGTCTGTCTGTCTGTTTGTCTTTATTTGTTGATTTGTTGATTTGTTGATTTGTTGATTTGTTGATTTGTTGATTTGTTGATTTGTTGATTTGTTGATTTGTTGATTTGTTTGTTTGATTATTTGTTTATTTATTTACTTTCTTTGTTTATTTTGTTTGTTTGTTGTTTCTGTTTGTTTGTTTGTCTGTTTGTTTGTTTGTTTGTCTGTCTGTCTGATTTGTTTGTTTGTTTGTTTGTTTGTTTGTTTGTTTATTTGTTTATTTGTTTATTTGTTTATTTGTTTATTTGTTTATTTGTTTATTTGTTTATTTGTTTATTTGTTTATTTGTTTGTTTGTTTGTTTGTTTATTTGTTTATTTGTTTGTTTGTTTGTTTGTTTGTTTATTTATTTGCTAGCTTGCTTGCTTGCTTGCTTGCTTGTTTGTTTGTTTGTTTGTTTGTTTGTTTGTTTGTTTGTTTGTTTGTTTTGCTTGCTTGCTTTATTTGTTTGTTTGTTTGTTTTTTTTGTTTTTTTTTTTGATTATTTGTTTGTTTGTTTATTTGTTTATTTGTTTGTTTGTTTGTTTGTTTGTTTATTTGTTTATTTGTTTATTTGTTTGTTTGTTTGTTTGTTTGTTTGTTTTTTTATTTGCTTGCTTGCTTGCTTGCTTGCTTGCTTGCTTGCTTGCTTGCTTGCTTGCTTGTTTTTTTGTTGTTTGTTTGCTTGCTTGCTTGCTTGCTTGCTTGCTTGCTTGCTTGCTTGCTTGCTTGCTTGCTTGTTTGTTTGTTTGTTTGCTTGCTTGTTTGCTTGCTTGCTTGCTTGCTTGCTTGCTTGCTTTTTATTTGTTTATTTGTTTATTTGTTTATTTGTTTATTTGTTTATTTGTTTATTTGTTTATTTGTTTGTTTGTTTGTTTGTTTGTTTGTTTGTTTGTTTGTTTGTTTGTTTGTTTGTTTGTTTGTTTTTTTCTGTTTTCTTTTTTTTTGCTTGTTTTCTTTGTTTTCTTTGTTTGTTTGTTTATTTTTTTTTTTTTTTTGTTTGTTTATTTGTTTTTGTTTGTTTGTTTGTTTGTTTGCTTTGCTTGCTTGTTTGCTTGCTTGCTTGCTTGCTTTGTTTGTTTGTTTATTTGTTTGTTTTTGTTTGTTTTTTGTTTGTTTGCTTGCTTGCTTGCTTGCTTGCTTGCTTGCTTGCTTGCTTGCTTGCTTGCTTGCTTGCTTGCTTGTTTGTTTGTTTGTTTGTTTGTTTGTTTGTTTGTTTGTTTGTTTGCTTGCTTGCTTGCTTGCTTGCTTGCTTGCTTGCTTGCTTGTTTGTTTGTTTGTTTGTTTGTTTGTTTGTTTGTTTGTTTGTTTGTTTGTTTTGTTTGTTTGTTTGTTTGTTTCTTTGTCTGTTTCGACTGTTTGTTTAATTTGTTTGTTTGTTGGCCGTTTTGCAGCAAAGTTCATGTAACTAGTTTAACTTTTTTTGATTTTTTTTAATTATTTGTTTGTTTTTCTTATTAGCTACCATTTGATCAAGTAATCAAAAGTTTGTTTGGAATTTGTTTAAAACAAATATCAAGAATGAAAGAAATATTGTTTGTTTGTTTGTTTAATTGACTCAGTACTTCTAGCGCGTGCAACCCGTGCTTGCATGCAGCCCAACCATGCTTTGTTTGTTTAAATAATTTTATTTTTTTGTTTGCTACCTTGCTTATTGTTTGTTTTTTTGGAGTCAAAGGAGGTTTATTTGTTGTTTGTTGCTTGCTTGCTTGCTTGCTTGCTTGCGCTTGTTTGTTTGTTTGTTTGTTTGTTTGTTTGTTTGTTTGTTTGTTTGTTTGTTTGTTTGTTTGTTTGTTTGTTTGTTTGTTTGTTTGTTTGTTTTGTTTGCTTGCTTGCTTGCTTGGGGAGTTGGCGCTTTATTTGTTTGGGCGTTTATTTGGGATTTGTTTATTTGCTTATTTGGAAGGGGTTTATTTGTTTATTTGGGGAGGTTTGTTTATTTGTTTGTTTGTTTGTTTGTTTGTTTGGGGGGGGGGTTTGGGGGGGTTTATTTTTATTTTTTTTCTTTTTTTTCTTTGTTTCTTTGTTTCTTTGTTTCGATGTTTATTTGTTTATTAACGCAAAATGTTTGTTTGTTTGTTTGTTTGTTTGTTTGTTTAGTTTGCGAAAAAACTTGCTTGCTTGCTTGCTTGCATGGAGGTTTGTTTAATTTGTTTGTTTGTTTGATGTTTGTTTGCTCAATCTTGCTTGCTTGCTTGCTTGCTTGCTTGCTTGCTTGCTTGCTTGCTTGCTTGCTTATTTGTTTGTTTGTTTGTTTGTTTGTTTGTTTGTTTGCTTACTTGCTATGCTTGCTTGCTTGCTTGCTTTTGTTTGTTTGTTTTTTGTTTGTTTGTTTGTTTGTTTGTTTGTTTGTTTGTTTGTTTGTTTGTTGTTTGTTTGTTTGTTTGTTTGTTTGTTTGTTGTTTGTTTGTTTTTTTTTGGATGTCGCTTGCTTGCTTGTTTGTTTGTTTGTTTATGACAGGGGCGTTGTTTATTTGAGGTTTGTTTATTTGTTTAACGTTTATTTGTTTGTTATACACGACATGACAGGGACGTTTATTTTTTTATTTTTTTTTTTTTTTTTCTTTGTTTCTTTGTTTGTTTGTTTGTTTGTTTGTTTGTTTGTTTACTCGTTTATTTGTTTGTTTGTTTGTTTGTTTGTTTGTTTGTTTGTTATTTATACACGACATGCTTGCTTGCGTCACTTGTATGTTTGTGTTTGTTTGTTTGTTTGTTTGTTTGTTTGTTTGTTTGTTTGTTTGTTTGGGGCGTTTGTTTGTTGAGGTTGTTTGTTTGTTTCATTGTTTTGTTATGTTTGTTTGTCTCTCTCTCTCTGACGACTGTTTATTTAATTCGTTGTTAGTTGGCCGTTTCAGCAAAGTTCATGTAACTAGTTACACGACATAAACTGGTAAAAACCGTTGTTTTTATTTGTAGCTACCACTAGATCAAGTAATCAAAAGACTTTGGTATTGTGAAAAACACGACATCAAGAATGAAAGAAATATCGTCATTGAAAAAGTACGTAATGGACTCAGTACTTCTAGCGCGTAAAGCAACCCGTGCTACATGCAGCCCAACCATTGCTTCTGAGTAAATAAGGTATTTTTTTTTGTATACCGTACTTATTCGACATATTTACAGTCAAAGACTGGGGCGCTTATTGGGGAGTGGGGCTTATTGGGGAGGTGGCGCTTATTGGGGAGGGGGGCGCTTATTGGGGAGGTGGCGCTTATTGGGGAGTGGGCGCTTCATAAACGAGATGGCGCATATACAAGGGGGGACTTAGGGGGAGGTCACTCGTATTGGGGTAGGTTGATTATAAACGACTATGGTACATATACACGGGCGCGACGGGGGCGTCACTCGGGGGGCGGGGGGGGCGCGGGGGGGGCTATGGTACATATACACGACGCGGGGGGGCGCGGGGGGGCGCGTATTGAGGTAGGTTGGGGGGCGACTATGGGGGCGCGGGGGGGCGACAGGGGGGTCACTCGGGGGCGAGGGGGGGCGATTATTAAATTTTTATGGAAAATACTGCAACATCTGGGTCGATATAACATAACTTTATTAAGGCAAAATGAAGAGTAACTAGAATTGATAAGGCGAAAAATACGGCTTTGTACATTCATGGAGGCCAGTGGATAATTTATTGTGATTACCACATGATGTTGCTCAGTGCTCAATCAATGACATTGACATTTGGGGGGGGGGGGGAGGGCCGCTTATTAAAGGAGTGTGTTTTATTCGAATCATTACGGTATGTGTGCATCGATCTTTTTTTATAATAAACGCTTTGGTGTGGTAATGCGCGCGCGCGTCACTACGTATTGATTGGGCTCCCTGTGCATATACGACTACACAACCATATATAACGACACTGATTGTTTTTGCAGAGTTTGGATGTCGAAACAATGGTATGTACATATACACGACATGACAGGGGCGTCACTCGTATTGAGGTAGGTTGATTCATAAACGACTATGGTACATATACACGACATGACAGGGGCGTCACTCGTATTGAGGTAGGTTGGTTCATAAACGACTATGGTACATATACACGACATGACAGGGGCGTCACTCGTATTGAGGTAGGTTGATTCATAAACGACTATGGTACATATACACGACATGACAGGGGCGTCACTCGTATTGAGGTAGGTTGATTCATAAACGACTATGGTACATACACGACATGACAGGGGCGTCACCCCGGCGTCACGCGTATTGAGGTAGGTTGATTCATAAACGACTATGGGGCTACATATACACGACATGACAGGGTACGTCACTCGTATTGAGGTAGGTTGATTCATAAACGACTATGGTACATATACACGACATGACAGGGGCGTCACTCGTATTGAGGTAGGTTGATTCATAAACGACTATAGTACATATACACGACATGACATCCAGACGTCACTCGTATTGAGGTAGGTTGATTCATAAACGACTATGGTACATATACACGACATAACAGGGGCGTCACTCGTATTGAGGTAGGTTGATTCATAAACGACTATGGTACATATACACGACATGACAGGGGCGTCACTCGTATTGAGGTATAGGTTGATTCATAAACGACTATGGTACATATACACGACATGACAGGGGCGTCACTCGTATTGAGGTAGGTTGATTCATAAACGACTATGGTACATATACACGACATGACAGGGCGTCACTCGTATTGATAAACGACTATGGTACATATACACGACATGACAGGGGCGTCACTCGTATTGAGGTAGGTTGGTTCATAAACGACTATGGTACATATACACGACATGACACAAAGGCGTCACTCGTATTTAGGTAGGTTGATTCATAAACGTAACTGAAGCCAATCGAATAAGAGCGAAATGGAGCATGGGAAATTTGAATTCACGCCAACTAGGTTAAATTTGCCCTGCCGGCATCAGTTGGGCTCATCATTCCCATTTATACGCCGCAAATATATGTGTACTGATCTGATGCGTAAATATGGGTGGTTACTGAGAGAAGTGGCAAAAATACTTAGACAGACAGACATCCAGACAGACAGGCAGACAGACACAGACAGACAGACACAGACAGACAGACATCCAGACAGACACAGACAGACAGACATCCAGACAGACATAGACAGACAGACAGACACAGACAGACAGACACAGACAAACACAAACAGACACAGATAGACACAGACAGACAGACACAGACAGACAGACAGTACAGATAGACAGACAGATAAAGACACAAAGATACATAGCAACACAGTCAAAAAACGACAGCAATTAAAGGAGCACTCTCACAGGTAACTGCATTGCGCGCCGTATTATTGTTTACATACGGGATACTACTTAGATTTGACAAGAACGCACATGAAAAGTACACGTGAAAAGTTCGCCTTCCAAGACGAATTCCGATACGGATCAGCAATGGCAAGTCCGGAGTTCTCCAGAGAAACTCTTCCTTCTCGTGTGGTAAGTAGAAATCCGCCATTTTTTCATACGAAAAGTGTGGCGCTGAGATGGGTTCAAGGCGCGCAATGCATTACCTGTGAGAGTGCTCCTTTAGCATCTAAAACAGTTGGGATGCATTTATTGCAGTTATATTGTACTAAAGTATTCTGAAACACTGAATATAAGAGTTTCTTTACAATTCTGTCAGTACGTCTTTCCTGCATGCACCCGTAACCTATAATAGTTATTATTTAATTGTTCTTCAGGAAAGCTCTCAACTTATTCAAGAAGTTAGCTAAATTAGATCAAGAGTATTATCCTGAGAGGATGGGTAAAGTAAGTCAGTATAATTTGACGACCATGTTCGAGGCACGTGTGACGTGACTGAAATCATATGCGATTTGTTTAACTTTTCCTTCTGTTTTATTTCCTTGTTTGTAGATATTTATAGTCAATGCTTCATGGTAAGTGTCCCCGATTAGTGTACCACTTGTGGTATGCTAGAAGTCTGACACGTAATAAAGTTTATAAAAAAAATAAAAAATAAGTTCTAATAAAACTATACAATGTTAATAATTATATCCTAGGTGACTATTAGTCATACCCTGTTCACTACGTCTTTTTCTAGGATATTTCCAGTTTTATGGAAGTGTGCAAGAGTTTTTCTTGATTCCAAGACTAGATCCAAATGTGTTGTACTTAAAACTGGAGACACGTATAAACTACTTGAATACTTTGACCCCGAATGTTTACCTGAAGAGTTTTGAGGAAAGTGCCAGTGTAAGGGTGGATGCTTACCCCCAATCCCCAAACATATGGTGAGTACACAGGGTGACCAAGCATTATATCTCACCCCAAGCACGGTACTCTACCACTCCTCAAACATGTGGTGAGTACACAGGGTGACCAAGCATTATATCTCACCCCAAGCACGGTACTCTACCACTCCCCAAACATATGGTGAGTACACAGGGTGACCAAGCATTATATCTCACCCCAAGCACGGTACTCTACCACTCCCCAAACATATGGTGAGTACACAGGGTGACCAAGCATTATATCTCACCCCAAGCATGGTACTCTACCACTCCCCAAACATATGGTGAGGCATTATATCTAAGTTCCGGAGAGGGTGTTCCCATGTGAAAGGGGCGGGGATTAAAAATTTTTGGATTAAACAGGAGACCGATCTGGGCTTGGCTTAAGCTTTATTTGACCCCTAAAAGATATCATTCTAAAACACACCAGACACTAACACAGTAAGATAGCGTTTTCGATTTCTTCGCGTGCAACTCTTTGCGTGATATACTTTGATGGCTAAAAATGTCCCCTGAGGTACTCCTGACCTCCCCATTAGTACACGACCAAATAGTTCACAAGCACGTCGTTACTCAAATCCCCAACACTTACCCCATATCGAAATACGAAAGTCCTGAGAGTCGCCTGCATTGATATTTCTTTTACTGTTTGTTTTTCCAGAGATACGTCTCAGAAGCCCCATTACTTACAGAACAACATACATTAGGTAAAGGTATCTTAGTATTACAAGTGCTTTGCGCCAAAGACATACAAAAATAATACCCAACCACTTTATTGGAAAACTGCAACAGCAAAGAAAAATAAACAAGTTGACCAATATTTGATCCAATAGCGAGCTGATCGAAAATGAATATTTGGACATTTTCATGCGGCGGCCATGTTGGTGTACAACCAGAGGGTCACTCCCATGTGAAAGGGGCGGAGATGATCGTCTGAACATTTGAATGAAACACCTAACGGAAACCAAGCTGGGCGTGGCTTAAGCTTGACCCCAAAGTGATACCCGTTGCCGAAAACAGATAGACACCAATTCAACACTTCGGTACACCAAGATGGCGGCCGATTCACACACAGTATAGAAACCTGCTCTTTTCCAGAAGTATAAAAGATGTTCACTTTAATTAACTTTAAATTTCACCTTTAGCTAAGGAAAGTTTTGATGATTAAAAAGACAATTTGGTTCAAATACACGAATTATCATTGACACGACGTAAACACAATGTCAGTCCAGACCGCCACAAAATCAAAACTTTGTAACTCAAAAGCAAAACACGTAACGTACCGTATGTACGTGAAATTTTCCATGAAAACTCAATATGGATATCACTAAAACATATTTAACAATTCGCTATCAAGATGCAATGTTTTGAATTTTGGCATATTGATGACGTCACGTGCAAACAAAGGATACTATAGTACGTCAACAAAACACTTTGGGAAACTGGGCTCTCAATATATCTTTGTTTGTTTTTCAGGTCCAAAGAAAACATTTGAGAAAAGTTTAGAATGTACAAATGACGGTGATTCGATAGCGTGGTGTTTTTACAACGTCTAGGTACGTGAAACACGTTCCAAAATGACTTCGGATATTCCAAAACCAAAATTTCAGCAAATAACATTGAAAAATGAAATTCCTTGCCTAGAAATAGAAGATCGGCAAATCAAATAAGATTTCTTCAATATTTGCTAAAATGGATAAAAATAACCAGCAAAAAATTGAAAAGTCTCTCGAAAAGTGCTGGGAAATCACTTTGGAATATCCGAAGTCATTCTGGAACGTGTTGTGAGTACACATATATTCATTATTATAGCCCGTGGGGGTACTACCAGAAATTCAGGATAGAGGTGTGCCCCCGGGATGTCGAAACCCTGACCCTATTTAAGGATGACAAATTGGAAAATTCATACCCTTTCCAAGGATTTGTAACTGAAATATAGACCCAATTTAACGGGAAAAAGTTAATACTATTCCATTGGAAATCACTAATATCAGAAGTGCATACTGGCTGTTACGCTAAGCGGATATTTTAGTCAAAATAAAAAAAGTGTATACCCAAATTAAAGATCGAATATTTTATTTTAAGGTGAAAAAGCAAAATATGGTACCCCATTAAGGATCTGGAGGTTCAAAAAAAAAGGGGCACATACCTATATAGCGTATATATGGGTCTGGGATATTACCCCCCCCCTCCCCCCCCCCCCGGCATTGTAGACTGGAATAGCGATGTTCGCTGTCTGTTTAGTGATAAGAATAATCTTTCTAAATTCCAGCAAAGATGTCAATTCTTTGGAGTAAAGTTTAAGCCAAGACCTCACTCTGGCTGGACTGACAGATTGAACGACATTCCATCGATTTGGGTGATAGAAGCGGAATCCCTGTCTGATAATGACTCACCAGTTACAGGGTAAGGAGAATTGACATGCAAGCACTATGTCACCTGGCCGATGGTATTCCAAGTATTATACCCCTTCCTGTCCTGGTATCTGTATTCTGGTCTGGGATATTCTAATACGTTGATATGTTATTATCCCTCTGGTATTCCAGGTATTATACCCCTCCCTGTCCTGGTATCTGTATTCTGGTCTGGGATATTCTAATACGTTGATATGTTATTATCCCTCTGGTATTCTAGGTATTATACCCCTCCCTGTCCTGGTATCTGTATTCTGGTCTGGGATATTCTAATACGTTGATATGTTATTATCCCTATGGTATTCCAGGTATAATACCCCTCCCTGTCCTGGTATCTGTATTCTGGTCTGGGATATTCTAATACGTTGATATGTTATTATCCCTATGGTATTCCAGGTATTATACCCCTCCCTGTCCTGGTATCTGTATTCTGGTCTGGGATATTCTAATACGTTGATATGTTATTATCCCTATGGTATTCCAGGTATTATACCCCTCCCTGTCCTGGTATCTGTATTCTGGTCTGGGATATTCTAATACGTTGATATGTTATTATCCCTATGGTATTCCAGGTATTATACCCCTCCCTGTCCTGGTATCTGTATTCTGGTCTGGGATATTCTAATACGTTGATATGTTATTATCCCTCTGGTATTCCAGGTATTATACCCCTCCCTGTCCTGGTATCTGTATTCTGGTCTGGGATATTCTAATACGTTGATATGTTATTATCCCTATGGTATTCCAGGTATTATACCCCTCCCTGTCCTGGTATCTGTATTCTGGTCTGGGATATTCTAATACGTTGATATGTTATTATCCCTATGGTATTCCAGGTATTATACCCCTCCCTGTCCTGGTATCTGTATTCTGGTCTGGGATAATCTAATATGTTGATATGTTATTATCCCTATGGTATTCCAGGTATTATACCCCTCCCTGTCCTGGTATCTGTATTCTGGTCTGGGATAATCTGGACAGCAAATGGTTATCACGAACAATCAAGTAAGTTTCTTCGTGGTAATTTCGATCGGTGAATACTCCAGTTTCGAGTTGTTAAGCGATGACCGCTGTCCTTGACAAAAGACGCATTTGCTCAGGCTTAGCCTCAATTCGTGTAAATTATGAACAAATACCGACGAGAACGCGAAAAAGTGTTGACATTCAACAATATATAAACCATTTTTTATTGCACGGGTTATTCTCTGGATTGAGGCTAAGCCTAAGCAAACGCGTCTTTTGTCAAGGAGTACAGCGGTGTCTAAACAACTCGAAACTGGAGTATAGTGTAAGCGAGGATGCAATCAAGCAAGATCTGTTCATTTCTAGGTATAATGTGTTGGTGAGCGAAGCAGGGAGTGACTCTGAAGATGAAACTAACTCCAATGGTATGAAGCGTTCAGCTGCTGGCAATAAAGTGTAGACAACTGAAGTAATTGACTGAGCCTCCGTCAAGGATGATGGTTTGAATATAAAGAAGATAACACGTACAATGTGTTTCGTAATGATAGCTTCCCTGAAGAAAGGCGAAACTGACGTACATTTTGCAATGTGAATCTATAGAGGGCTTGTACGATCACGTGCCGGCAGCAACGACAGGGGGCTACACCGGACAGGGGGGGACAGGCCCCTGTCATGGCTGCCGGCACGTGATCGTGCAAACCCTCTATTGCATGCAACCTTATGGTCTCTTGATGCAACTTGAAATGCATCAGTGTTTGCAAATGTCTCGCTACCGCGCAAATCAGCCGAATCAAGTTTCGCTATGATTTTATAAGAAACTTTACATTCACAGAGAAGAGAAGAGAAGATAAGCGGCTTTTTGTGAAAACATGCAAGTATATTAGGTAGAATATTTACAATTAATATAGTTTTGTACGGTAGCCTTTGTTAAACGTGATCCTGCTGGCGGGTTCTCTCTTTCTCGTACCGTGTCCAAGCATAGAGTCGTTGTCGTTCGAGTGCAGGGAAGTACGTTCATGCCGGTGCGGTGACGGTACCGTGTCCAAGCATTCTGATTGGTTGAGCAATGATTTTGCGCGCTGTGATTGGTTGAATAGATGTCTAGCTTCGATTCCGTACCGTGACCGTACGTAACTCCGTACCGTAAACGACTCTATTGACTGTCATCGAGTGTTCAAAATAGTACTGAATTAACTATATTTATACTACAACTACAAATTAACAGAAATGAGAGGACAAACTTTCGATGTCTGTGAAGTATTAGCAAGTATTATAATGGCATGACGTTTTGGTTCGTGTCACTCTGTAAATTTCAATTTGACTGACAGTCAATGTAAGCCCACTCGATCCTAGTCGTTAATTTCTACTGAACAAAATAAAACAGTTCATACATTACATGTATATGAATTTAAAAAAACATGAATTCTAGACCTGTCACGCCCATGTATCTACGATTCTTCTCGGTCGTGGTACCTTATTAAACACCTTATTCTACAGGTCGGAGGCAGCTTTGATTATTAGCAAAGGGAGATAACAAGAAGTCTGTATAACTAGGATTCTTCTCGGTCGTGGTACCTTCTTAAAACACCTTATTCTACAGGTCGGAGGCAGCTTTGATTATTAGCAAAGGGAGATAACAAGAAGTCTGTATAACAAGATATGTTATAATACAAACGTACAAACATTTGGACAACCAAGTTGTGACGAATATGATAAAATAGCAATAGTAAATTTTGGAAGTTGCTCGCAATTGACCAGTACGCGCTCACACGACGCAATTTGTTACTCCCAGTGTTGATGAACTAGAAATCGATTCTACTTCAGCAGCATGCTGCAGGGGTGGTCACAAGCTGCAATACTACATGTTGCGTACGTGCAATATTGCACGGTGTGTCTGCACCCGGCCATAAAAATGTGAAAACAAACCGAGAGACATCGTGTTTCGTGACGACACTAAAACAGGCTGCGAAGGAGACTACTCCAGTCTCGACCTGATGCCGTATTGTTCGCGGGTCGTTCGCGGGCGCGTTCGTTAGAGCAGAAAGTGGAAAAGGTCTGTTACCATGATTACAGTATTATATATACCATGTGAGTGTAAAGTGTTTTTATCTTGTTCAGTATATAACACCTGCATAACCGGCCTGAAATACTTTATTGATTTGGCCACAGGCAGCCCAACCATTGCTTTTGAGGCTATGAAATAATCAAATACAAAATGATATTTGCGTCTTTTTTGATGGGTTTCCTGTGGAAGAGCGCGCGCAATCCGTATTATGTTGGGCTTCCTGTGCTTAGTAACGTATTATGTTGGGCTTCCCGCCCGTTCATGTGTATATTGAAACAAGTTTCACTATGAATTCACTATGTACATCGCTGACAGGGAGCGGCCCAACATAATACATTATGCCGTTAGCCACCCTTCCCCCTCCGAGGAGTATCCTTACCGATACTCCCCGGAGGGGGAGATGAGTGGATAACGGCTGTACACAGGCCACTACAACACGGTTATCTGAAAGGCCTCGCCCTAGAGTGCAATTTAGAAAAGCGTGAAATAGTACTAATTTTAAATAGTACTAAATAGTGCTATTTCTATTGTTTTCTATTGTTTCATTAGACTAGTGCTATTTAGTACTAATTAGTAATTTAGTTTTCAAGCTTTTCTAAATTGCACTCTACTTTATTCGTATTTATTCAGTTATGCTTTTCTTTGGCTTTTTGATTAAATGGAAAATGTTAATAATAGCTAATAATGGCATTGGCAAAGTTAATATATTATTATTATCTAAAGATAGTTTTGCTCCTCGTTGACGATAATTTAGAAGGAATTCCAACATAGTTTTAATAAACAAACTTTATCAAAGACGTTTTTGAGGAAACTGAACTTTGACAACAATAAAATAAAAACTATGTTAAATGGCTGATGACGTCACTAAGGATGCAAGCACAACACCACAGGCAGCCCAACCATTTCTTGAAGCTAGCTACTAATGGACCTAATGCAGAACGCGCGGTCTCTACCACAGGAAATCCATAAAAACGCGCGCGCATAAAAATAACGTACATCTTTGAGGGTCGTCTATAAAGACGAAACTAGTTCCCTAATGATAATCAAGTGCGTAAAAGAAAATTAAGAGGTGTAGAACCTCAATAACCTTAATGACATGAAGCTTTTAACGAAATCTTTTGAAAAATCTTTTATCTTGAAAATAAAAAATAAAAATAAAAAAATAAAAAATAAAAAATCCAAGCAAAGAAAATATCAGCGCATAAAAAGATATTTTTGTTTACTAGCATCAGAAGCAATGGTTGGGCTGCCTGTGGCAAGACGCGAAGACCCTTTCCACTTGCCTCCATGTTTCCCATTTCAAACCTCATGATATCAACATTCTTTGTTCAGAGTATTTCCATATCAATGTATTTGTTCATCAAGTAAGACAATACGTTATACTCTAGGGGATGGTCTGAAATGGGACAACATTGAGGCAAGAGGATTACTAGGCTCACCCGCAGACGTTTTAAGGGGCGGTCATACTTCCAAAGCCTGTGGGTATCACTGGTGCAAACGACACTTAACTATTGCATCACTCAGTTGCATGGCAACCATGTTGGTTTTGTTTTATCCACCAACATGGCCGCCAAGCTTTGTGTGATACCAAGAATAGTAACCTCATTATTCACAAACTAAAAATTAATAGTTGAAAGTCACGGTTGACAGGACAGAAAACACTCATTTGAAGGAACTAATTTGATTGTAGGGGATTCCTGTGGTTTATGTGAGGGGTGGGTGAGACTGGAAAGAAGAGAAGTGTCAAGATTATTCCCTTTCAGCCTTTCCCAGTTCCCACTTGAACAAGTATTCAGTTGATACACAGAAAAAACAATCAAATATTCCATTATTCAGCTGATAAGTGTTACATGTACAATTTCACTGGATACATCGACAATGAAAATTATTTTGCAATCTTTTTTTGAAGTCTTCTTCAATCAAATAGGCACTAAACTTTGTGCTACCAATCACATTTTTTCTCTACAACAAAACAAAACACTTGTAATCAATAGTATGCAAAAACAGCAGCATCTACCCCATCACTACCTGCCCTACCCCCCTCCACTGATCACATCATCATCATCATCATCATCATCATCATCATCATCATCATCATCATCATCATCATCATCATCATCATCATCATCATCATCATCATCATCATCATCATCATCATCATCATCATCATCATCATCATCATCATCATCATCATCATCATCATCATCATCATAATAATAATAATAATAATAATAATAATAATAATAATAATAATAATAATAATAATAATAATAATAATAATAATAATAATAATAATAATAATAATAATAATAATAATATATATTTCTTAAAACGCACCTAACGGGAGTCTCGATGCTTTTACAATATACCGGTAAAAACATAATAACATGCTCATAACACATGCTCTATCCTAACCAGATACATATATACACTCTTGCACACCACTCTCCACCAAAGTTTCCATCTATTCTCTTTTTCTCTTTCTACATCTTCCCTTTACTCCTTTTCCCCCCAAACAACCTTATCTTCTTCATCGCCCAAATCTTCACCCTAAAATACTCACACACCTTTGCCCACCCTTGGATCCTCAACTTTCCTCACTCTGCAGCTCCCTCCCCCCTCCCCACTCTACAAACTACCCTGCATGTCCTCCTTCCACCTACCCTACCCTCCCTTACCCACACCTGCCATCCACTTATTTACTTCACATTTAACCCCAATCCTTCTACCCTACAGTACCCTACACACTCCACAATGACCCCCAAGGATCCCCCTGTTTCTCCTATACTTGCACCCACTCTCCCCTGCCACCTGTGTCCACCCAAGTGTCCCCGATTAGTGTACCACTTGTGGTATGCTAGAAGTCATGACACGTTAATAAAGTTTATGTATGTATGTACCCTTTCTCAAGGATTTACATACCTTCTTCATTTCTGTCCATCTTTCTCCTTTTATCGTTGTCAGCTTGAAGAGGAATTAGGAATTTCCTGAAAGTCTTGATAGCCTTAAGTAGTGATGTTTTTTCATAAGCTAAAAAATAAAATAACAAATTTAGTGAATTCATCATACGTAGAATGAACACTAATAAACGTTGCCCTTATTATGGAAAACTCCTACAAGTACCTTGATAAGTACGTCTTTGAGGTGCTCAGGATTTGTTACATTTGTTTTTAGCCTTACTCCCACTCAGTAGTCACGTACGGGTAGTACAGAGAGATGGGACTACCATTTGAAGGGGTTCCTGCAAGAACAGAGTAAGTGACTTGTGATCAAAACCCAAATTCTCCTTTGAAATTCAAAGAATCTCAAGGAGAATTTAGATTTTGATCAGAGCTCACCTACATTGTTTTAACAGGGAACCATTCATCAGTTAATCAACTGAGGTCTATGATCGATATGCTGCAACAAAGGCAGCATGACCTTAGTTTTCTCAAGACCTGAGTAATAATCAAGCAAAGTTTGAGCTTTCTATGAGTCAATAGTCAACGAGGCACATAGCATCGAGTTGACTATTTGAACTCATAGAAAACGAGAACAAATAATCTAATTGTTTTAGTAGAAACCAACTAGCATACTACCTTCGAATTTATACCAATATTTGTTGATGTTCACTTTGTTTTTGTTCAAAACGCCGGCTTTTTCGCTACTCACTACACTCAATAGATAGTGAGTACGTTAGCCAATCAGATTGCAGGATTCGTGATAGTATGCTAGTTGGTTTCTACCGAATAAATATTAGTCAGTGACACCAGACATATTATTAGCAAGAGCTGTTCATAACTGTCTATGCAGCAATGATGACATTGACTCGATTACAAACGCCTCCTTGAAGGTCAGCATTGCATTACCATACAATAGAGAGATGTTAATGTAGTGTTACATGATTAGCCAAACAACAGCTCTGAAGGAAATTATGCTGACATGTCCTCATTCGTTACCGCAAGAAAACACTACCTGACACATTTTTCTTCTTTGGTGTTTCATCTTCCACTGTCTCTGATAGATTATGCAAGTCATAATCATCAATTTCTTCCAATAGATTGCTGTCAATCACAATTTTTATAAGAATAATAAGAATTGGAACATTATGCTAGCTTTACTTGTCATGCGTCTGTTCTCTCTTATACATGTAGATGCAAAGAAGATTTCAAAATGTGGTGAGAACAAGTGACATTACTTGTCTTCGTCTCGTGACGTACTGTTTTGTTCTCACCACATTTTGACATCATCTGTACATCTATATTGTACATGTATAACAGTACACTAGACACATGCTAAAATGGAATCTATTTGTTTAGTAATGGTCACATTAGACAAATATATGTCACTAATCTCTACACATGTAACTACGGAAGAACCCCTCGAACTTAGTTAACTTGAACTAATTTTATTTTTCCTTCGCTCACATCAGGGTCAAATTTACCTCCACTAACTCGAACCATTTTCCATTTACCTTGGGAGTTTGAGTTAGCGGGGGTTCTACTGTATATAAAGTTACCTGATAGTTGGTACAGTGAAAGGATCAAAGGTGTCAGCCTCATCAATGTCAATAGGGACACAGACACGCCCTACAAAATGAAGAACAATCAAAATGACAGCACGCTAGTCCTGCCCCCTTTGTCTACTCTTCTCTGACTTGTTACAACAGCATTATGGAAGTGACCTGTCTGGTCAGGCAAATGTTGGGTGTTTTGGGGGAAAATTCTTAGAAAACAATCGTAGCAGAAGATCCATGCCAGACTGAGTTTATCAGTCACCAAAGTATACGGCGAAGTGTGTTGCCTGGACCTCTGTACCCTGGCCTTGGTTCAGAGTGCAAAAAGTTTATTTTCATACCCTGATTTAACTGTGAAATGACACGCATGAGGGTAGAGTGAATTGTGATATTCCATTATTGAAGGACCGTCGACTACCACACCCTACATAATAGAGTTGTTGTCGTATGAGTGCTGTGCGGTGACCATGCAGTATCCAAGCATTCTGATTGGTTGAGCAATGACTTTGCATGCTGTGATTGGCTGAATATATGGCTTTGATTCCGTACCGTGACTATAACTCTGTGCCATAGGTTTCCCACTCATACGAAAACGACTCTACTGTATAACAAACTACTGTGGACATGCTAGTGATCAACCTACCGGTCTTTGGATGGACACAAAAAGGACTTTTCAACAGATGGTTCAACCCTTTGGTGACGTTCACATCCAGACGTGGGTACGTGTACTGAAACATGATCTCTTGCAGTGCAATGACCACACTTGGTTTCTATACCAAATACACACAAATAAATTGATAATTAAGAAGAAGAAAAAAACAAATTTATAATAATAATACACTTTATTTAAAGAGGGTGACTAGAGTTACACAAAGTAATTTTCATCCAGGCCCTAAATAATAAACTATAAATGCAAGACAAAAATAATATGCAATTTATATAGTGCCTTTTCAACCCCCTGGCTAATCTACATGTAAGTACAATATGCTGCAGATTAAAGACCTAAGTTTTTGATGAACATTTAATGAGAAAAACTATAACGATATGAATGAACGACATTTTGATGTACAATATTGTAGCTACAATAACTGTGTCACTACCACAGATAACTCCAATGAATCTTTTAAGGCTTCCCATCTTTCTTTAGATGATTTGTTCGTAGAAGACCACGACGTGTCCAGTTTGTTTTTAATTGGTGAAAATAATCAAGGAATTGTACAACTACAACAGATATGACCGTTACATGTACAGTGTACACAAAGTCATGTAGATTAGACTGAACAGGTAAAGCTAGAAACAGACTTAAGCGCCAGACTCATACCCAGTCGCTTCTCTTACTCGCGATGTGAGCGCGCAGTGTGTAGTGGGAAGGGAGGAAGAAATTGATTACTTCCCCAGTAGAGTATGGTAAGTAACGACTGGGTACGAGTCTGCTTCTAAGGTCTTTATTTAATAGAAACATGACATATAAAGCAACTGCTAGCCATCGTAGATAACAATTCAATTGACTGAAATATAGAGAAATACACTGACAAGGATATAAGCATCATTAACCAATGCAAGCACTTCATCCCATCTTTCTTTACAGGACAAAACATCTTGATCATTCAGTACAAACTCTTCAAAGTACTTTGTAAGGATTTTTTCAGAACGTCTGGAAAAGTTCAATATTACTTATTATGGAACTATCATTTGAACAATAAAAAATGTTGTTACCCCGGTAATAACATCATAACTTAATTACTTTTCCTATGTATTGTACAGTGTACTATGTACAATAGTCCACTATTGCAATGTTGTTCATATTTCAGCACAAAAATACAATAATGCATGTATTGTAGCAGAATCAAAGGCTTGGTTGCTTTTTCCCCAACAAATGTCAGACAGTGTAATAATGAAAGTAGCCTGTCATATGCTGTGGGTTACTGACACTCAATCTTAATGACAAGCCTGAGCTTTTATGCTGTGCATACTTGTACTAGGTACTGGAGAATGTCTGCTGAGAGTCATATTTCTAGATACTTACTCGAGATGTGGATGGAGAGGATTTCGCAGATTCACTTTCTTAGTTTTACTATCACCTCCTTTCACGACACTAAGGTATTCAGCTATTGCTGACCGAGCACTTTGAGAAAGTTTTCTTGCAGCTACATCACAAACCCAACAATGTACACCACGGCGACCACTGTAAACCCATAATCGATGTTGAAAACCAAAATCCTCTGACATGATGATAAAGCAATAATGTTATTTTAACATAATGAAAGGATAGTAATAATGATATTGTTTGACGATCGTAACACTTTGTGGTCATTCTGTGATTGTAGGTTCGGAGATCCTTACACTTACTTTCAGAGGTACATGTAGCATTATCCTTACTAACATTAGAATCAAAAAGGCAAAGTTCTGCTGAGTATTGGAGGGTACACAGTATACATCATCCTTGGGAACCCAGCAGTACATTTACATTTTATAAATGTATTCTGTTGCTCATTACTCGCTCCCAGAGAAATACCCCTGGGAACGAAGTCTGTTGGAACTTGTTCCGTAAGTCAAAATTCAAAATGGCGGCTGTCCTATTCAAACCAGAATATACTTGATACTGATTGGTCGGCCTTCCTAGGTCGACAAATCAGAAACAAGAGTAATTTTGACTTCCGGAACAAGTTCCAACAGACTTCGTTCCCAGGGGTATTTCTCTGGGAGCGAGTAACGAGCGACAGAATATACCCCTGGGTTCCCGAGGATGAGTGTACATGTACATGTACAATATATTACAGAATTGTATCAGCTTAATACAAGCATTTACATGTACATATAGAATGTGGTGTCTATCTATCTATCTATCTACGGTTGAACATGGATAATAATAATAATAATAATAGTGCCTAACATTTAAAGATAAGCCGTACATGTCTACTGACTTCTTTTACAAGAATCTTTTCATTCAAGTTCACTTCAGTTGACTAGGATTGTACATTTACTGTCTTAGTATTACACAATTAGAGAGATTGCATATCAGATATGACACCAAACCTTGTTTTAAAAATATTTTAATCATGTGTTTATGGTACTACATGTATTAATGATATTCACTGAAAGTTACCAGTAGATTCAGGCCATGCAGTAAGGGGCCGTCGACATATTCACCTTTCCCTGCTTAACGTCCACTGGACGTTTAGGGTCCACTGGACGTTTAGGGGGGGAGGGGAGGGGGTAAGGCGGGAAAAAATTTGGACGTTAGTGTGGAGCATTTTTGTAAAAAATATTTTTTTACTTCATGTTGAAAACAAAAAGAAAGCAACGATAAAACGAACAAACTGGTGGTCCGTTCTAACAAACTTCGTGCATGTTATATAAATAGATTCTGATTATAAACTATCGAAAATCATGGACGGCCAGCTCTGTTTGCGGTGGCTTGGGTACGAGAATGCTTGGATTACCTGTGGCTGATCCCAGCATTCATATATTGGGAATTAGTCGGACAAAATGGCGGAGGACTGACCGAAGATATTGTGCACAAGTAATATCCAGAATTATTCGTAGAGGCAAGATATAGAGATACAAAAGAATTGTTATTAAGGAGAATGAAGTGAACTACATGGAATCAGAAGTACATAACTAGAAGTGTCCATCTGTATAATAGATCTGTCATACATCAGATTAGCCAGTGAGCTATTTTTAGAACTGAGTTCAAGCGCGCGCTCGATGATGTGTTGTGGCGTTGGCAACAGCGTGCGCATTTCACTGCTAAAATGTATTCAAAAACCAGTCAAATCCTCTTCTGTTCAGTTTGCCATTTTTCTTGCTCCTTCATGAACAAAAATGCATAGTTTCGATGCTTATCAATGTGGATAGTAGCTGAGTGTCAAGAAAAGTTTAATTCTACTGAGAATAAATAGAAATATAATTGTTGTTTATGATTTTGCTTGTTACGGATTAATTGTAATTGGACTTCAACTAATCAGTCAAAAGTTTGAAATTTCATGCATTTTTGATCATGAAGGAGCAAGAAAAATGACAAAACAGAAGATGATTTGACTGGTTTTTGAATACCTTTTAGCAGTGAAATGCGCGCGCTGTTGCCAATGCCACAAAACATTATCGAGCGCGCGCTTGAACTCAGTTCTAAAAATAGCTCACTGGCTAATCTGATGTATGACAGATCTATTATACAGATGGACACTTCTAGTTATGTACTTCTGATGGAATGGGGGCAGTTTTGAGGATTTTCCAGCGGTATAAAGAACCTTGGACTGTTGTTTGTTACCGTTTGTTTTGAGTCATGTTGCCGAATTATGCAAAACCATTCCCATGCATTTTCAATACGAAAAACAGGAAATTCCAAGTGGACGTTAAGGAGGGGGGGTAGGTGGGGTCTGACCTAAACGTCCAGTGGACGTTAAGCTGGGAAAGGTGAATATGTCGACGGCCCCTAACTAAAGATGGTGTTTACCTTTTAAAGCCACATCTAGAATTTTCATAGCAACAACCATAAACTTCCAGCATTTTGGGCATATTTCTGCTCCTCTGAATATAGAATAAAGTGATATTATTATCAGTATTTAAATACTGTGTATATTGTGATCCCCAAAATCCAGTATGCATTACAAAAGACCTCAGGATCCTTGATCGTTGTCTGTGGCAAGTAAAAAGGGAGTTTTTGTTTATCAAACACATCAACACTCACTTGCAACAGGTTCTAATTTCATCATAATCAGTCATATCAATGTCAAAAACGAGTTCCTTCTCTACAGCTTGGAATGATGCAGCTTTGATCATCTTATGGTCTTTAGGCTGTCAATCAATCAATTATTATATCAATTATTAATCAATGAACCAGTCATTCAGTCAATCAGCCCAGGGGAATACTCAGGTGTTAAGAGTGATGGGGGGGGGGGGGGGGTGTGCAAGCCCTATTGAAGTATTTTGGGTTGGAGGCATAACACACGAACGTACTAACTCCTCATGATTGTAAGCTGCTCAGCTGCAGTAGGTGCCTTCATAATAATAATATTATGCAGCCACACATTGAGACAATGTGAAATGCGCTATATAAGAACCAACTTTTTATTGGTTGTCTTTTTGATCATTCTGGCTTTATTTGCAACTTCCTGTTTCTATTATACCTGATTACCCCATACTTCACCAACCCCTCCCCCCCCCCCCCCCCCCCCCCCCCCCCCCCCTTTTCCCTTCCCCCCACCCCTTTCCTCTCCTCGGTTGGTATTGCTGGATCAGCTGGTAAATGTCCATGCCATGAATGCCATTATCTCCCCTCAATGATCCGAGTGTCATACTATAAAGTT
Organism: Actinostola sp. cb2023; assembly: GCA_033675265.1. NCBI lineage: Eukaryota > Metazoa > Cnidaria > Anthozoa > Actiniaria > Actinostolidae > Actinostola > Actinostola sp. cb2023. Next base: position 25,339 of record JAUJYZ010001409.1, on the reverse strand, counting down.
TGTTAACATAATATCAAAGAAGTTGATAAATAATGATAATAATAAATAAATAATAATAATGAACTTTATTAATGTGTCTTAATGTGACAAATTCCAAAGAGAAAGCAACAACGTTTAACTAAGCTTATACCTTGTGTGTATACACAGCTCCAACGTCGATTTTGTAAGGGTTTCTTTTTTGAATTTCCTTCTCCATTTCTTCTTGATTGGCAAAGGACTGATACCGAACATAGATATCGTCCTTTAGGGTGAAGCAGAACTCACGATTCGTAAAGCAGTTCTTCGCTACTAAAACGAACAAACAGAAACTGAATACAGAATAGGCGCGATTAGAACTTTCTTCAGTGAACACACATCAGATCCATTACGAATTTACGCAGGATTATTACCGTTGCCATAGCTAAGCCACTGATAGTAGTACTTGTATGGAAAGAGTCTTTTGTAATATTGTTGTAAAAGCTCAGGTAAATCAGACTGACTGAACCGTGAACAGCTCGAAGTTTCCGCCATCTTGGATGCTTTTCCCGCCAAAATAATCCCCGCGCTGAAAACCGCTGACCTCATCAGTCCACAAGAGCACATCGTCCCCAGGGCCCTCTTTTCTCGTTCACGCTCGAGCAAGGACTACCCTGGTTCCAGACGCTTTGTGTACCTTCTTTAGGCTTGCGGGAAAAGCATCACACTTCACATTACAGTTGGCTACCTGCAAAGAAGATTTCGACTCGGCAAACTGTTACATGCTAGACCATGTCAGCTAAGGTAAGCTTATGTTCACGCATGAAAGCACAGGCAGCCCAAGCTGTGATCTTGTGAATAATTGTAGAGAATGTAAGTTATGTAGAATTACAAACGTATAATGGCACTTACGTTGTCAATAAAGGACTGAAAATTCACCACAGCGTTGATAATTTACTGTTCTACTGTGGTGAATTTTCAGTCCTTTATTGACAACGTAAGTGCCATTATACGTTATTTTGTAATTCTACATACATTCTCTACAATTATGGTAACTACTTCATGTAGGCACAATCACGTAATGGTCCCATGCCATATATGTAAGCACCATATACCCCATTAGGCCTTACCTGCGATACCTATCCTTAGCTGTCCATACCTATCCTCAGCTGTCCTTACCTGTGATTAGCTGTCCTTAGCTGTCCTTAGCTGTCCTTAGCTGTCCTTAGCTGTCCTTAGCTGTCCTTAGCTGTGATTAGCTGTGATTAGCTGTCCTTAGCTGTCCTTAGCTGTCCTTAGCTGTCCTTAGCTGTCCTTAGCTGTCCTTAGCTGTCCTTAGCTGTCCTTAGCTGTGATTAGCTGTCCTTAGCTGTCCTTAGCTGTGATTAGCTGTCCTTAGCTGTCCTTAGCTGTCCTTAGCTGTCCTTAGCTGTCCTTAGCTGTCCTTAGCTGTGATTAGCTGTCCTTAGCTGTCCTTAGCTGTCCTTAGCTGTCCTTAGCTGTCCTTAGCTGTCCTTAGCTGTCCTTAGCTGTCCTTAGCTGTCCTTAGCTGTCCTTAGCTGTCCTTAGCTGTCCTTAGCTGTCCTTAGCTGTCCTTAGCTGTCCTTAGCTGTGATTAGCTGTCCTTAGCTGTCCTTAGCTGTCCTTAGCTGTCCTTAGCTGTCCTTAGCTGTCCTTACCTGTGATTAGCTGTCCTTACCTGTGATTAGCTGTCCTTACCTGTGATTAGCTGTCCTTAGCTGTCCTTAGCTATCCTTATCTGTGATTAGCTGTCCTTACCTGTGATTAGCTGTCCTTAGCTGTCCTTACCTGTGATTAGCTGTGATTAGTTGTCCTTAGCTGTCCTTAGTTGTGATTAGCTGTCCTTAGCTGTCCTTAGCTGTCCTTAGCTGTCCTTAGCTGTCCTTAGCTGTCCTTAGCTGTCCTTAGCTGTCCTTAGCTGTCCTTAGCTGTCCTTAGCTGTCCTTAGCTGTCCTTAGCTGTCCTTAGCTGTCCTTAGCTGTCCTTAGCTGTGATTAGCTGTCCTTAGCTGTCCTTAGCTGTCCTTAGCTGTCCTTAGCTGTCCTTAGCTGTCCTTAGCTGTGATTAGCTGTCCTTAGCTGTCCTTAGCTGTCCTTAGCTGTCCTTACCTGTGATTAGCTGTCCTTACCTGTGATTAGCTGTCCTTACCTGTGATTAGCTGTCCTTAGCTATCCTTATCTGTGATTAGCTGTCCTTACCTGTGATTAGCTGTCCTTAGCTGTCCTTACCTGTGATTAGCTGTGATTAGTTGTCCTTAGCTGTCCTTAGCTGTCCTTAGCTGTCCTTAGCTGTCCTTAGCTGTCCTTAGCTGTCCTTAGCTGTCCTTAGCTGTCCTTAGCTGTCCTTAGCTGTCCTTAGCTGTCCTTAGCTGTCCTTAGCTGTCCTTAGCTGTCCTTAGCTGTCCTTAGCTGTCCTTAGCTGTCCTTAGCTGTCCTTAGCTGTCCTTAGCTGTCCTTAGCTGTCCTTAGCTGTCCTTAGCTGTCCTTAGCTGTCCTTAGCTGTCCTTAGCTGTCCTTAGCTGTCCTTAGCTGTCCTTAGCTGTCCTTAGCTGTCCTTAGCTGTCCTTAGCTGTCCTTAGCTGTCCTTAGCTGTCCTTAGCTGTCCTTAGCTGTCCTTAGCTGTCCTTAGCTGTCCTTAGCTGTCCTTAGCTGTCCTTAGCTGTCCTTAGCTGTGATTAGCTGTCCTTAGCTGTCCTTAGCTGTCCTTAGCTGTCCTTAGCTGTCCTTAGCTGTCCTTAGCTGTCCTTAGCTGTCCTTAGCTGTCCTTAGCTGTCCTTAGCTGTCCTTAGCTGTCCTTAGCTGTCCTTAGCTGTCCTTAGCTGTCCTTAGCTGTCCTTAGCTGTCCTTAGCTGTCCTTAGCTGTCCTTAGCTGTCCTTAGCTGTCCTTAGCTGTCCTTAGCTGTCCTTAGCTGTCCTTAGCTGTCCTTAGCTGTCCTTAGCTGTCCTTAGCTGTCCTTAGCTGTCCTTAGCTGTCCTTAGCTGTCCTTAGCTGTCCTTAGCTGTCCTTAGCTGTCCTTAGCTGTCCTTAGCTGTCCTTAGCTGTCCTTAGCTGTCCTTAGCTGTCCTTAGCTGTCCTTAGCTGTCCTTAGCTGTCCTTAGCTGTGATTAGCTGTCCTTTAGCTGTCCTTAGCTGTCCTTAGCTGTCCTTAGCTGTCCTCCTTACCTGTGATTAGCTGTCCTTAGCTGTCCTTAGCTGTGATTAGCTGTCCTTAGCTGTGATTAGCTGTCCTTAGCTGTCCTTAGCTGTGATTAGCTGTGATTAGCTGTCCTTAGCTGTCCTTAGCTGTCCTTAGCTGTCCTTAGCTGTCCTTAGCTGTCCTTAGCTGTCCTTAGCTGTCCTTAGCTGTAGCTGTCCTTAGCTGTCCTTAGCTGTCCTTAGCTGTCCTTAGCTGTCCTTAGCTGTCCTTAGCTGTCCTTAGCTGTCCTTAGCTGTCCTTAGCTGTCCTTAGCTGTCCTTAGCTGTCCTTAGCTGTCCTTAGCTGTCCTTAGCTGTCCTTAGCTGTCCTTAGCTGTCCTTAGCTGTCCTTAGCTGTCCTTAGCTGTCCTTAGCTGTCCTTAGCTGTCCTTAGCTGTCCTTAGCTGTCCTTAGCTGTCCTTAGCTGTCCTTAGCTGTCCTTAGCTGTCCTTAGCTGTCCTTAGCTGTCCTTAGCTGTCCTTAGCTGTCCTTAGCTGTGATTAGCTGTCCTTAGCTGTCCTTAGCTGTCCTTAGCTGTCCTTAGCTGTCCTTAGCTGTCCTTAGCTGTCCTTAGCTGTCCTTAGCTGTCCTTAGCTGTCCTTAGCTGTCCTTAGCTGTCCTTAGCTGTCCTTAGCTGTCCTTAGCTGTCCTTAGCTGTCCTTAGCTGTCCTTAGCTGTCCTTAGCTGTCCTTAGCTGTCCTTAGCTGTCCTTAGCTGTCCTTAGCTGTCCTTAGCTGTCCTTAGCTGTCCTTAGCTGTCCTTAGCTGTCCTTAGCTGTCCTTAGCTGTCCTTAGCTGTCCTTAGCTGTCCTTAGCTGTCCTTAGCTGTCCTTAGCTGTCCTTAGCTGTCCTTAGCTGTCCTTAGCTGTCCTTAGCTGTCCTTAGCTGTCCTTAGCTGTCCTTAGCTGTCTTAGCTGTCCTTAGCTGTCCTTAGCTGTCCTTAGCTGTCCTTAGCTGTCCTTAGCTGTCCTTAGCTGTCCTTAGCTGTCCTTAGCTGTCCTTAGCTGTCCTTAGCTGTCCTTAGCTGTGTTAGCTGTCCTTAGCTGTCCTTAGCTGTCCTTAGCTGTCCTTAGCTGTCCTTAGCTGTCCTTAGCTGTCCTTAGCTGTCCTTAGCTGTCCTTAGCTGTCCTTAGCTGTCCTTAGCTGTCCTTAGCTGTCCTTAGCTGTCCTTAGCTGTCCTTAGCTGTCCTTAGCTGTCCTTAGCTGTCCTTAGCTGTCCTTAGCTGTCCTTAGCTGTCCTTAGCTGTCCTTAGCTGTCCTTAGCTGTCCTTAGCTGTCCTTAGCTGTCCTTAGCTGTCCTTAGCTGTCCTTAGCTGTCCTTAGCTGTCCTTAGCTGTCCTTAGCTGTCCTTAGCTGTCCTTAGCTGTCCTTAGCTGTCCTTAGCTGTCCTTAGCTGTCCTTAGCTGTCCTTAGCTGTCCTTAGCTGTCCTTAGCTGTCCTTAGCTGTCCTTAGCTGTCCTTAGCTGTCCTTAGCTGTCCTTAGCTGTCCTTAGCTGTCCTTAGCTGTCCTTAGCTGTCCTTAGCTGTCCTTAGCTGTCCTTAGCTGTCCTTAGCTGTCCTTAGCTGTCCTTAGCTGTCCTTAGCTGTCCTTAGCTGTCCTTAGCTGTCCTTAGCTGTCCTTAGCTGTCCTCTGTCTTAGCTGTCCTTAGCTGTCCTTAGCTGTCCTTAGCTGTCCTTAGCTGTCCTTAGCTGTCCTTAGCTGTCCTTAGCTGTCCTTAGCTGTCCTTAGCTGTCCTTAGCTGTCCTTAGCTGTCCTTAGCTGTCCTTAGCTGTCCTTAGCTGTCCTTAGCTGTCCTTAGCTGTCCTTAGCTGTCCTTAGCTGTCCTTAGCTGTCCTTAGCTGTCCTTAGCTGTCCTTAGCTGTCCTTAGCTGTCCTTAGCTGTCCTTAGCTGTCCTTAGCTGTCCTTAGCTGTCCTTAGCTGTCCTTAGCTGTCCTTAGCTGTCCTTAGCTGTCCTTAGCTGTCCTTAGCTGTCCTTAGCTGTCCTTAGCTGTCCTTAGCTGTCCTTAGCTGTCCTTAGCTGTCCTTAGCTGTCCTTAGCTGTCCTTAGCTGTGATTAGCTGTCCTTAGCTGTCCTTAGCTGTCCTTAGCTGTCCTTAGCTGTCCTTAGCTGTCCTTAGCTGTCCTTAGCTGTCCTTAGCTGTCCTTAGCTGTCCTTAGCTGTCCTTAGCTGTTCTTAGCTGTCCTTAGCTGTCCTTAGCTGTCCTTAGCTGTCCTTAGCTGTCCTTAGCTGTCCTTAGCTGTCCTTAGCTGTCCTTAGCTGTCCTTAGCTGTCTTTACCTGTGATTAGCTGTCCTTGGTACTTTGGTGTCCTTATAGACGCATTACTACGAGCCTTGTACATGATGTAAGTAACTGGCGCAAAGTGAACAAAGGCTGCGCGTGTGGATTAAAGCGCGCAAACTGACAATTGATTGCGTTGATATTTAAAATAGACAGTCTAACACTGGTGTTAATCATAGTTCTAAGTTTTATCCATCGTCATCATTGCAATCATCTAGGGTACAGGGGTGTTTTTAAGGTATTTTCTAGCTTAATTGTGAAACATTAACGCACGCAACTGGCTCTTATCTTTCAGAATTGCGTTGGTTACAGATCGATCTTACTGTTGTTGATACAGACAGAGTTCATGAACTAAGACGCATTACCACGAGCCTTGTACATGTTGTAAGTAACTGGCGCAAAGTTAACAAAGGCCACACGTGTGGGTGGATTAAAGTGCGCAAACTGACAATTGATTACCTTAATTGATAATAAAAAGAGTGATAATTGTGCCTTATACACTTGCGATTATACACAGATATCTCGATTGATCATACGATATCTGCATAGAATCAAAACCAGAAGATCAAATGGGGGGTCTCAAATGGGTATAAAGACTTTAGACTCTTTTTTACTTAAACAGTTCTCATATATCAATGGTTTTAAGACCACAGTATGAGTTATTAAACGCAATTGTATTGACAGTAGACTTCGGGTAATAGTCAATAGACTGTTGTTTGTAGCGGATTGCGGCAAACAGCGATCACTACTATATGATGAAGACTATATGATGAAGGTGATTTAGGTCCGACCCTACCCAAATCTTATACCTTATATCTTATATCGTGTTTTAGGATTAGGATTTCAGCGTAGCGTCTCTTGTAGCGTGCTACAAATGCTACAGCCCCGCTTCCATGTGTTTTCATATTCATCTTGTATTATATCTTGGAGCCTTTTCGTGTCGACAAGTATCTCCTAGAGAGGTGATTATGCTATGCTTGCTATACCACAGAAGTTATTAGTGCTAACGACTGCAACACAGGCGGAGAATGCATTGCTACAATGTACGCCATGTATGCTTCAAGCCCAACAGACGCTACAAGCACTACAGACACTACAAACGCTACAAGCACTACACACACTACAAACGCTACAAGCACTACAAGCACTACAAGTGCTACAAGCACTACACACATTACAAGCACTACACACACTACAAGCACTACAGACACTACAAGTGCTACAAGCACTACAAGCACTACACACACTACAAGCACTACAGCGCTACAAGCACTACACACGCTACAAGCACTACACACACTACAAGCACTACACACGCTACAAGCACTACAAGCAAGCACTACACACACTACACAGCACTACAGACGCTACACACGCTACAAGCACTACAGACACTACAAGCACTACACACACTACAAGCACTACACACTACACACGCTACAAGCACTACACACGCTACAAGCACTACAACGCTACACACTACAGACACTACAAGCACTACAAGCACTACAAGCACTACACACACTACAAGCACTACAGACGCTACAAGTGCTACAAGCACTACAAGCACTACACACACTACAAGCACTACACACGCTACAAGCACTACACACACACACAGCGCTACAAGCACTACAACACGCTACAAGCACTACAAGCACGCTACAAGCACTACAAGACACTACACACGCTACAAGCACTACAGACACTACAAGCACTACAAGCACTACAGACACTACAAGCACTACAACCACTACAAACGCTACAAGCACTACACACGCTACAAGCACTACAGACACTACAAGCACTACACACGCTACAAGCACTACAGACGCTACAAGTGCTACAACACTACAAGCACTACACTACAAGCACTACAGACACTACAAGCACTACAAGCACTACACTACAACTGCACACGCTACAAGCACTACAGACGCTACAACCGCTACAAGCACAGACGCTACAAGCACGTACGCTTGTAGCGCTACACGTAGTGTCAAGGCGCTACACAGAAACCCATCGAATAACGTAAGAAACAAGGCGCGCACACCAGAAATCCATCAAATAACGTAAGAAACAAGTCGCGCACACAAGAAACCCATCAAATAACTTAAGAAACAATGCGCGCGCACAGATAGTAGTGTGTGTAGCACTTGTAGCGTGTGTAGTGCTCGTCGCGTGTGTGTAGTGCTTGTAGCGTGTGTAGTGTCTGTAGTGTCTGTAGTGCTTGTAGTGTCTGTAGTGCTTGTAGCGTCTGTAGTGCTAGTAGCATGTGTAGTGGCTTGTAGCATTGTAGTGCATTAGCGTCTGTAGTGCACACGCGTGTAGTGCTTGTAGCGTGTGTAGCGTGTGTAGTGCTTGTAGCGTGTGTAGTGCTTGTGCTTGTAGCACTTGTAGTGTCTTGTAGTGCTTGTAGCGTGTGTTGTCTGTAGTGTCTGTAGTGCTTGTAGCGTGTGTAGTGCTTGTAGCGTCTGTAGTGCTTGTAGCGTGTGTAGTGCTTGTAGCGTGTGTAGTGCTTGTAGTGTCTGTAGTGCATGTAGCGTGTGTAGTGCTTGTAGTGTCTGTAGTGCTTGTAGTGTGTGTAGTGTGTGTAGTGCTTGTAGCTGTGTAGTGCTTGTAGCGTGTGTAGTGCTTGTAGCGTCTGTAGTAGTGCTTGTAGCGTGTGTAGTGTGTGTAGTGCTTGTAGCGTGTGTAGTGTCTGTAGTGCTTGTAGCGTGTGTAGTGCTTGTAGTGTGTGTAGCACTTGTAGTGTGTGTAGTGCTTGTAGCGTGTGTGTAGCACTTTGTAGTGTCTATACTTGTAGTGTCTGTAGCGCTGTGCGTCTGTTGGGCTTGAAGCATACATGGCGTACATTGTAGCAATGCATTCTCCGCCTGTGTTGCAGTCGTTAGCACTAATAACTTCTGTGGTATAGCAAGCATAGCATAATCACCTCTCTAGGAGATACTTGTCGACACGAAAAGGCTCCAAGATATAATACAAGATGAATATGAAAACACATGGAAGCGGGGCTGTAGCATTTGTAGCACGCTACAAGAGACGCTACGCTGAAATCCTAATCCTAAAACACGATATAAGATATAAGGTATAAGATTTGGGTAGGCTCGGACCTAAATCACCTTCATCATATACATCATATAGTAGTGATCGCTGTTTGCCGCAATCCGCTACAAACAACAGTCTATTGACTATTACCCGAAGTCTACTGTCAATACAATTGCGTTTAATAGCTCATACTGTGGTCTTAAAACCATTGATATATGAGAACTGTTTAAGTAAAAAAGAGTCTAAAGTCTTTATACCCATTTGAGACCCCCCATTTGATCTTCTGGTTTTGATTCTATGCAGATATCGTATGATCAATCGAGATATCTGTGTATAATCGCAAGTGTATAAGGCACAATTATCACTCTTTTTATTATCAATTAAGGTAATCAATTGTCAGTTTGCGCACTTTAATCCACCCACACGTGTGGCCTTTGATAACTTTGCGCCAGTTACTTACAACATGTACAAGGCTCGTGGTAATGCGTCTTAGTTCATGAACTCTGTCTGTATCAACAACAGTAAGATTGATCTGTAACTAACGCAATTCTGAAAGATATGTAGCCAGTTGCGCGCGTTAATGTTTCACAATTAAGCTAGAAAATACCTTAAAAACACCCCTGTACCCTAGATAATTGCAATGATGACGATGATAAAACTTAGAACTATGATTAACACCAGTGTTAGACTGTCTATTTTAAATATCAACGCAATCAATTGTCAGTTTGCGCGCTTTAATCCACACGCGCAGCCTTTGTTCACTTTGTGCCAGTTACTTACATCATGTACAAGGCTCGTAGTAATGCGTCTATAAGAACACACCAAAGTACACCCAAGGACAGGACAGTTAAGGACAGGTAAAGACAGCTGAGGACAGCTAAGGACAGCTAAGGACAGCTAAGGACAGCTAAGGACAGCTAAGGACAGCTAAGGACAGCTAAGGACAGCTAAGGACAGCTAAGGACAGCTAAGGACAGCTAAGGACAGCTAAGGACAGCTAAGGACAGCTAAGGACAGCTACAGCTAAGGACAGCTAAGGACAGCTAAGGACAGCTAAGGACAGCTAAGGACAGCTAAGGACAGCTAGGACAGCTAAGGACAGCTAAGGACAGCTAAGGACAGCTAAGGACAGCTAAGGACAGCTAAGGACACAGCTAAGGACAGCTAAGGACAGCTAACAGGACAGCTAAGGACAGCTAAGGACAGCTAAGGACAGCTAAGGACAGCTAAGGACAGCTAAGGACAGCTAAGGACAGCTAAGGACAGCTAAGGACAGCTAAGGACAGCTAAGACAGCTAAGGACAGCTAAGGACAGCTAAGGACAGCTAAGGACAGCTAAGGACAGCTAAGGACAGCTAAGGACAGCTAAGGACAGCTAAGGACAGCTAAGGACAGCTAAGGACAGCTAAGGACAGCTAAGGACAGCTAAGGACAGCTAAGGACAGCTAAGGACAGCTAAGGACAGCTAAGGACAGCTAAGGACAGCTAAGGACAGCTAAGGACAGCTAAGGACAGCTAAGGACAGCTAAGGACAGCTAAGGACAGCTAAGGACAGCTAAGGACAGCTAAGGACAGCTAAGGACAGCTAAGGACAGCTAAGGACAGCTAAGGACAGCTAACAGGACAGCTAAGGACAGCTAAGGACAGCTAAGGACAGCTAAGGACAGCTAAGGACAGCTAAGGACAGCTAAGGACAGCTAAGGACAGCTAAGGACAGCTAAGGACAGCTAAGGACAGCTAAGGACAGCTAAGGACAGCTAAGGACAGCTAAGGACAGCTAAGGACAGCTAAGGACAGCTAAGGACAGCTAAGGACAGCTAAGGACAGCTAAGGACAGCTAAGGACAGCTAAGGACAGCTAAGGACAGCTAAGGACAGCTAAGGACAGCTAAGGACAGCTAAGGACAGCTAAGGACAGCTAAGGACAGCTAAGGACAGCTAAGGGACAGCTAAGGACAGCTAAGGACAGCTAAGGACAGCTAAGGACAGCTAAGGACAGCTAAGGACAGCTAAGGACAGCTAAGGACAGCTAAGGACAGCTAAGGACAGCTAAGGACAGCTAAGGACAGCTAAGGACAGGAAGGACAGCTAAGGACAGCTAAGGACTAAGGACAGCTAAGGACAGCTAAGGACAGCTAAGGACAGCTAAGGACAGCTAAGGACAGCTAAGGACAGCTAAGGACAGCTAAGGACAGCTAAGGACAGCTAAGGACAGCTAAGGACAGCTAAGGACAGCTAAGGACAGCTAAGGACAGCTAAGGACAGCTAAGGACAGCTAAGGACAGCTAAGGACAGCTAAGGACAGCTAAGGACAGCTAAGGACAGCTAAGGACAGCTAAGGACAGCTAAGGACAGCTAAGGACAGCTAAGGACAGCTAAGGACAGCTAAGGACAGCTAAGGACAGCTAAGGACAGCTAAGGACAGCTAAGGACAGCTAAGGACAGCTAAGGACAGCTAAGGACAGCTAAGGACAGCTAAGGACAGCTAAGGACAGCTAAGGACAGCTAAGGACAGCTAAGGACAGCTAAGGACAGCAAGGACAGCTAAGGACAGCTAAGGACAGCTAAGGACAGCTAAGGACAGCTAAGGACAGCTAAGGACAGCTAAGGGACAGCTAAGGACAGCTAAGGACAGCTAAGGACAGCTAAGGACAGCTAAGGACAGCTAAGGACAGCTAAGGACAGCTAAGGACAGCTAAGGACAGCTAAGGACAGCTAAGGACAGCTAAGGACAGCTAAGGACAGCTAGCTAAGGACAGCTAAGGACAGCTAAGGACAGCTAAGGACAGCTAAGGACAGCTAAGGACAGCTAAGGACAGCTAAGGACAGCTAAGGACAGCTAAGGACAGCTAAGGACAGCTAAGGACAGCTAAGGACAGCTAAGGACAGCTAAGGACAGCTAAGGACAGCTAAGGACAGCTAAGGACAGCTAAGGACAGCTAAGGACAGCTAAGGACAGCTAAGGACAGCTAAGGACAGCTAAGGACAGCTAAGGAAGGGACAGCTAAGGACAGCTAAGGACAGCTAAGGACAGCTAAGGACAGCTAAGGACAGCTAAGGACAGCTAAGGACAGCTAAGGACAGCTAACAGCTAAGGACAGCTAAGGACAGCTAAGGACAGCTAAGGACAGCTAAGGACAGCTAAGGACAGCTAAGGACAGCTAAGGACAGCTAAGGACAGCTAAGGACAGCTAAGGACAGCTAAGGACAGCTAAGGACAGCTAAGGACAGCTAAGGACAGCTAAGGACAGCTAAGGACAGCTAAGGACAGCTAAGGACAGCTAAGGACAGCTAAGGACAGCTAAGGACAGCTAACAGCTAAGGACAGCTAAGGACAGCTAAGGACAGCTAAGGACAGCTAAGGACAGCTAAGGACAGCTAAGGACAGCTAAGCTAAGGACAGCTAAGGACAGCTAAGGACAGCTAAGGACAGCTAAGGACAGCTAAGGACAGCTAAGGACAGCTAAGGACAGCTAAGGACAGCTAAGGACAGCTAAGGACAGCTAAGGACAGCTAAGGACAGCTAAGGACAGCTAAGGACAGCTAAGGACAGCTAAGGACAGCTAAGGACAGCTAAGGACAGCTAAGGACAGCAGCTAAGGACAGCTAAGGACAGCTAAGGACAGCTAAGGACAGCTAAGGACAGCTAAGGACAGCTAAGGACAGCTAAGGACAGCTAAGGACAGCTAAGGACAGCTAAGGACAGCTAAGGACAGCTAAGGACAGCTAAGGACAGCTAAGGACAGCTAGGACAGCTAAGGACAGCTAAGGACAGCTAAGGACAGCTAAGGACAGCTAAGGACAGCTAAGGCTAAGGACAGCTAAGGACAGCTAAGGACAGCTAAGGACAGCTAAGGACAGCTAAGGACAGCTAAGGACAGCTAAGGACAGCTAAGGACAGCTAAGGACAGCTAAGGACAGCTAAGGACAGCTAAGGGACAGCTAAGGACAGCTAAGGACAGCTAAGGACAGCTAAGGACAGCTAAGGACAGCTAAGGACAGCTAATCACAGCTAAGGACAGCTAAGGACAGCTAAGGACAGCTAAGGACAGCTAAGGACAGCTAAGGACAGCTAAGGACAGCTAAGGACAGCTAAGGACAGCTAAGGACAGCTAAGGACAGCTAAGGACAGCTAAGGACAGCTAAGGACAGCTAAGGACAGCTAAGGACAGCTAAGGACAGCTAAGGACAGCTAAGGACAGCTAAGGACAGCTAAGGACAGCTAAGGAGCTAAGGACTAAGGACAGCTAAGGACAGCTAAGGACAGCTAAGGACAGCTAAGGACAGCTAAGGACAGCAGCTAAGGACAGCTAAGGACAGCTAAGGACAGCTAAGGACAGCTAAGGACAGCTAAGGACAGCTAAGGACAGCTAAGGACAGCTAAGGACAGCTAAGGACAGCTAAGGACAGCTAAGGACAGCTAAGGACAGCTAAGGACAGCTAAGGACAGCTAAGGACAGCTAAGGACAGCTAAGGACAGCTAAGGACAGCTAAGGACAGCTAAGGACAGCTAAGGACAGCTAAGGACAGCTAAGGACAGCTAAGGACAGCTAAGGACAGCTAAGGACAGCTAAGGACAGCTAAGGACAGCTAAGGACAGCTAAGGACAGCTAAGGACAGCTAAGGACAGCTAAGGACAGCTAAGGACAGCTAAGGACAGCTAAGGACAGCTAAGGACAGCTAAGGACAGCTAAGGACAGCTAAGGACAGCTAAGGACAGCTAAGGACAGCTAAGGACAGCTAAGGACAGCTAAGGACAGCTAAGGACAGCTAAGGACAGCTAAGGACAGCTAAGGACAGCTAAGGACAGCTAAGGACAGCTATCACAGGAAGGACAGCTAAGGCAGGTAAGGACAGCTAAGACAGCTAAGGACAGCTAAGGACAGCTAAGGACAGCTAAGGACAGCTAAGGACAGCTAAGGACAGCTAAGGACAGCTAAGGACAGCTAAGGACAGCTAAGGACAGCTAAGGACAGCTAAGGACAGCTAAGGACAGCTAAGGACAGCTAGGACAGCTAAGGACAGCTAACACAGCTAAGGACAGCTAAGGACAGCTAACAGGACAGCTAAGGACAGCTAAGGACAGCTAAGGACAGCTAAGGACAGCTAAGGACAGCTAAGGACAGCTAAGGACAGCTAAGGACAGCTAAGGACAGCTAAGGACAGCTAAGGACAGCTAAGGACAGCTAAGGACAGCTAAGGACAGCTAAGGACAGCTAAGGACAGCTAAGGACAGCTAAGGACAGCTAAGGACAGCTAAGGACAGCTAAGGACAGCTAAGGACAGCTAGGACAGCTAAGGACAGCTAAGGACAGCTAAGGACAGCTAAGGACAGCTAAGGACAGCTAAGGACAGCTAAGGCAGCTAAGGACAGCTAAGGACAGCTAAGGACAGCTAATCACAGCTACAGCTAAGGACAGCTAATCACAGCTAAGGACAGCTAAGGACAGCTAAGGACAGCTAAGGACAGCTAAGGACAGCTAAGGACAGCTAAGGAAGGACAGCTAAGGACAGCTAAGGACAGCTAAGGACAGCTAAGGACAGCTAAGGACAGCTAAGGACAGCTAAGGACAGCTAAGGACAGCTAAGGACAGCTAAGGACAGCTAAGGACAGCTAAGGACAGCTAAGGACAGCTAAGGACAGCTAAGGACAGCTAAGGACAGCTAAGGACAGCTAAGGACAGCTAAGGACAGCTAAGGACAGCTAAGGACAGCTAAGGACAGCTAGGACAGCTAAGGACAGCTAAGCTAAGGACAGGACAGCTAATCACAGCTAAGGACAGCTAATCACAGCTAAGGACAGCTAAGGACAGCTAACAGCTAAGGACAGCTAAGGACAGCTAAGGACAGCTAAGGACAGCTAAGGACAGCTAAGGACAGCTAAGGACAGCTAAGGACAGCTAAGGACAGCTAAGGACAGCTAAGGACAGCTAAGGACAGCTAAGGACAGCTAAGGACAGCTAAGGACAGCTAAGGACAGCTAAGGACAGCTAAGGACAGCTAAGGACAGCTAAGGACAGCTAAGGACAGCTAAGGACAGCTAAGGACAGCTAAGGACAGCTAAGGACAGCTAAGGACAGCTAAGGACAGCTAAGGACAGGACAGCTAAGGACAGCTAAGGACAGCTAAGGACAGCTAAGGACAGCTAAGGACAGCTAATCACAGCTAAGGACAGCTAATCACAGCTAAGGACAGCTAATCACAGGTAAGGACAGCTAAGGACAGCTAAGGACAGCTAAGGACAGCTAAGGACAGCTAAGGACAGCTAAGGACAGCTAAGGACAGCTAAGGACAGCTAAGGACAGCTAAGGACAGCTAAGGACAGCTAAGGACAGCTAAGGACAGCTAAGGACAGCTAAGGACAGCTAAGGACAGCTAAGGACAGCTAAGGACAGCTAAGGACAGCTAAGGACAGCTAAGGACAGCTAAGGACAGCTAAGGACAGCTAAGGACAGCTAAGGACAGCTAAGGACAGCTAAGGACAGCTAAGGACAGCTAAGGACAGCTAAGGACAGCTAAGGACAGCTAAGGACAGCTAAGGACAGCTAAGGACAGCTAAGGACAGCTAAGCTACAGCTAAGGACAGCTAAGGACAGCTAAGGACAGCTAAGGACAGCTAAGGACAGCTAAGGACAGCTAAGGACAGCTAAGGACAGCTAAGGACAGCTAAGGACAGCTAAGGACAGCTAAGGACAGCTAAGGACAGCTAAGGACAGCTAAGGACAGCTAAGGACAGCTAAGGACAGCTAAGGACAGCTAAGGACAGCTAAGGACAGCTAAGGACAGCTAAGGACAGCTAAGGACAGCTAAGGACAGCTAAGGACAGCTAAGGACAGCTAAGGACAGCTAAGGACAGCTAATCACAGCTAAGGACAGCTAATCACAGGTAAGGACAGCTAATCACAGGTAAGGACAGCTAAGGACAGGTAAGGACAGGTAAGGACAGCTAAGGACAGCTAAGGACAGCTAAGGACAGCTAAGGACAGCTAAGGACAGCTAAGGACAGCTAAGGACAGCTAAGGACAGCTAAGGACAGCTAAGGACAGCTAAGGACAGCTAAGGACAGCTAATCACAGGTAAGGACAGCTAAGGACAGCTAAGGACAGCTAAGGACAGCTAAGGACAGCTAAGGACAGCTAATCACAGATAAGGACAGCTAAGGACAGCTAAGGACATCTAAGGACAGCTAAGGACAGCTAAGGACAGCTAAGGACAGCTAAGGACAGCTAATCACAGCTAAGGACAGCTAATCACAGGTAAGGACAGCTAATCACAGGTAAGGACAGCTAAGGACAGGTAAGGACAGGTAAGGACAGCTAAGGACAGCTAAGGACAGCTAAGGACAGCTAAGGACAGCTAAGGACAGCTAAGGACAGCTAAGGACAGCTAAGGACAGCTAAGGACAGCTAAGGACAGCTAAGGACAGCTAATCACAGCTAAGGACAGCTAATCACAGGTAAGGACAGCTAAGGACAGGTAAGGACAGCTAAGGACAGCTAAGGACAGCTAAGGACAGCTAAGGACAGCTAAGGACAGCTAAGGACAGCTAAGGACAGCTAAGGACAGCTAAGGACAGCTAAGGACAGCTAAGGACAGCTAAGGACAGCTAAGGACAGCTAAGGACAGCTAAGGACAGCTAAGGACAGCTAAGGACAGCTAAGGAGCTAAGGACAGCTAAGGACAGCTAAGGACAGCTAAGGACAGCTAAGGACAGCTAAGGACAGCTAAGGACAGCTAATCACAGGTAAGGACAGCTAATCACAGCTAAGGACAGCTAATCACAGGTAAGGACAGCTAATCACAGGTAAGGACAGCTAAGGGCAGGGACAGCTAAGGACAGCTAAGGACAGCTAAGGACAGCTAAGGACAGCTAAGGACAGCTAAGGACAGCTAAGGACAGCTAAGGACAGCTAAGGACAGCTAAGGACAGCTAAGGACAGCTAAGGACAGCTAAGGACAGCTAAGGACAGCTAAGGACAGCTAAGGACAGCTAGGACAGCTAATCACAGCTAAGGACAGCTAATCACAGGTAAGGACAGCTAATCACAGGTAAGGACAGCTAAGGACAGGTAAGGACAGGTAAGGACAGCTAAGGACAGCTAAGGACAGCTAAGGACAGCTAAGGACAGCTAAGGACAGCTAAGGACAGCTAAGGACAGCTAAGGACAGCTAAGGACAGCTAAGGACAGCTAAGGACAGCTAATCACAGCTAAGGACAGCTAATCACAGGTAAGGACAGCTAAGGACAGGTAAGGACAGCTAAGGACAGCTAAGGACAGCTAAGGACAGCTAAGGACATCTAAGGACAGCTAAGGACAGCTAAGGACAGCTAAGGACAGCTAAGGACAGCTAAGGACAGCTAAGGACAGCTAAGGACAGCTAAGGACAGCTAAGGACAGCTAAGGACAGCTAAGGACAGCTAAGGACAGCTAAGGACAGCTAAGGACAGCTAAGGACAGCTAAGGACAGCTACAGCTAAGGACAGCTAAGGACAGCTAAGGACAGCTAAGGACAACTAAGGACAGCTAAGGACAGCTAATCACAGGTAAGGACAGCTAATCACAGCTAAGGACAGCTAATCACAGGTAAGGACAGCTAATCACAGGTAAGGACAGCTAAGGGCAGGTAAGGACAGCTAAGGACAGCTAAGGACAGCTAAGGACAGCTAAGGACAGCTAAGGACAGCTAAGGACAGCTAAGGACAGCTAAGGACAGCTAAGGACAGCTAAGGACAGCTAAGGACAGCTAAGGACAGCTAAGGACAGCTAAGGACAGCTAAGGACAGCTAAGGACAGCTAAGGACAGCTAAGGACAGCTAAGGACAGCTAAGGACAGACAGCTAAGGACAGCTAAGGACAGCTAAGGACAGCTAAGGACAGCTAAGGACAGCTAAGGACAGCTAATCACAGCTAAGGACAGCTAAGGACAGCTAAGGACAGCTAAGGACAGCTAAGGACAGCTAAGGACAGCTAAGGACAGCTAATCACAGCTAATCACAACTAAGGACAGCTAAGGACAGCTAATCACAGCTAAGGACAGCTAAGGACAGCTAAGGACAGCTAAGGACAGCTAAGGACAGCTAAGGACAGCTAAGGACAGCTAAGGACAGCTAAGGACAGCTAAGGACAGCTAAGGACAGCTAAGGACAGCTAAGGACAGCTAAGGACAGCTAAGGACAGCTAAGGACAGCTAAGGACAGCTAATCACAGCTAAGGACAGCTAAGGACAGCTAAGGACAGCTAAGGACAGCTAAGGACAGCTAAGGACAGCTAAGGACAGCTAAGGACAGCTAAGGACAGCTAAGGACAGCTAAGGACAGCTAAGGACAGCTAAGGACAGCTAATCACAGCTAATCACAGCTAAGGACAGCTAAGGACAGCTAAGGACAGCTAAGGACAGCTAAGGACAGCTAATCACAGCTAATCACAGCTAAGGACAGCTAAGGACAGCTAATCACAGCTAAGGACAGCTAAGGACAGCTAAGGACAGCTAAGGACAGCTAAGGACAGCTAATCACAGCTAAGGACAGCTGAGGATAGGTATGGACAGCTAAGGATAGGTATCGCAGGTAAGGCCTAATGGGGTATATGGTGCTTACATATATGGCATGGGACCATTACGTGATTGTGCCTACATGAAGTAGTTACCGTCAGTGGGTGTGAAGAAAACTTTACCAAACCTTATTTATTGTACAGTCTTGCATTGGAACTTGCCCGAAATATCTAAAATGGTTGTGAAATTTGTCTTCAAACGTGTCATCCCAAGTGTTCTTCTGTATTACTGCGTAATACAAGCGTATCTAGCGTACCATCTTTACAGCAGCCAGGGAGGGGCAGTACGTGCTCCAAATCTGCCTCGAATAGAACCCGACGAATCGAGACAATTTCTGGTGGAAAATATCTTATCTATAGTGCAGTGCAGAGCTACGAGTGGGAATTTTGACACCTATTCTGACGATGTCGAATTTGAGGACCCAATAATGGCGTTTGAAGGGATAGCAAACCTGAGGAATCTTGCGTTTGTGTTGACAGCGAGGCTGAAAACAGAGACGCTCAGTTTGAAAGAACATCACTACGAAGATCAGTTTATCGTGGAGGTACACCAGAAATACACGACGTCACTGGGGCTGGAGTTCAAGTTGCCAGCGGTTCTCTACGTGGAACTCGAAGGGAAGGGAGCCCATCAGAAAGTCAAAAAGATTCGCGAAGAATTGTACGGCGAAGCCCTTATTACTCATGATAACACTCCTTTCCTTTTCGCGGGACTCACTTCACGCTTCTTCAGAAACATGCATGGGAAAGTGGCAAATGTTATAATTCGATCGTTGATTTGATGCCCGGAAATTTGGGAACCCTGTGGTATCGCCTTGAATTTACAGTATACCGTTTGCATGTATTTTTCGGCTCTGTCGTCATGTACCGGAGTCTATTGTTTTAGAATACAATAGCAGAGCGTATAGTCGTTTGTTTTGAACATTGTTCCATTGTGAACGCCGTTCATTGTTAGCCGTTCATTGTTTCCCAGTTAAGTTGCATATAGCTAGCCTGCTCCAGGCTCTTAAAGGAGAACTGAAGCCTAACTGTATCTATAGATAAAAACAAAGAGAATGTTGTGTCCATTCATTTTCTGAAATAATTTCCAATTGTTTTTATTTTTATGGAGAAGAAACTTGAGTTTTAATTGTAAAAAGACATGGATTACCGCTGAATTGAGCACGGCTCACTTCAGTAATTATTCCCCATGTCTGACGTCACCTATCCCAAGGGAAAGTGCAATCACAATGTAGAGTAATTATAAGTACATTGTATTTTCTTGTACCCGAGAGAATGTTGTGAGCGGATTTTACTATTCCCCATAAACGACATCACAAACAAAAAGATCTGAGCCGACGGTAAAAACGACAAAATGGCGGATGATATTCCATATTGAACGGAAATGGGAGAGGGAGGGGGTGGAAATGGGTCAGGGGAGGGGATGGTATAGTCTGGAGTAGGCTAGAGCATTGATAGAAAATAATTAGTTCCTTTTCTTTCAGTTTTAAGTTTTATTCATTTCTTGAACTGAATGTCAGAATGTATGTTGTGATAATGATTATTGTATGTCATTTTGAATGTCATTAAATACAGTCTTTACTGGTAATATTATTGATCAATAATGTCATAAATAATGAATAATGACCATGTCAAATTATCAACTTCAATAAATACTGTCAAGGCATTTAAACAAATAATAATAATATAGGCTGTAAATAGGGGAGGGTGGGAGATATAATATTTTTGCACCCCACCACACCCTACATAAATGTCAAGTCCCTAAAATAATCTTTTTTCGAAATTCAATACTATAACCAAAAAGTGGTCATTTTTCTAGCCTTTTGTAGAATTTCTTTCATAAATATCATAACTAAAATAAATAGAAACAATACAAAGCCTACTTTCTGATACCAAGGGTTCGTGTACAAGCAGACAACTTCATGTTTCCCGGGAGGAAGAACAATACTCATGAAATTAGGAGTGACATGATGTACTTGTATCTCCTTCCATTTATCATACTCTTGGTCTGTATACTCCTTGTTTGGCCCAGTAGTGTGATTATTTACCACTGTTGTGGGCGGGGCATATCTGCAAGACCAGTATGGGTGATAGGTAACTTTAAGAAGCAGATGCTCGGTTGAATAAATATCCTGAAAAAACAGCGATTGTGTGAGTTAGATTCCTTGATAGACAACAACCTAAAAGTTTTATAAGCATTTACTGTTATGAATTACAACACGACCTACAAACAACTCTAGAGGGGTATCGAATGGTCAAGGTGAGACTTTGCGAGACTCCGAGACAAGGCATTTTTTGCAAGCCCGAGACACTTTTTTGCCAATTTCCTTTGTTTTCAAAATTTGAGACAGACAGCTTTTTGCGAAAAAAACGAGACTTTTTGTGGGGACCATATTCGACACCCCTACAACTACTGAAACTAGAAGCTCTCTGTGTATAGACATGTATGTACTTCATGGGGTGTACTCCAGTCAAAAAGTACAGCGAGGTGCAAATAAAGCCATAATTACGGCCGGTACAACCTACACACCTCCCCGTCACATTTTGATCAGAGTACACCCACCCCCTGGGGTATTTACTTTATTGTATGCCTCTTGTGGAACTTGCACAATGGCACTGTAATCATAAGTCTTTGTCGATTCTTTGAGTATGACAGATCTGATTGGTTGAAATAGATACAAGTTCATCAGGCCATCAAGAAAGTCGCTTTCTGATACTTCGAGTCCTTTGAGGGTCCAGTTTGTTACATGGTCTTCAGGGTGGCCATTATAGTGCAAAATCCATGGTGTATAAAATGAAAATGGTCTGCCAATTGTGACGGTGACTTTTGCTGTTGCATTAGAGAGATGTTCATTTTTGGGATTAATGGCCAAGACTGCTCGAACTTGGAAAATCTGAGTCAAAAACAACAACTGATTCTCTCATGCCTTTGAGGTCCCCTTCGACCATTCCAGGTACCTTCACAAACTCAAAATAACCATACACCTCCTCAGCGGTTCTGATGTAGATTGTGATGTCATTGTTGAGAGTCGTAAGTTTTGACAGCTGACATTGTTGTACAAACTCGGCGGTGATGGTTTTAGCAAAGATATATCTGATGTTGAAGAGCCGCAGAAGCGCAGGGAACCATGGGGTGGTGCTGAGGTTGGGCTGGAAGGATTCCAGGTAGTAGACAGTCAGGGTATCGTGGTACCCTCTTGAGTATGTCTGGACACCTTGGATAAAAATAAAAGGGGGATATTTACAAAATTCAATTCACTCTATTTCCTTTGTTAACTGTCATGCAATGCTGTCACACAATGTCTCCTTCACAGCCATTTCCTTTGTTAACTGTCACACAATGCTGTCACACAATGTCTCCTTCACAGCCATTTCCTTTGTTAACTGTCATGCAATTCTGTCACATGTCTCCTTCACAGCCATTTCCTTTGTTAACTGTCACACAATGCTGTCACACAATGTCTCCTTCACAGCCATTTCCTTTGTTAACTGTCATGCAATTCTGTCACATGTCTCCTTCACAGCCATTTCCTTTGTTAACTGTCACACAATGCTGTCACACAATGTCTCCTTCACAGCCATTTCCTTTGTTAACTGTCATGCAATTCTGTCACGCAATATCTCCTTCGCAGCCATTTCCTTTGTTAACTGTCATGCAATTCTGTCACATAATGTCTCCTTCACAGCCATTTCCTTTGTTAACTGTCACACAATGCTGTCACACAATGTCTCCTTCACAGCCATTTCCTTTGTTAACTGTCATGCAATTCTGTCACATGTCTCCTTCACAGCCATTTCCTTTGTTAACTGTCACAATGCTGTCACACAATGTCTCCTTCACAGCCATTTCCTTTGTTAACTGTCATGCAATTCTGTCACACAATGTCTCCTTCACAGCCATTTCCTTTGTTAACTATCATGCAATTCTGTCACGCAATATCTCCTTCACAGCCGATTCTTTTGTTAACTGTCATGCCATTCTGTCACACAATGTCTCCTTCACAGCCATTTCCTTTGTTAACTGTCATGCAATTCTGTCACACAATGTCTCCTTCACAGCCATTTCCTTTGTTAACTGTCATGCAATTCTGTCACGCAATATCTCCTTCACAGCCCGATTCTTTTGTTAACTGTCATGCAATTCTGTCACGCAATATCTCCTTCACAGCCGATTCTTTTGTTAACTGTCATGCCATTCTGTCACACAATGTCTCCTTCACAGCCATTTCCTTTGTTAACTGTCATGCAATTCTGTCACATGTCTCCTTCAAGCCATTTCCTTGTTAACTGTCACACAATGCTGTCACACAATGTCTCCTTCACAGCCATTTCCTTTGTTAACTGTCATGCAATTCTGTCACATGTCTCCTTCACAGCCATTTCCTTTGTTAACTGTCACACAATGCTGTCACACAATGTCTCCTTCACAGCCATTTCCTTTGTTAACTGTCATGCAATTCTGTCACGCAATATCTCCTTCACAGCCATTTCCTTTGTTAACTGTCATGCAATTCTGTCACATAATGTCTCCTTCACAGCCATTTCCTTTGTTAACTGTCACAATGCTGTCACACAATGTCTCCTTCACAGCCATTTCCTTTGTTAACTGTCATGCAATTCTGTCACATGTCTCCTTCACAGCCATTTCCTTTGTTAACTGTCACACAATGCTGTCACACAATGTCTCCTTCACAGCCATTTCCTTTGTTAACTGTCATGCAATTCTGTCACATGTCTCCTTCACAGCCATTTCCTTTGTTAACTGTCACACAATGCTGTCACACAATGTCTCCTTCACACAATTTCCTTTGTTAACTGTCATGCAATTCTGTCACGCAATATCTCCTTCACAGCCATTTCCTTTGTTAACTGTCATGCAATTCTGTCACATAATGTCTCCTTCACAGCCATTTCCTTTGTTAACTGTCACAATGCTGTCACACAATGTCTCCTTCACAGCCATTTCCTTTGTTAACTGTCATGCAATTCTGTCACACAATGTCTCCTTCACAGCCATTTCCTTGTTAACTATCATGCAATTCTGTCACGCAATATCTCCTTCACAGCCGATTCTTTTGTTAACTGTCATGCCATTCTGTCACACAATGTCTCCTTCACAGCCATTTCCTTTGTTAACTATCATGCAATTCTGTCACACAATGTCTCCTTCACAGCCATTTCCTTTGTTAACTGTCATGCAATTCTGTCACACAATGTTCCTTCACTGTCATTTCCTTTGTTAACTGTCATGCAATTCTGTCACATAATGTCTCCTTCACAGCCATTTCCTTTAGGTCATGCAATGCTACTCCCACTACGTGACGACAAAGGAAATGGTGGCAAAGGAGACAATTCAGAGCATAATTTGAAGGGGTCTCAGCAAGAACAATATATATTGGTGACTTTGATCAAAATCTAAATTCTCCTTTGGAATTGCAAGAGCCCAAGGAGATTGTAGCTTTTCATCAATTTTTTTATGCAGTTCACTAATATTCTTAGACCCTTTCAATTGATATATTCTGGTATTGCCACAACCCCTCGCACACTGATCGACCCTGCTCGCATTACCAACTCCCAAGGCATTGAGGACAATACCATTTATATCTTTAAAATACGCATTATATCTTTATGCACTTGTCAATGTTTAGCCCCAGGGGGTGGGGGGCCGGGCATACCCGGGGGATTTGACTCGATCCCCTCTCCCGTGGGTGGGGAATTTGAACATAACGTAAGATCCCGAGGGAGGGGCCATTTGACGAGGTTGCGCAAGAGCCTGGAGCCTATCCCCTAAAAAGCAGAGAAAGACTGGGACCGAGTATCGAATTGCACGCCATTTTGATCGCTGTCAAGTCCACGTGTGTATTCGTAGTGAAGCGGAACCGAACTTTCACCTCAACCTTGATTTAAGATATACATGATATCTGATTCTAATTAGGATCTCATCTGAAACCTATCATAGCAATGCTGAAATGAATTAAAGTTTATGGATTCAAAAGCAGCTTTTGGGGTAATACTGACATTTCATCATTTAATTTAACCCCTAGGGTAGGGGTATTTGACACCAGCACTTATCCCCTGGGCAGGGAATTTGACATGAAATGGGGTAAAATGTCAAATCCCCCTGGGTATGCCCGGCCCCCCCCCCCCTGGGGCTAAACATTGACAAGTGCATTAGCGAACTGAGGAGGTTGAGAAAACGAAACTAGTTTTCGCTATTAAAGTAAGTTAATAAAGTGCGTAAAGGAATGAAATGAAGGTATAGAACCTCGTCTTATGTACTATGACACCATTTATATTATTATATGGAAGGGATGCTCTTGGAGTAAACTTTAAATGTGACCATTTTGATCAGCTTACCAGGTTTCCCAGTAAAATATGGAAGAAAAGCAAATCCCCAGGGTCCATCGGTCTCTGTAAAACAAAAATAGAATTTTAGCTAGTGACAACATGACCAAGGTTTGGGCTTCCTGTGGTTAAATAAACCTGCAATGCATTGTGGTCACCTTTCAAGATGGCGGGCAGTTTGTTTACAGCGTCCTTCTAAAGTATTCATAAACAGAACGCTCAAAACGACGCTCAAATCGCCACAAAACTAATTCCTAAATATATGGAATCACGGAAGGCTTAACTGGCATATATTGTTCTGGGTTTCACCGTTGCATGACAAAGTTTTTGGGGTCGAATGAGTTGTTTGGATCTACGTGTACAACTATGGAGTGGCTTTGTCCAGCTAGCATTTTATACACAGGAGTTCAGAGTTATACTGCTTTTCACGTCCTTGCAAGCCCTGAGAAAATAAGACAGCCTAAATCCGCACCAGTGGAAAATTCGAGTGTGGATGATGTTGAGGAAATCGTCAATTCTCGAAAAAAGATCGTGCAAAATATCCTGACGTTGTTCCAGTTCAAGTACACTCCAGAAACGTTCGATATTCTTGCAGATGATGTTACGTTTGAAGACCAGCGGTTTATTTCAAGGGAAAGGATTCGTTGAAGAATGGATTGAATTGGATCAAGACTTTCATCAAGAGTTCACAAACAGTTAACTTTGAAGAGCATCACTTTGAACACGAGATACGGATGGACTTTGCACAAAAGTACATGACGATCCTGGGAATTCCTGTTTACAATAACATCGGCACTGTATCTGAAGCTTGAAGGGGAAATGTGGGAATGAGAAGGTTGTTGCTATCATCGAGGAGTGGGGAAAGAAGTGCTTACTCAATGGCCAGAATACACCATTCCTGGCTACAGGTAACATGGCGACGATGTACAGAAAATTCCATGGGAAAATCTGCAGTTTGCTGCCAA
>JAUJYZ010001478.1:93080-218863 GCA_033675265.1 Actinostola sp. cb2023 | reverse complement strand
GAACAATAGAATATAATTTGAATTTGTTCATTATGAATTCACATACAGCCCTGGGTTGTATATGGATACATCCCGGTGAATTCATAATGAGCAAATGCTATTCAATTATACTCATAGTATACATGCTATTCATAGTATTTCATGCTAAATAACACTCCAAAAAATACCAGAAATGCCTCAGATTGCTTCTTGCGAAAACCTTGTCAAATGTAAAACTAAGTCTTTACGGCCCTCGGGATTTATATGGCTTATTGCCTCCGTTCTCGGTATTTATCTCTTACATGTAACTCTGCATAATGCCGCTTCTACACGAGCAGACGTACGTACGTTTTCCTTGACAAGAACCCAACCAAGGACCCCTAAGGACAGAGGAATGCTATTGGTGAATCGGCCGTTGCAAAGCTACAAATCCCCTGGCCGGAGGAAAACAAGTTGATGAGGTAAGAGTGTTACTCGACTCGGGATCCAACAGAGCCTTATCGAGACGTTTGTAATTCAAGCCTATAGCAAAGAAAACGTATTCGTCAAAACATTAGGAGGCAATAAAATTAACTCGTAGTGGAGGGAATGTGTTGAATTAGAGCTCCGTCCAGCACGCCTATGAAGTCATGTGATAACTGGCTACCAAGAGAGTTAGGGAAGGTACAAGTCATTGCCTTACCTAAAGTTTGTGAGAAATTGGAGGACATACAAGTAGATGAAAAACAGTTTCGTCATCTTCAAAGAATGAACCTGGCTGACAAATATCCTAAAAGCCGAAAGCAAGTCGACATTCTTATTGGAATTGACTACTACCACCAAATTATGAAGGCTCGAACCGTACGAGGCAAGAAGTCTGAGCCGGTTGCAACCCTCTCCACATTTGGATGGATCTTATCCAGGACCTGTTCCTGGAAGTAAAGCTCAACCACAAGAACCAAGTTCAAATCACGCAGAAGTCATCAACATACATATCAAGAAATCCCCCAATAAAGTGTGCTGTTGCTCGGCCAGCTTTCCTATGTCCATATTTGGGCATTGTACTTACCATATTTGGAAACCCTGTAAATATTTTTCGCTTAAAAGTACCGATTTTTATCGAAAAATCCATCCAAACTTACAGCAAATCGAGTAAATGAATGTAAACATTGTCCTCCATTTTGTAACACGGCCAAAAAGACTGGGAAACCTAACACAGGGTGACCGGTAAACTCGTGCCCAGTCCCCGTAGCTGGTCTACGTAAAAAGCACAGATTTCTTGATATGTACAAGTGATGGAATAGCTGAGCAAGTCGTAAACATACAAGTGATGGAATAGCTGAGCAAGTCATAAACATACAAGTGATGGAATAGCTGAGCAAGTCATAAACATACAAGTGATGGAATAGCTGAGCAAGTCATAAACATACAAGTGATGGAATAGCTGAGCAAGTCATAAACATACAAGTGATGGAATAGCTGAGCAAGTCTTAAACATACAAGTGATGGAATAGCTGAGGAAGTCATAAACATACAAGTGGATGGAATAGCTGAGCAAGTCATAAACATACAAGTGATGGAATAGCTGAGCAAGTCATCAACATACAAGTGATGGAATAGCTGAGCAAGTCATAAACATACAAGTGATGGAATAGCTGAGCAAGTCATAAACATACAAGTGATGGAATAGCTGAGGAAGTCATAAACATACAAGTGATGGAATAGCTGAGCAAGTCATACACATGCAAGTGATGGAATAGCTGAACAAGTCGTAAACATACAAGTGATGGAATAGCTTAGCAAGTCATAAACATACAAGTGATGGAATAGCTGAACAAGTCATAAACATACAAGTGATGGAATAGCTGAACAAGTCATAAACATACAAGTGATGGAATAGCTGAGCAAGTCATAAACATACAAGTGATGGAATAGCTGAACAAGTCATAAAAACATACAAGTGATGGAATAGCTGAACAAGTACTCATAAACATACAAGTGATGGAATAGCTGAGCAAGTCATCAACATACAGTGATGGAATAGCTGAACAAGTCATAAACATACAAGTGATGGAATAGCTGAGCAAGTCATAAACATACAAGTGATGGAATAGCTGAGCAAGTCATAAACATACAAGTGATGGAATAGCTGAACAAGTCATAAACATACAAGTGATGGAATAGCTGAACAAGTCATAAACATACAAGTGATGGAATAGCTGAACAAGTCATAAACATACAAGTGATGGAATAGCTGAGCAAGTCATCAACATACAAGTGATGGAATAGCTGAACAAGTCATAAACATACAAGTGATGGAATAGCTGAGCAAGTCATAAACATACAAGTGATGGAATAGCTGAGCAAGTCGTAAACATACAAGTGATCGAATAGCTGAACAAGTCATAAACATACAAGTGATGGAATAGCTGAACAAGTCATCAACATAGAAGTGATAGAATAGCTGAGCGGAAGTCATAAACATACAAGTGATGAAATAGCTGAGCAAGTCATACACATGCAAGTGATGGAATAGCTGAGCAAGTCATAAACACATAAGTGATGGAATAGCTGAACAAAGTCATAAACATACAAGTGATGGAATAGCTGAGGAAGTCATAAACATACAAGTGATGGAATAATAGCTGAGCAAGTCATAAACATACAAGTGATGGAATAATAGCTGAGCAAGTCATAAACATACAAGTGATGGAATAGCTGAACAAGTCATAAACATACAAGTGATGGAATAGCTGAGCAAGTCATAAACATACAAGTGATGGAATAGCTGAGCAAGTCAGTCATAAACATACAAGTGATGGAATAGCTGAGTAAGTCATACACATACAAGTGATGGAATAGCTGAGCATGTCATAAACATACAAGTGATGTAATTAATAGCTGAGCAAGTCATGTACAATGATAATGACCAGAGCCAGTTGTACTGAGATATCTACCGCTCCATGCAGAAGAGAGAACAACTACGAAAACGAGAATAGTCTTTGATGCCAGTGCAAAATACAATACAATACTTTTTGACAACTCCCCATGTGGAATTTTCAGTGACAATTTAACAATAAAAATTAAAGGAAACTATGATGAAGATGGCGTGTCACTCAATGACTGTTTGTTACCAGGACCTGCACTACAACACGATATCTTGTATCGATACTATTTAAAGGATACAGGAACAATCGTGTCGCGTTGATCAGCTGATCGACATTAAAAATATGTTTCTGCAAGTGGTGTTGAACAAAGAAGTCGACCAAGATCTTTATCGTTGTCTTTGGATAAATGTTGATGAAAATGCTTAGACTAACATTTGGAATCAATTCAAGTCCTTTAAGTTTCAAGTTCAAGTTTCAAGTTTATTACAAAAGATAACGATTAAATTTACAAATTTAACACCATTCATCCCCTTTTGGGAACTAGCCGCAGCATAAAGTTGAGTGACACGTGTGATTTCGATACGCATAACTTGTCATCCATGTCATCATGCATCGCCTAGGAGATCAGTGGTTTTGACGATTCATAACTGATTAACTTTGCTATACAAGAGAAATAGTGTCAGAAATTAATCAAACCCACGATTCGTTGAACTGGAGACGTTTAATTCAATCCAATACGAAGGAAATCGAAAACCATTCAAGATGTGAAGTCAAACACAGCTTAACCCTATGACACTCATTTGTGAGAAAGATATATAAATTCAAATCACAAACATCACTACCGTCTTGTTGTACAGATGTTTATGGTTTTTTGACAGTTTTTCTCTGTTGTGTGAAACATCAAGTCAAGAACACAGTGTTAGAACCTTACTTTTCGCTAAAAACTAAAACTATTGTCAAGTAAAATGAATACTAGTATCCTCTCCCTCCCCTTTGGAAATTCATTGGAAATTCATTGGAAATTCATTGGAAATTCATTGGAAATTCATTGGAAATTCATTGGAAATTAGGATGAGATTCATTGGAAATTAGGATGAAATTCATTGGAAATTAGGATGAGATTCATTGGAAATTAGGATGAAATTCATTGGAAATTAGGATGAAATTCTTTGGAAATTAAATGGATGAAATTCATTGGAAATTAGGATGAAATTCATTGGAAATTAGGATGAAATTCATTGGAAATTAGGATGAAATTCATTGGAAATTAGGATGAAATTCATTGGAAATTAGGATGAAATTCATTGGAAATTAGGATGAAATTCATTGGAAATTAGGATGAAATTCATTGGAAATTAGGATGAAATTCATTGGAAATTAGGATGAAATTAGGATGAAATTAGGATGAAATTCATTGGAAATTAGGATGAAATTTATTGGAAATTAGGATGAAAATTCATTGGAAATTAGGATGAAATTCATTGGAAATTAGGATGAAATTAGGATGAAATTAGGATGAAATTTTGAATTAACCAAGCTGCATGTGGAAATTATTGTTGGAAACGACATTTTACGACCGAAAAGTTGTTTTGAAGTATTTTAAAGTGCGTATTTGAGGGTTTTCCATATATATCTTGTAAGACTTCTGAACAAAACGGCAACAAGTGAGCTCGGTGGTTTGGTATTTATTTATTTATTCAGTAACTACAAATCTAGCTTATCGCTATTCCTGATTTTCTGATAGCTTATGTCCACAGTTCACAATCCACAGTCCACAGTCCACAGTCCACAGTCCACAGTGTCCACAGTCCACAGTCCACAGTCCACAGTCCACAGTCCACAGTCCACAGTCCACAGTCCACAGTCCACAGTCCACAGTCCACAGTCCACAGTCCACAGTCCACAGTCCACAGTCCACAGTCCACAGTCCACAGTCCACAGTCCACAGTCCACAGTCCACAGTCCACAGTCCACAGTCCACAGTCCACAGTCCACAGTCCACAGTCCACAGTCCACAGTCCACAGTCCACAGTCCACAGTCTACATGCACTCCACAGTCGTTCCTTTGTAATTTTCCTTTCAGGAAAGTCATGGTTTGTGAGTTTTTTTAGTGTTTTTTTAAAGATTACTCGTCCGCGCTCCTTAGTTTTTGATGGATTTCAGGAAACTGCTGAAAAATGAGTTGACTTTGCCACGGCATTCTTTCTCGATGATCTGCTTCTGCTTCTCTAGCCACCTATCGATGTAGTTTTTTTTGTCTGTACCCTCGGTAGGAATGGCTTCAAAATTAGTTCTCACTGCTGGGAGAACCGCCATAAAGCTTTGACAGTTGGACCTCAGTTCCTTGGCCTTTTTCTTCATCATCGTATATAATGCAGCTTCTTGGGATTTTCCTGGCTTTTCTCTCCCTTCCCAATAAATTGCTGTAACTGGTTTTCCATTATGGAAAAGAACCCGGCGACTTTTTCCAGGCCACTGATAAACGCCTTCAAGCATGGAATCAGCTCCTCTTTCACCAACAAGGCAGCAGCCTCTTGTAATTTAGCTTGAGCACAACTAGCAGTTGCTTCTGCCATATCTTTATTTGCAGATGCAAGCAAAAGCGGGGAGGCAATCAAATTAACGCCAGGAATGAACGCAAGGCCTAGCGCCCAATCATTTTTGTCTTCGGCGGAAGCTTCAAGCTCCTTTTTCTTTTTGTCGTACTCTTTTTGGAGTTCCGTCAGCTCAAGCATAACTTCCTTGGCTTTGTCTTCTCTTTGCTTCAGAGGCGTCAGCATGCCTTCATGCATCTTCACGACAATTTCACAAAGCTCTCGGTAGCCTTGAGTTTCTTCCAGTATGTCAGGTAGGTTCTCCAACCATTCCTCGTAGGCTAAGCCGTCATAGTAATCAAAGTAGTCATCAATGGCCGACACCAATTTCTTGGAGACTGGGAGCATCCCTTTAAGGTAGACCATCGCGTCGTTCCTCGTGTCGTCGCGGAGTTGTCGAAACTTTCTAGCAGCTGCAGAATCAGTTCCCACGGCTTTTTCCACGTAAAGCGACCTCATGTAGAGAGAAAACTTCATCATATCAATAGGCAGTGATTGAAGGGCGTCATTGATATTCAGCAATGCTTTGTCTTCGGCCATTGCAGCGTATGGCTTGTTCGTGTCTATGTAAAAAAAAATGAGGAAATACTATGAGATTACAAATCTTCCATATTTTTTGTACATTAGAGTCGTTTTCGTGGGAAGGCTACGGTACGGAGTTACGGTCAAGGTACGGAATCGAAGACATCTATTCCACCAATCACAGCGCGCAAATTAAAATCGTTGCTCGATCAATCAGAATACTTAGACACGGGACGGTCACCGCACGAACCGTACCATAACTACTTCCCACTCATACCCCCCCCCCCCCCCCCTCGGGTATTTGTAGGACATTTGTCATTATTTTTGGAACTGATCAAAGCCTTACAAATGCCCCACATACGGGCCGGCTCTGGAACATGAACGTGTGCAAATGCCCTACCCACGGGAATGAAAAAAAAGAAGAAAAATACAGGATGTTAATGTGTTCCCTGAACAGTCCGGTTCATTACCATTTTTGATAATAGGTGTGACGTCACAAAATGGCGACCTATGCATTTTATATTGGCCCCTGCATATTGGGGTCTTTGTGAAGTTAATATAGTCCCTACCCATAATTATTTGGCAGCTTAGCCAAAATTAAATAAAATTAAATATTAAAAATGAGGCGATTCATTGTTTTACAGGTATTTACACATGCCTTCTGGGTGAATCTGTAAAATTAAGAATGCTCACATTCCTTCGTGCAGAAAACATTTCCCGCGCCTGAGAATGTTTCCCGCCTACTTCTTCTCGACCAATCAGAGTGCGCTACCAGAACGCCCACTGAATTTCTTTCATTCTCATTGGTCGAGAAAGAGTTGATTGTCATTGAGATACCATGTGATAACAAGTAGATATTTTAATTCTGAGCAACTTTGCTTCAAACAACACAAGACTTGAATCGGTAAGTTGAGTTGCTACTTGCGGATAGCGTAATCCTTTTACTGAAATTCAGTCCCTTTTTGTCAGCATATTGCGTTTCTAAAAGGCAAGAAAAGCTAGAAAGTATCTCTGTCTTTTATTATTTTCATTAACAAGATAGATTTAGAAGTTCAATAATAGTGAAAGTTCGGGTTTACCTCAGTGTACTGAAACCTCACAACTGACGCAATTGCTTTTTTCTCTTCACTGCGTGCATCAACTCACTTCGTTCTAAGTTCTAATGATCTCTTTGCAGTACTAATACTGGATTGATAAATCCATATCTCTATGAATTATTGTGGTTATTTTGAAGATTATCGATTGAGTAGTATGTATGTTTGTATGTAAAGGTTCTTACACCGAGGATCGACCGAAAGTATGGTTTTGTGTCGCGGCAAAACTTGCTTTGCCATCAGTCAGTCTCAAAGTCTGAAGTTCTATGCTAAGTATTTAGAGTTTATGTTCAATTATTTCAATATACACTTGTTCTTCCATTTGTAAAGGTTTCATTTGATTCAAATTGTTTTAAGCTGTTATTTGTGAGTTACGTTTTCGGAAAGTTGCTGAATTTCAGCGCGCGACTTTTGAGTCTTCATATTCATATAATTTTCTGGAAAATGAAGGGTTTTCTGAATTACGAAAAGAAAGCAACGTCCAAACTTGTTCAAATCTTTTAAATTAGAGATTTTATGACATTGTTGTTGAACAAGGAAAACAAACGCTAAATGTTTTACCAAAACCTTACTGATAAAATTGTTGTTGAAGGTTCAAGTAAAAACATTACTTTTTGAACTCCACGCTGCAATTGTGAACTCGTGCGCGCCCGCCATTTATGCAAATTTAATATTTGTTTTTCGCGCGCTTTGAACCACGGCGTATACGAGAATTGTAATATTTTAAAACTAAATAACTAACGTTCAGGCTTCATATTTTGTTTCTAGACTCGAGACATCGACAGATGAAGAAAACAAGTTAGTAGCACACAACAGACCTCGAGTAAACCAAATTATCGCATTTTCTAACGTGTCCATGTATTTGGCTGTGTTTGTCAATTTCCTCGAGGAATAGTTGTGTTTTTAACCTGGGCGGAAACGGTGTTCCTAAATCGAATAGGAGCGAACCAAATTTAGACGAGTAGTATAAATGAATTATCTTTACTTGTGGTGAATTAATTTCTTGTTCTCGTATTGCTATGTTTGTTGTGTAGGTGTTCGTTTGTGCCTGTGCCGGACTTACAGACGCTCCTCGTGGCGTGTTTGTTCCACTAGGGAGGAAGGGAGGGGAAATGAGCCCGTCATGTGGGGCGCCTGTTGGCTACAGGCCTGTGTTGGAGGTGTTTTGTACCATGTGTGTGACTGTTGCCGCTGATGGAGACTTTTTCGTTCTTCCGTATATTTTGGCTTGTAGTCACAAGTAAAAAGGATTCATTTCATAATTCAGTAATCCAAAATTTACGCAAAAGTTCTGATTAGAATTAGCTAGCTAGGACTAGGAGGGCATCAGTGCATCAAGTACGGGCCCAGGGATGTTTATTAGAAAAGCTACCACTTTAAAATAGTTGGGTTTAGTAGCTTTGACTGGTCAATCGGCCAGGGTCAATCGGCCAATCAGTTAGTTTAGCTTTCAAATATGTTAGGCCTACGAGGTGGCAACGCTGGACCAACGCTGGAGACAATGGACCTGGATGCAATAAATCACACTCTCAAATTGAGAGACCGCGTAGTTGTAGTCTGTGTCTTTACTTAGATCTAGAGTTTGACCATTATTTTGCGCGGTTCTGGTCAGCGGTCTACACACAACGCATTCACCTAAACCACACACTTTAGAAAAAATATTTCTTCGTTCTTAGGTCTTAGGTCTTAGGTCTTAGGTCTTAGGTCTTAGGTCTTAGGTCTTAGGTCTTAGGTCTTAGGTCTTAGGTCTTAGGTCTTAGGTCTTAGGTCTTAGGTCTTAGGTCTTAGGTCTTAGGTTATAGGCGCTGGCCAGGCTGCAACGACATTTACGTTCAGTTACGCACAGTCGGGATTTTTAAAATCGAGGATCGGCAACTGACGTCCACGCCCTTTGTATTGCCAAAATGCATGTGAGCATTGTAACGTATAATGAAAGAATAATTGTTCAGTAATCTGATTTAGTTGGTTCATTTTTGCAACTGATGACTGGGACAGTACACCTCCCCTCCCATGTTTGGTATAATCCTGATTGTGCGTAGCGACGGTAATGGTCTTACTCTAGAGTAGCTCAATCCAAATTTAGTGTACATTCCGATTCATTTTGGCCCGGCTTAGATTAGATATACTAACACAATCTTGTAAATGCCATGGTGACCCTGGATATCCAATCCCATGGCATTTAACTCTCTTGCAGCCAAGTCTACCAAGAACAACCATACTCGGTTGCGACGACGAGACAAGTCGCCTTCAATAGATTATTCATTCACAAGTGGTAGCTTTAGATTAGAAATCGATTTACGATTGAAATTTGGCTAATTGGCAATTAATGATGTAATTGATGTTTATGAATCTTGTTGACAAATGTTCTTTGCGCTTGAAATTTGTTGACTTTATTTGGGTGAGGATAAATTTGACTGACTGTGACGCATTGTTGACTCGTACTTGGTACTGGTCAGTTCTGCGGTTTGGATGAGTTGGTTTTCTTTAGATCATTGTAGTTTTTCTGTAGTTATTCTTTATTTTCTTTTTTTAAGTACAAACTAGGCATGTGTTTCCGGCACCTGGTCCATCCAGACATCTGTAGCTTCAGTAATAGTTTTCCTGGAATTGTTATTGAGACATGTGGATGTATGCATGTAGTTAGAATGTAGTTACTTTAG
Source organism: Actinostola sp. cb2023 (assembly GCA_033675265.1). Taxonomy (NCBI): domain Eukaryota; kingdom Metazoa; phylum Cnidaria; class Anthozoa; order Actiniaria; family Actinostolidae; genus Actinostola; species Actinostola sp. cb2023. Next base: position 209,147 of record JAUJYZ010001478.1, on the reverse strand, counting down.
CATCATTTACACTATACAATGTTTTTTTACGGCTACGGTAAAAGTGGTACGTGTACCTATTTTACCCAAACCGTACCAAAACATTGTAGTGTAAATGGGAATCTTGTATCCGGCAAAGTGCGTGAATGTGTGTGCACCATAGATATATATACTATAATTTTCTTGTACTTCCGGCTTCGAGTGACTGTTCGTTCCGTGAATTGTTTGATCCGAATTCTTGGAATGAGTTTCATTTGTTTTCGCGTTCTGGATTTTCACAATTATTGATGCGCCCTGTTTGCTATAAAGTACTAACGTTATCCAAACACTGTACCCATGAAAACATCTGCTGAAGTTAACGTTGCGTACATATTTCGGGTCCCGATTGTTCAAAGAGTGGATAACGCTATCCGTTGGATAAGTCGTAATTAATCCAGTGGATAAGGATTTATCCAACAGACTCTTTGAACAATCCGGGCCCGATTTGTATATCAATAGGTATCACATGGTTTCGAGTGCAATCTGGGATTATTTTGAACGAGTTTTTTTCAATAAGTACAACATTGCACTTTGTGAAAAACACTAGAGCAAATTAATCTCAAATTGAACGAGAAACTTGTGCAAATTACAAATTAACTATATACACTTCATTTAGCCAATCAGAATTTATATTTTTTCATGAATAGTATATCGCTAATGTTACATGGGTTCAGTATTTGCACTCTACATTTCGTGTCTTATTAACGTACTTTTTTCTCTTTACAGGTGTTGTCAACTGCCATGCTAATGGTTTTCTTTTTCAGTTCTACTGACGAAGTATATCGATTTTTCTTCATTTACGTTAACCTCTCAGCTCTTAATAACGAAGTATTCTTTGTCGTTTCAGGTGTTTGCAACCCTTCATAGATTTGCCTCGAATCGATGTCAACGTGTAATCCCTGAGACGAGAGCCTTCAGTACAGTACTTTTCAAATCGTTCTGCAACGCTTGAACTTGAATACAATACAAGACAAGGCTAAGGCGCGATCAAGGAGAACGTCGATCAAGACCCTACATCCAACAAAACTTGATGGTCAATAGACAAAAGCTCTTCAACATGGATGGATCTAGTTTGGTGACCGGGCATAAAATAAACGTTGCTGTCAGTCGTTTTTTTCTCTCGTTTCAGGAGGGGGACGTGGGGGCTCGCGGTATTGCGGTATCCGTCGATTTTTTTATGCGATATTACGGTATTTTATATTTCGAGATGCGGTATTGCGGTATCGTCCTGGTCTGCGGTATGCGGTATTTGGCGATTTTGGCCTACGCGGTATACGGTGAAATTCAAATTTATTTAGCGTATTCCGGTATTCCGGTGGTTTCCAAAACATTACTACTGTAGTTTCAAATTTCAATTTTAGATGTGGTATTACAGTATTATTATCAGCTACCCTCCAACGTCTCCCTCTTTCAGCACCAAAGGTACTAATGTCCAAATATGGTAGTGTCGAGCCTCGGTTTCGAAGATCGCGCCACTGTTGAGCGATACACCACCTCGGCCGATAAGCTGAAGAAAGAGTTTCTACAAGCAAGACAGAACCAGCAGAAGCAAATGTGTGGGACACTCCAGTGTGCCCTACGATGTCGCCAACGCCCATCTGCGGCGCCTTACATCGACCCTGGTACTTGGCAGTCGCCTTGAACTGGAACCGTGTTGGCAAACCCAACGGTGCATGGTACGATAGGTGATGTAATTACATGGTACGATAGGTGATGTAATTACATGGTACGATAGGTGATGTAATTACATGGTACGATAGGTGATGTAATTACATGGTACGATAGGTGATGTAATTACATGGTACGATAGGTGATGTAATTACATGGTACGATAGGTGATGTAATTACATGGTACGATAGGTGATGTAATTACATGGTACGATAGGTGATGTAATTACATGGTACGATAGGTGATGTAATTACATGGTACGATAGGTGATGTAATTACATGGTACGATAGGTGATGTAATTACATGGTACGATAGGTGATGTAATTACATGGTACGATAGGTGATGTAATAATTAGGAACAATACAATTCGATGAGCAATGAAATCAGAAACGATAGTATTACGGTATATCTACTTTATTGAAACCATGCGTAATGCGCAAGTTACGTGGATCGAAGTACAATAACTGGAAACTCGATCAAAGAACACTTTGTCTAGGTGAAAGGAGTTGGCCCATGGAACGTCGATCGAATGTTTAGCCTGATGAATAGTTGTTACACCCATCAGTACTAACTTAATTTGTGTTTCTTTTTCAGGTTTTCTTATAAAGCTTCTCCGTTATGTATATTTCAGGTGCATGTTTGCAACGTTTCGGAATTCTTGCCAAAAAGCCTACGCACGGAATAGAAGATGGATTCAGCAGCGATTGAACTATTTTAGTCTTGTATATATTTTAAAAACCTAGATGGAGTAATAGAGTGATTGATGAATACTCGACGATAGTGGAGCTCTTTATGTGCAATACCCGAAGAACGTGCATGGAGAGACTTTAGACTGTACAGAGACACGCCCACTACCTTTGAGTGTTGATATCGATACAAAGCTACAGATCACTCGTGTAGAAGCTACTAGAACACTCGAATAAGTTTGTGGACTACAGACTGTATTCATCAATCCACTCCATTGCCCTCTATTCCTCTTGATTTGAAACTTAGCATTAAAGTTTCAAGAACAGGCAGTGGACTCTTTCTATAACAATGACTTCCCCCGTGTTCCATATTTCGGCCTGGAGGGTGTACATACGTTAAGGTTACCAACTTCATTGTCAGGTTACGCGTATGATACTGAATACTTAGAGTCGTTTTCGTATGAGTGGGAAGTAGTTACGGTACGGTTCGTGCCGTGCGGTGACCGTATCGCGCCATCATCGTGCGGTATCCAAGCATTCTGATTGGTTGAGAAATGATTTCGCGGGCTGTGATTGGTTGGATACAATGTGTTCGATTCCGTACCGTGACCGTAACTCCGTACCGTAGGTTTCCCACTCATACGAAAACGACTCTATAACTAATCACAATAACCCTAACCTGCACAAACTACGCGTGACATGAAGAAATAACCGTGCGTATTTGAACCTCTGATACGTACGTCAACGCAGCAAACGCATTTTCCCAATTGTTATATTGGGGTTCCACTGCAATTACATTCAGTTGATAAACTAACTACACTTTGTACGTAATAGCTTTTGATCAGAGAGCTCTCTAAATGATTTAAAACGTGCATGTATGTACAGTCGATGTCATTAAGGTTGTCCACCTCGGAAAAACACATTTGCACATTTGCACATTTACATATTTGCACTTTTACAAGCGCTGAAATGCAACTCTCCACCTGAAATCTTCTGTATAAGGACGCGGCATTTTTATGGCAGTATACTTCTACTGAATCTATTGACTCTGGGTTCCACTTGCGCAAAACGAATATACACGTGATGTTGCGAATGTGTACTGAATGTGTAAATCTGTAAATGTGTAAATGTGCTTTTCCGAGGTGGACAACTTTGATGACATTGACTATATGTATTATACTCTTATTTGTTTTAACAAATAAAATAAAATGATAAAAGTGTTGAATCATTTGATCGTTGAATTTTATTGACCTCTGTTCACAGTACTAGTTGCAAATTACGCATTTGGATGGGGGTACTCTCCTTTCATCATCTCTTCTTTCCTTCTATCTTCTCTTCCTTGGAACAACGTTATATAACCATACTAGTCATGGGAGCACTCCTCGCCCCCGGCCCCGGGGGCTTCAGTTCACTTCACAAGCGTGAAGTAGTAGCCAATTGCTTAATTATCTATTTGCATAACTCGTGCATGCCGAATAGTCCAATTCCGAGTTCCTTTTATCTCTGTTTGAAAACGAGTCTACGTGTGAAACCTTTCTTATGCAAATACTTTTTCCTTTTTCATGTAAATAGAACTCATTTTCATATGAAAGGTTTCGCACGTAGACTCGTTTTGAAACTGAGATAAAAGGAACTCGAAACTGGACTATTGCATGCAAACCATTTATTCCCTCTACATGATGACCTGCAATCCCGGCCTAAATGATTGGGACATTTTGGCTTCTAATTGATCTAAACATGAAAGATCTATGTAGGCTTGACCCCCCTCCCCCCTCTTCCCCATAGCAATGTTGAGGATTGTTCACGCCGAACCCCGATCGTGAATGAAAGTCTGAGACAACATTGTAGCAGTGGGGAGGGGGATGGAGAGGGCAATAAGGTGCTATTATTGAAAAATATTACGAATTAACTAGTGTCTTAATTAATTTTGGTCAGGATTTCGCGTTTTCCGTGTCATTTTCTCGATTTGCATACGAAAATGGAAGGAAATTCGGTCATTCCTTTGTGTTAATACTTCCAACCCATTAGACATAACAACACAGTTTTGTGGAGTAATGGGGAATGGGAATTAGGTCTCCATCTGCTGCAGCAGATCCATGCTCACGCATAATTGGCATACTGGTCAGTGCATGACAAAGAGAGGTGATAATCCTCTCTCCAGTGATATCCCTCGGGTCGCCGGGGTGTAACTCACATACTACCCCTACCGATGATAATCCCCTGGGTCGCTGAGGGGTGTAACTCACATACAACCCCTACTGAGGGTGATAAGGGTGTAACTCACATACAACCCCTTCATTGATAATAAACCATAAGTCTATGGGGCAAAAGTGACCAGTATGGGAGCACTAATCCTCAACCCGTGATTTTATTAAAAAAACATACTAAGATAAAGCTCTGCTACATCATTAAGCATGAAGTTAAAAATATAGTTGACATTGTCCATCTCCTACCATTGCTGAGATTGTCAGAGTTCATGATGTCCATATATGCAACCGCTATTGGCTGCTTATAACTGTAACTATCTTGTGCCTTATTACTAATTGTGCCATATGCTACTAGAACAAAAGGGGAGGGTGGGAGGGAATTACGTGAATATCGATAGCTGTTTTGATCGGAATGGACTGCAATCGACAACGCAAACATGCCACAACATGGACTGACAGCCTGGCATGCTGTGACATGATTGGCTGGTGCAGTTAAACCATGCCAGGACATGTGATACCATAAGTGACCCTTGTACCCTTGTAATTGTCCTAATAGTATATTGCATTACAGTGTTTACTTTGAACAAAGCCTGCTTCGTTGCTGGTCAATTATTAGTTTACATTCCGTTGAATCTAATATGCGTCCATTTAATTAAAGCTAATGGTTGTATTATTAACTTTAATTTATATGAATATAAATTGGCTTAAAACCCGGCTTGTAAATGACTCAATTGGTAATATTGTTATGCAATTTTTGGTACATCACCTTTGTTGAACTGGTGTGATTTAAAAAACGGTAAATCGGTTGCAGAAAAGCATTCCCACAATTTTTTGAGCCATTTCAACACCGTGACACGATATTCGATTGCTTTGAGTCGATTTTGCTCATGGTCTATTCTGACGAATATTACTGAAACAAGAGCGGTGACCCCCATTTTTTTTTTACTTTTCTGATAAAAAATAAAAACTCAAAAATGATTCACCTGCAAAATTTCAGCGACTTTTCTATTTGGGAAGATATACTGAGGAATTACCTTAATCTAATACAATGCGAAATATAATACACACCGTGCGTGGTAGGTTTATGCGCGCACAGAGCGCATGCGCATTACGTAGCCCAGATGGCAATCAGTACGACGAAGAACAAACACAGGTATCCCAGGTTCAATATTAGTGGCGATCAAAATAATACAGTAAATGCACGGGCAACAGGTCACATAGAGTCAGTATTTTATTTTATCGCAAGACTCCGCTGACGTACTGCATGCGGGCGGCGGTTCCTGTCGAGGCGTGTACTCGCGCTGTTGTTTGAATAAACTATGAAAACGAAACCGATCAAATTGACCTCTTGATATCCGTGGCAACTTGCATCTATTAGACTGTACTTTTATTTCCGATCGGCAGCAGATTAGCATTGCCTTGGATCCATTGCCTTTATAATATACAACAAGACGCTCAATGAGCGTTCACTCGGGCATTGTGAAAAGGAAAATGTCAGTTGTTCGAGGAAGTACTTGAAAATGAATGCCAGTTGGTTGAAGAACAAGGACAATGTCAGCTGCGCGAGGAGAGACCTGACAATGACTGACAGTTGCGTGACGAGGGAGACTATGTATATACATGTATGTGTCGAGTTCATTTGATTTGCCTTTGAGTTCATTTGATTACCTTTTGACTTTGAGTTCAATTGATTTGATTTTGATGAGTTTGTGTAAAGGCCCCCTCTCTAGCTTCAGATCCCGAAACGTCGAGTTTGGAATCGAGTTCGGGTTCGAGTTACGGTTCGAACGTCGAATAAAACAAGGACATCTTCTTCAATACAATATAATTTCTCTGACGTCATGACAATCAGTGACAGTTGAGTGACGAGGGAGACTATTAGTCCGGTGAGTACGAACATGATACGTCTTGAGGTTGCATAGGTCAGATGGTTCCGATAACGGCCTCGCGTTTGTTTAAAAAAATATATATTTTAAGCGAGCTTCTAGTCCTTTTACCACTTCTAGTCATTGAACGATGAACTAGAATCCTGACCTTTTAATAGCTTGAAGATCTACAGCTGCTTTCAAAACTAAGATTCATAATCTACTTGAGTCCTGTGTCTCCTTTATCTTTTCAAATCTGCGGAGTAATCTTGAAACTGCGGATACGATTAAATACGTCGCATACTCGTCATTTTGAAGCCGAACAAAACTACTACTACTACTACTACTACTACTACTACCGAAATCCGCATTTTCTAACTCGGGCGGCCTGCGGCCTGGGCCCGAGTAATAATGTGCCCTAAAATTAAGTTCAGCAGCATTCCGGCCTTTATATAGTACAACGGCACTGTGCGCAATAGCTCGCGCGAGATAAGTAATAACATATCACTTCTAAAAGTTTTAGTAATCCTCCAAAGTTCATTCATCAAATCTTGAAATAACTTCAAGACTTAAAATAATTGAAAACAAGAAACTTACATGTAATTTATCGTTGAATTCTTTCTCTGGCGTTTCCAAGATGTTTCTTCTGCGACTTGCTAAGAGGAAACTAGCTGGGTAGCCGTGACCTCGTGATTCCTAGTAATACTAGACTATGATGTTGTTATGGCAATAGGCTAGTGGTTCTTATTTCTCATTGGACCAAATTGGTGACCACGTGGTTTGACAATGCCTCTGCGTACTATTTTAGTGAATTACGTAACGAGGGAGTTTCCCAGGGCCAATTCCAAGAACAACCAACAAAATAACTGAGACATTTTAAGAGGAAACTAGCTGGGTAGCCGTGACCTCGTGATTCCTAGTAATACTAGACTATAGTATTGTCGTGGCAATAGGCTAGTGGTTCTTATTTCTCATTGGACCAAATTGGTGACCACGTGGTTTGACAATGCCTCTGCGTACTATTTTAGTGAATTACGTAACGAGGGAGTTTCCCAGGGCCAATTCCAAGAACAACCAACAAAATAACTGAGACATTTTAAGAGGAAACTAGCTGGGTAGCCGTGACCTCGTGATTCCTAGTAATACTAGACTATAGTATTGTCGTGGCAATAGGCTAGTGGTTCTTATTTTTCATTGGACCAAATTGGTGATCACGTGGTTTGACAGTGCCTCTGCGTACTATTCCAAAAATCGTTGTCCTCGCCGAAAGCAACAAGCTAGCACGAAGCTGACGACCGCAAAGGGCATTGGGACTTTCTCCTTATTTAGACATTTTGACAACATGCATTTTCAAATGGCCGAATCGTTCCAAATGATTGTTATTCAACGCTCGTAGGGATAACTTCTCAAGTACCACGAATAAATAAATAATTGGGAGATTCCCAAAGTCCTTTGCTGTCGTCAGCTTCTTGCTTGTTGCTGTCGGCCCGGACAACGATATTTGTAATAGGTGTATACAAGAGACCATAAGGGACAGATGTCCCTCATGGTCTCTTGGTGTATATAGCTGTATATGGCGAAAAGCTTAAGGAATTCTGGGAAATTAAAACTCTCAAATAACACCGTCAAATGATTGACCTTTTTATCCAGACTTGTAGGATCTTAGTTAAATAGCTCATATACCTTCAAAACTACGAGAACATTGAATATATCTGCATGTAATGCGGCTCATGAACTGATTTCCCATCCTTGCGGTCTCAGCTTCTATCATTTATAGTTCAACCCGACAACGATTATGCAATTAAGCTATATATAAGAATTAAAGTGCCTATGAAACGAAAATGTCGATCCTTGTTTTCTCAAGTATGTTAAGGCCTGGTTCAAGCCCAAAAACGAGAAAAAAATGTAAAAAATTATAATGTCACTTCCTTTTTACCAAACATTACGAAACTTAGCACAGCCATAGAGTTCGACATCCTTAATTGATTGAAGTCAACAAAATACCAAAAAAGCTGAACACGTGATTAACCACGTGACAACAATCTTTGAAAATTTACTTTAAAATGCGGTCGCGGTTTTAAGAACAGTGTAAAAACAAACAATTGCATATGTTGTCAATGCTAGTGCTCTACACAACTGCGTTTGGAAAACTTGTCTCTGATTTCTCTTAAGAGAGATATTTACGAAAATAGGTCACGTGACCATTTAGCCAGAATACGTTTTCTCAATTTTCTCGATAACTAAAATTATGGGACAGGTTTTCCAAACGCTATCTTTTTTCATTAGTTGTCCTTAATGTTGTAACATAAAAACTATTTCAGCATATCTTAAACTCGCGACCGCATATTTAAAAAACGAAATTTCACATGCCCAGGTCACGTGACCACTTGACGTCAGTATTTTTAGGACTAAATCATCAAACATCTTGAATATAATCTTATGCCTAAATATCAATGCCATAGAAATGAATCGTGGGGAATACTAAAAATAAACGTGATTTTGAGTGATGGCTTCATGAACCAGGCCTTAACATACTTGAGTTATTGTACATTTTTGTTGTTTGGTCTTTCTCTGAACATTTGCTGTATTTAAACATCGACTTTGAGCGTGCGAACATTTTCTTTTCGCGGTTCGAAAATTATCATTTTCAACCAAAATGTGCGACAAGAGCCTGGGCCCTTGACAATGGCTCGGTGACGTCAAGAGGTTGTGCATGCCTTTGTTTGCACAACTCTTGACGTCACATTTCTATAGTTTGACCGAGCGGGAATTGTCGCCCTTTGAAACGCAAAATGGCCAACTTCGTGCGCGAAATACAAAATGTTCCCGTAGCTCAATTTACTTTTTATTAACGCCATGTAAACAAGCAAATAGTAAACTTTCGTAGTAGCAAATAAAAACGGGGTCCGGATTTTTCGTTTCATAGGCACTTTAAGAATACCCAATGAAACCGAAACTGAACAGCCGGAAACGACCGATACCCTTCCCTCCCCTCCCCAAGTAGTTCTCCAGCTCGAACTGAAGTGACGTACCGTATGTGTGTTTATTCGAACCCAAGTCACGTGACGTTCATTAACCAATCAGATGACAAATCGAAAACATCTGATTCCATTAAAAAAAATACTGCTTCAAAGGCATTGTTAATTACTCGGGCCCAGGCCGCAGGCCGCCCGAGTTAGAAAATGCGGATTTCGGTAGTAGTAGTAGTAGTAGTAGTAGTAGTTTTGTTCGGCTCCAAAATGACGAGTATGCGAGGTATTTAATCGTATCCGGAGTTTCAAGATTACTCAGCAGATTTGAAAAGATAAACGAGAAACAGGACTCAAGTAGATTTTGAATCTTAGTTTTGAAAGCAGCTGTAGATCTTCAAGCTATTAAAAGGTCAGGATTCTAGTTCATCGTTCAATGACTAGAAGTGGTAAAAGGACTATAGAAGCTCGCTTAAAATATTTTGTTTTTTAAACAAACCTGAGGCCGTTATCGGAACCATCTGACCTATGCAACCTCAAGACGTATCATGTTCGTACTCACCGGACTAATAGTCTCCCTCGTCACTCAACTGTCACTGATTGTCATGACGTCAGAGAAATTATATTGTATTGAAGAAGATGTCCTTGTTTTATTCGACGTTCGAACCGTAACTCGAACCCGAACTCGATTCCAAACTCGACGTTTCGGGATCTGAAGCTAGAGAGGGGGCCTTTACACAAACTCATCAAAATCAAATCAATTGAACTCAAAGTCAAAAGGTAATCAAATGAACTCAAAGGCAAATCAAATGAACTCGACACATACATGTATATACATAGTCTCCCTCGTCACGCAACTGTCAGTCATTGTCAGGTCTCTCCTCGCGCAGCTGACATTGTCCTTGTTCTTCAACCAACTGGCATTCATTTTCAAGTACTTCCTCGAACAACTGACATTTTCCTTTTCACAATGCCCGAGTGAACGCTCATTGAGCGTCTTGTTAACGATAAAATACCGTTCAGTTTGTAGGGAAAATTCTGGCCGGTTTTGGGTTTTAAACCATGTCAACAAACTGGAGTGACTTTTGAGTCTTTTGACTACAGCCGAACGCGCAGTAATTAAAACATTTACTTTTTTTTTTAAAGAGCCATTTTATAACTCGGGCTTCCTCCGGCAGTACCCGAGTAATAAACGTGACGTCATCAGTAGTTTCGAGGAGGCAATTTCTCGAGTCACTTTGTTCAAACAATGTTGACGTAAAATTGACCGTTCACTTAACGGGCTGGTAGGAATGCGACATTGTTTACATTTAGTACATTTCGACTATGTCCTCCTATATAATCAAGAATGTCAACACATGTCAAAGATATTTGAATCGTAAAGGAAAAGACGGCACTGCGCATGCTCAGAGCCTATTGTCTTTCCTGAACGTCTGTCTTGCAAGGACCTCTGGCCTCAACGGCTGACTCGTATTATTTAATTGTACTCACTACAAATGTCAACCACCACCGCGTATAAACGTTGCATTATGACGCTAAAGGCCAAAAACATGGAGGAACATCATCAGAAGGAAAACCATTTTGAAGATTTGTCCGCCGAGGAAGACACCACTGCACGCGATCACGAGACAGACAGTTTATCGACCAAGCAGGAATTATGCTTCTCTGTGGGCCACGTTCAAAACGATCTACAAGCGTTTGCAGCGCTAAGTTATCTGTTGTTATTTCTTACTAAGGTGGTCGGCCTACAGAACCAAAGCACTGGTACAATCTTCCTTGTCGCACAGGTTACCGATGGGGTTCTCAGCCCGCTGCTAGGGTACCTGTGCGATCGCTACGAGTTCCCAGGACTTGCAAGGTTTGGAAAGAGAAAATCGTGGCACATATTTGGCGTAATGATACTCTTGTGTTTCTCGCCGTTTCTTTTCGTACCGTGTCTGCCATGTTATGGGATCTTGCCGGGTACCCGTCGTGAGTCGGTAGCCGTAGTGTACTATTCTATCGTCGTTATCGCTATTCATTTTGGATTTGCTGCCGTGCAAATCAGTCATTTGGCTCTTCTTCCTGACATCGCCAGGAAACCAAGCCATCACGTGAAGTTAAACTCCATGAGGTAAATACATTACGTTACGCCACGCTGTGCGTTACGTTACGCGCGTTACGTTACGCGAACAACGAACAATTGACACATGTAAAACGCATTGAAACAATATGTGAAATGCGCTATATAAGACTCTGCATCACATGTTATTACGTATGCAACGCGACAGTCACTAGAATACTTCTCCTTGCGAAGGCAGCAACGCTTGCTCTATATAAGACTCTGCATCACATGCCATTACGTATATATGCAACGCGAAAGTCACTAGAATACTTCTCCTTGCGAAGGCGAAGGCAGCAACGCTTGCTCTATCCTTCTCGTCTGAGGAGTTTTAAGAGGGATGCCTTAAAGGACATCCGGCTCGCACGGTAACCACGAAACGGATGATTATCAGAATATCATGCAAACACTTCGTAACATAAATTTGAACATAATATTGACGGAATCCCCAAGATCGCAAGTAACAAGATATATCTCCCATAATGGAGATAGTGACCCTATAATACTTGAGACGATTTCCTCCATGATTGACATTGTGATACCACAAATGTCGTGAGCATGAGCATGAGCGAAGATCGTGAAAATCCCCCGAATTAACGAAACAATGCGAAACAACGAAAATCGAAAACAACGGAATACGTGATCTATGTAGATTTCAAAGGAAAATCGAGTCTGGACTCTTGAAAGTTTTCAGTAGAGGGATGGATAGTGAGAGGGGGAGGGGTGCATGGTGATCCTGGTCCCATACATTTGACCTCGGCCACGTGTTCACGTGCTACTAGAGATATTTAAAATATTAATATCTCTAGTAGCACGTGAACACGTGGCGAAGGTCGACAAATGTATGGGACCAGGATCACCACCCCTCCCCCTCTCAGTATTCATCCCTCTACAGAAAACTAATTTATAAGCCTGGTCCTCACTAGCGACATAAGCACAAGCGGTTCCCTCTTTCAAGTTTATATTTTCATGTTTTGGACCGTAGATCTTCTTAGATCCGTTATGCTGTAATTCTTTAGCATAGTTTGTCTATGCATTCCGTGTAGGATTGGTTTTGTCCATCCACACCTAGGTTAAACGCAACACCAACATGATATTTTGGATTCTTGCCCTTTGAACCATATTACCGCACGTGTTGTGGTGTGAGCCAATGGGCAGGTTTCTAAATTTGAGCTGTTTGAGTTTCAGAGTCGACACGCAAGTAATATACATTGGCTTTCTGAGTTGGTGTTTGTTGCTCTCGCTACACCGTACTGATGAGTTCCAAAAGAACGAAACAGCTGTCTACGGTTGCCGATCCTGGCTCTCTCTCTTGCTCTATCATGTTGGTGTTGTGTTAAGCTTTTTATTTCTACGTAGTATCAGCCTTTCTTGAATTTCACTGAAAATATTGCATGCATGCATGCATGCATGGAAGGGGATGGATGGATGAATGGGATGGAATAGAATGGGATGTGGTGGGATGGGATGGGATAGAATAGAATGGATGGATGGCTGAATGGGATATAATGTGATGGGATGCGATGGAGTGGATAGATGGGATAATAATTATAATTATTATTATAATATAATAATAATTATTATATTATTATACAGCCTTTTGCAAAAATTATGTCGCGACCAAGTATATCAGTATATCACTATATATCCGCGTGAGTTCCGCACGCACGCTACCCGTACACGCATTTCAAGATGGTCGACTGTACAAGCGTGGATTGGAGAGCCATGAATACGATACAAGCTACACACAAACGTTATTTTCACATTCATTTGATAGTATAAATCTTCGGGTATATAGTGATATACTGATATACTGATATACTTGGTCGCGACAGATTTTTTGCAAAAGGCTGTATTATTACATAATAATATAATATAATAATAATAATAATAATAATAATAATAATAATAATAATAATAATAATAATAATAATAATAATAATAATAATAATAAATAATAATAACATTCTTAATTAAACGCACTAAATAATAAAATGCCTTCCTAACGGTGCGGAGAGGGAGGGTTGTTCAGTGGCACCCAGCGTGTATAATGGGTCATCCAGCGAGATCTCCTCTAGCCCCCCATGGAACCGGTCTGTAACCAAAGTAAAGACAAAAGCGAACATATGCACGTAACTGTGATTTATATGTTGCTGCTGTTGACTGTATTGATCTCAGTGCGTTTTACAACTGAGTGAAAGTAAAATAATGGATGGCATCGGATGGGGTAGAATGGGATGAGATAGGGTAGAATGGGATGAGATGGGATAGAATGGGATGAGATGGGGTAGAATGGGATGAGATGGGGTAGAATGGGATGAGATGGGATAGAATGGGGTAGAATGGGATGGGATGGGGTAGAATGGGGTGTAGGGATGTAAAATGTCATTATATGATTTGTTGACTCGATGTGTCACAGGCCTGGAGCTAGTTATCAAATTTGTTGACGACACGATGTGATATGAGGTTATCACATTTGATAACCCCAAAAAAGTATTTACCTTGGTTGTGGCGTCAGGTTGCAAATACCCTCGCTGAGTTTCCATGGAAACTCATTTCACTAACATTCCAGCGTCCTTTGTGGGATTGAAATACATGACGTCAGAGAGCAACAATTATTTAATTCATTGACGAGTTAGCGCCACTAGTGCGTCAATGTGAGGCTTCGGTCTGTAGAAGAACTACATGCACACAGCCTTGGGGAATGAGGGTTTATCATGTAATTTGTATAGGAAATACCACAGTTCGAGAAGAATTAATGAAAAATACCACGCGTATTTGATGAAAGTGGCTTAATTCCACGAGTGCGTAGCAAATACAAGTGGTATTTTTCATTAATTCTTCGAGAACTAAGTGGTATTTCCTATTAATAACACACCTACAAAAAATATGAGTTTCTTTATAAAGCAAAACAAAATCATTACATAGTAGCAAATCACGCGTAGCGCAATCATTGTTATGGATAGTGGCGCTATATAAAATGTATTATTATTATTATTATTAACGTAACACAAATAATAAAATAACACATGTCAATCAGCCAATCAGAAACGAGTATTTTTTTGTAGGTGTGTTATTACAAAACTTATAGGAGATATAGGACAAAACAATGATTATCACAGCTGGCAAGAGCTCGTTGAAATGAGTAAAAATGTAAAGTTTGGAAAAGATCGCTTCACAAATTGCGAAGATACGAATTTTCAAAAATCGAAATTTTGTATGAAAACCTTTGTTGGTATAGGCCTACCAGCGTAAATTTCCAAAGGTTTTCATGATAATCATATTTTGTACTATGAGTTTTGAAATTACATAAATGTTCAATTAATTAATTAATTAATTAATTGCACGGCGTATTAAGAAAAAATCCACAGTCAATCGGCCAATCAGAAACGAGTATTTTTGTAGTTGTGTTATTACCGCTGATTATGGGATATATGGCCATATCTAAACGAGATTAACAGTATCGTTCACTGACAGGACAGCATGGACGTTCATTAGTGGTATGCTTGTGTATGGAATCTTTTGGCTTCTTCTTGGTAAAAG
Source organism: Actinostola sp. cb2023 (assembly GCA_033675265.1). NCBI lineage: Eukaryota > Metazoa > Cnidaria > Anthozoa > Actiniaria > Actinostolidae > Actinostola > Actinostola sp. cb2023. Next base: position 194,087 of record JAUJYZ010001478.1, on the reverse strand, counting down.
CAGCGGAATTAAACTCTCATCAGAAGATGGCGAGGAATTCATGGTAACATACAGTTTACTTTCTCTAGACAGACACTCGTCAAAGCCTGACGTCGCCTGTTCAAGGTTTCTGATGGATCCCTAGTAACCTTACCCCCTCCCCCCTCCCACCCTCCGAATCCGAATTTTCCAAAAACGGTCCATGGGCTGATCCCAGCTTAGATCCCTATGCAGTCAACTCTATCTCAGTTCGAATGGTGTCCGGCTTAGACTTATATAAGCAGTCCCCCGAGATTGTCTAGACTGCGAGACACGGAAGACCCTACGTTTATCTACTCGCGGGATTGGCGCTCGATTCCTTGGAAATAGAAAATAAAGAGGCCCGCAGTTTAGAGGGTATATGTCTTAGAGATAACTAACTTCAGCTTAACGTTGTTTGTTTTTCCAGTATTTAGGGTTCATAATCGTTGGTGTGGGATTTACTTTTACCATCATATTCTATTCTGGTGTCAATGAAAACAAAATCAAACAAAACCAAGCATTTCCAAGAGCATCAATCAATGGTAATTACCATTACTATTACGTACTATCCGGGGAAGGGGTTGGGCTTGGAGGAGGGTGGGGGGGGGGGGGGTTGGGGGGGTTGGCCTTGGGGGAAGGGGGTTGGGGGCGTTTGGTCGTCAATTTTTTTTAAAAGAACTGGTATTTTTTAGAGTATGAAACTAAGGGTGATTTTTAGACCATGAGGTATGTTTCCGGTTTTGTATTTTTTAAAGGGTATTTTTCGAGGTTTTCCGACGGTCACCTCCACCAAACCACTACCACTACCCCCCCCCCCCCCCCTCCCCCCATCCCCCCTCCCTCTCCATGGTAATAGTGAATAATTTATACACTGACTCGCCAAGCTAACACCAGAAAATACCTCATGTTGATTATGATCATGTTGTTTGATAATCACACAGGATCTACAATCAATCGTGGTTATCAACACGATGAACATAGCAATCAAAACAGAGAACAAGACGCTGTTGTCACTCCCATTCAACGTGAGAATTCTCAAGAACGACATCCAGCCAACCGAGAATCAGATCTCGAAGGTATACCTCACGTCACACCAAGTGGCACACCCACTAACCAGTCAGGACACCATTGTCCAAACAAAAGCCCAGTAAATGGCCTGGCCATACCAGCAGCTCCACGAGTACCAGTCCAAAACGGACAACAACAAAATCACCCGAGCAGAAATAGCAGCAGTATTAAAACGAAGATGAAACGGTGGTTCAAGACGCCACAGTTTTATTTGGTAGGACACCTAATACTCCAGTTTCGCGTTGTCTAGAGATGACCGCTGTCCTTGACAAAAGACGCATTTGTACAGGCTTAGCCTCGATTCAGAAAACAGTCCGTGCAATTCAAAAATGTTTCTATTGTTTCATGTCAACATATTTTCGTGTTCTTGTCGATATTTGTGAATAATTTACACTGACTCGAGGCTAACCCTGTACAAATGCGTCTGATGTCAATAAGTACAGCGGTTTTACAACGGGATCTGTGAACGTGAAAAGGGACTATTGTCGTGTGATCTAGTGATGTTAACACACTCGGTTACATGGGGACATAGTCTGGAGTCCAATAGTGGGGACTCGGGGGGGGGAGGGGGGGAGGAAGGAGGTGGTACATTACAGTTCCATTGGCTTCACTTTTCAGAATTCGTTCGAGGGAGCTCAAATTAAGATAGTCAGTAATCGTTACTGTATTTGCTGAGGGGATAGTAGGGACCTCAAGCACCAGGACGACGACGTCGAGGACGACGAAGTTCGAATAAAGTATTTTGTTGTTTTTTTGTTTTCATAATCGTTTCTTTTTCCGTGTTTTCACTAAATTTGCGCCGCCTTTCATGATTGACATCGATCGTCTTTTTGTGGTCCGGTTGACTGAAAACAACTAGTATCTGTACAAATAACGAACTGACGTTCTCGTTCTCTTTGCGTCGTCAAACATAGGCATTTCACGTTGTAACTTTGCACAGAACGCCTGAAGTTAAGACCAAATCGAGCTCATTTCATACTGATTCCAACAAGAAGTTATTGAATTTTGTAATTAGCGGCTATTGTTTCTCTGACGTACGTTGTCGTCCATTCCGTCGACAGACCTCTTGGAAGGTGGCGAGGTCGCACTTTAAGGGGTAATTAAGGCGGAAGGGTAATAAGGGGTTACCTCTGACAGATTACGCAGTCGACTTGTCGTGCGACCGATTTGATTATATTTTGCGTACACTCACTCCTTGAGTATTTACGCGTTCGAATAGACAGTATCTTATTACTCTATCTTATTTGCCTTTGACAGGTTGGTTTTGTTTACATGTGTTCAAGGATTGTCGTCAACATATCAAGCGCCTACTTTCCTTTCTACCTGGAAGAAGCTCTGGACTTCGAGAAGGTAAAAAACAGAATTAAAAGCTTCCCTCTTGTAGTACATGATTGTGTGATACTTTCTGGGATATATGCGCGCGCATCCCGCGGAATTACAACCCGATGGCCGGGATTTACGAGGGTTTCGTACAAAAATATGAACATAGTTAGTAGTCGTTAGAACTCTAAATGCTTTAGATTACGCCTTCTCCGGAGGGCTAAACGAACTATCGGAAAGAAGAAGAGAAACTCCCACACATATCGAGTAACCAATAGTATGTACTCAGTTATGTACTTGTGTATACATGGATATGAATGAGTGCTGTAGTTTACAAGGATATACTTAACTGCAGCTCAAGTTGTTGTGATAAACTATAAAGAGACTTTTTAGAAGCCAAAACCAGGTTAAACCAACATGTTTTTTATTACACACCAGTTACCATAATATACCCCCCCCCCCCCCCCCCCCATTTATTTATTTTTTTAAATAAATACAATATTAATCTTGGAATGCGCAGTGATACACTATTCAGTATTCATGAGTGCTGTGTATATATATTCTACAGGAGGCTATCGCTTATTTCCCACTACTAGTCCTAGTGGCTTCTACAGCCTTTAGCTTGGTAGCAAAGAAGATCGCATCCTATTGGAACAGCCACGTTGCTTACTGTATAGCAGCGTTAATGGCCATTGCAGCGTATGTTTGGCTATATATCCAACCAATCGACAGTAGAAATGCCATATATGGAGCATCATTGTTAATGGGAGGAGGTTCGTCAATGATGTTAGTTACAGCCTTGACCATGGTTGCTGTTATGATTGATAGTACTGATAAGGTATGTACTTCTAGTCTTACGTACGGGGGAGGGGTTAGTTACGGTCTTGACCATGGTTGCTGTTATGATTGATAGTACTGATAAGGTATGTACTTCTAGTCTTACGTACGGGGGAGGGGTTAGTTACAGCCTTGACCATGGTTGCTGTTATGATTGATAGTACTGATAAGGTATGTACTTCTAGTCTTACGTACGGGGCAGGGGTTAGTTACAGCCTTGACCATGGTTGCTGTTATGATTGATAGTACTGATAAGGTATGTACTTCTAGTGTTACGTACGGGGCAGGGGTTAGTTACAGCCTTGACCATGGTTGCTGTTATGATTGATAGTACTGATAAGGTATGTACTTCTAGTCTTACGTACGGGGGAGGGGTTAGTTACAGCCTTGACCATGGTTGCTGTTATGATTGATAGTACTGATAAGGTATGTACTTCTAGTCTTACGTACGGGGCAGGGGTTAGTTACAGCCTTGACCATGGTTGCTGTTATGATTGATAGTACTGATAAGGTATGTACTTCTAGTCTTACGTACGGGGGAGGGGTTAGTTACGGTCTTGACCATGGTTGCTGTTATGATTGATAGTACTGATATTTAAGGTATGTACTTCTAGTCTTACGTACGGGGGAGGGGTTAGTTACGGTCTTGACCATGATTGCTGTTATGATTGATAGTACTGATAAGGTATGTACTTCTAGTCTTACGTACGGGGGAGGGGTTAGTTACAGCCTTGACCATGGTTGCTGTTATGATTGATAGTACTGATAAGGTATGTACTTCTAGTCTTACGTACGGGGGAGGGGTTAGTTACAGCCTTGACCATGGTTGCTGTTATGATTGATAGTACTGATAAGGTATGTACTTCTAGTCTTACGTACGGGGCAGGGGTTAGTTACAGCCTTGACCATGGTTGCTGTTATGATTGATAGTACTGATAAGGTATGTACTTCTAGTCTTACGTACGGGGGAGGGGTTAGCAGCCTTGACCATGGTTGCTGTTATGATTGATAGTACTGATAAGGTATGTACTTCTAGTCTTACGTACGGGGGAGGGGTTAGTTACAGCCTTGACCATGGTTGCTGTTATGATTGATAGTACTGATAAGGTATGTACTTCTAGTCTTACGTACGGGGGAGGGGTTAGTTACAGCCTTGACCATGGTTGCTGTTATGATTGATAGTACTGATAAGGTATGTACTTCTAGTCTTACGTACGGGGGAGGGGTTAGTTACAGCCTTGACCATGATTGCTGTTATGATTGATAGTACTGATAAGGTATGTACTTCTAGTCTTACGTACGGGGGAGGGGTTAGTTACAGCCTTGACCATGGTTGCTGTTATGATTGATAGTACTGATAAGGTATGTACTTCTATAGTCTTACGTACGGGGGAGGGGTTAGTTACAGCCTTGACCATGGTTGCTGTTATGATTGATAGTACTGATAAGGTATGTACTTCTAGTCTTGCGTACGGGGGAGGGGTTAGTTACAGCCTTGACCATGGTTGCTGTTATGATTGATAGTACTGATAAGGTATGTACTTCTAGTCTTACGTACGGGGGAGGGGTTAGTTACAGCCTTGACCATGGTTGCTGTTATGATTGATAGTACTGATAAGGTATGTACTTCTAGTGTTACGTACGGGGGAGGGGTTAGTTACGGCCTTGACCATGGTTGCTGTTATGATTGATAGTACTGATAAGGTATGTACTTCTAGTGTTACGTACGGGGGAGGGGTTAGTTACAGCCTTGGCCATGGTTGCTGTTATGATTGATAGTACTGATAAGGTATGTACTTCTAGTCTTACGTACGGGGGAGGGGTTAGTTACAGCCTTGACCATGATTGCTGTTATGATTGATAGTACTGATAAGGTATGTACTTCTTTACGTCCGGGGGGAGGGGTTAGTTACGGCCTTGACCATGGTTGCTGTTATGATTGATAGTACTGGCGATAAGGTATGTACTTCTTTACGTCCGGGGGGAGGGGTTAGTTACGGTCTTGACCATGATTGCTGCAATGATTGAGAGTAATGATAAGGTATATATGGGAGGGAGACACCAATATAAAGAGTGGCGGAGACGCACGTCGGGCACAAATGACCCCAAAATCGGCAATGTTAAACGGCCTCTTTTACATTAACCTTCGTATTTTCAACAATTTGACATCAATTGGGATGAAAGTTTCGGAGGTTGCTTACTACATGTAGTGTTTTATTTTGGTATGCTAAAAGTTACCACTGACGTAATTGTGACGTCATCACGAATTGTTACATTTCTCGGGAAAATCGAGATCACATTAAAACGTTCTAAAAAGAAGATATTTCGAAAGAGAATAACATTCTCTAAAATTTGGTGTAATTTTTATCTCGTTGCGATAATTTATGGCTGAGTTATAAAGGATATTCATTTTATGAAGACGTCATAGAAATGAGGTCACCTAAATAGCATTAAAGCTATACGGAGCAATGAAAATCGATGAAATGACGTTCTCGTGATCATTTATGGTTAATAATAGATGTTTGTAATGGACGAAGCTTAAAATTTTGGTCCACGATCTCTATTAGGGATATTTTAAAATATTGGTGACGTCATTATGACGTCAAAGAAATCTGTCAATATTTGTGATTAATATTTCTAATACTTATCTTCAAAAAATCAAAAATCTAAAACGATACGATTTGAGAGGCTTCTTAGTTCTTTCAATATGCAAAGTGTGAAGACAAAATATTTTCAAACAAAAAAGTTGAATGAAGAAGTTATTTTTATATATATTGTTCATAATTTCCCAAATGAATTATATAGAGCCATTCGTAAATAAACTTCTTCATTCAACTTTTTTGTTTGAAAATCTTTTGTCTTCACACTTTGCATATTGAAAGAACTAAGACGCCCCTCAAATCGTATCGTTTTAGATTTTTGACTTTTTGAAGATAAGTATAAGAAATATTAATCACAAATATTGACAGATTCCCGTTATGTCATAATGACGTCACTAATATTTTTTTAATATCCCTAATAAAGATCGTGGACCAAAATTTTCAGCTTCGTCCAATACAAACATCTATTATTAACCATAAATGATCACGAAAACGTCATTTCATCGATTTTCATTGCTCCGTAAAGCTTTAATGCTATTTAGGTGACGTCATTTCTATGACGTCATCATAAAATGAATATCCTTTATAACTCAGCCATATATTACCGCAACGAGATAAAAATTGCACCAAGTTTTAAAGAATGTTATTCTCTTTCGAAATATCTACTTTTCAGAACGTTTTAATGTGATCTCGATTTTCCCGAGAAATGTAACAATTCGTGATGACGTCACAATTACGTCAGTGGTAACTTTTAGCATGCCAAAATAAAACACTACATGTAGTAAGCAACCTTCGAAACTTTCATCCCAATTGATGTCAAATTGTTGAAAATACGAAGGTTAATGTAAAAGAGGCCGTTTAACATTGCCGATTTTGGGGTCATTTGTGCCCGACGTGACGGCTCAACCCATAAAAGGTACCAGAATCTCGACTTTGTGATCGTGGCAACAAATGAAGTTTACCGCGACAAGGTACCAATGATAAATGATCGAAAATATTTTTTTGTCAATTAATTAAGTGGATCATAATTTTATTTACGGGCAAATACCCTAAAAGGTACGACGAATTTTCCTACTATTCCTACATGGGGTTCCCCCGGAGGGTGGGGTGGGTAACTGCCTTTACAACCTCTGGCCAAGGATGTTACCGAGAGGGAATAAGTCGAGGTGTTCAATAGATTTCTATTGTCTATTAAGGACGTTCGCGCGCATTGTTCACGCGCATCTTTTCTGCGCATAAAATCAAGGTTCGAATCATCTCGGTCCAGTCCTCTTTCCTCACGTCCAAGATGGCAACCAGTCTAGCATAACGATATCGGTGACCCCCATTTTTTATTTTGTGATTTTACAAAGAATCATAAAAGCTCCCCATGTACCAAATTTAAAGAAAATAACATGGATAGATTTTGATAAAAACACGAATTTAGATGAAAACTTCAACTACCTTCACGCGAAAGAGTCGTCGATGGCTATGTGGTGACTGTAAATATGAGCCAAAAACAACAGGTTGTTTCTATATATTCACAAATCTTTGTACATAAGTTTATTCTATCAACTCTTAGATAGCCATTTGAAGAAAATTTTAGCAATCCGTTTAGTTTTTCTACAAAAAATACCTGTCGTTCTCGACTTTCCGTGGATTTAACGCACGTAATTCTCGATCATGCAGAAAAAGGGTATACTTTGAAGTAATCTGGCTCCATAGCGAAGTCGGTGACCCCGGCCCATTTTTTATTTGCTCATTTAGCTTCTATAATGATCTTATTTCACCATGCGAAGTTTCAGGAAAAAAACATGGATAGTTTTTTTGCCCGCGAACGTCCTTAAACATTTACCGGAAGTAAAAGTATAAGTAAAACTGTGCGTTTCGATTGAGAAGTATAACATCAGTGTTTATATTGTTTTTCTAGACCACGGGAGCATTTGTATATGGATTCATGAGTCTAACAGACAAGATCGCCAACGGCATTGTTGTCAAAGTAGTGCAGAAGCTCAAACCCGAAAAGTAGGTTGCGCGACGCGACAGGCGTACTATTCTCACTGAATAATTAATGAGCACGGAGCAGTATACACACATGCCTTATTGCACAACGTCGTTCGGAGCTGCGAGGGTCAAGTTTGATTTAGTTCCACGTACCGCCACCAGCTTCTCTTCCAGCTTCTCTTCTACCGTTTTGATGGCAGCTAGAAACGTTCTTCCTCCTGCTGTAGCCCAAGATAATCTTCCCATTCCAGATGCACAGCAAGATGCACAAGCCCCGCAACAAGATGTCCAAGCCGTCCCGCCACAGGATGTCCCACAAGTTGTGGCCGCGGATAACGCCGAGGTTCGACCCGAACCACAGGCCGAGGTATAGAATTTTGTCTGTTATATAGAGTCGTTAAGAGTTCTCAGTTAGTTCGGTTTCTTTGTTTTACTTATCGCAAACTGGTAGAAGTTTAGCCGTAGTTTAGAATATCTAGCGTCTACTAGAGTTTATATGGGCTTGGAACTCAGGGAGTTCGGCCGTGCATAAGAGTTTTGCAATGCTTATTGAGTTTATGGGCTTGGAACTCGGGGAGTTCGGCCGTGCATTAGAGTTTTGCAATGTTTATTGAGTTTATGGGCTTGGAACTCAGGGAGTTCAGCCGTGCATGAGAGTTTTACACTGTTTATGGAGTTATGAGCTTGGAACTCAGGGAGTTCGGCCGTGCATGAGAGTTTTGCAATGTTTATTGAGTTTATGGGCTTGGAACTCAGGGAGTTCAGCCGTGCATGAGAGTTTTTACACTGTTTATGGAGTTATGGGCTTGGAACTCGGGGAGTTTGGCCGTGCATAAGAGTTTTGCAATGCTTATTGAGTTTATGGGCTTGGAACTCGGGGAGTTCGGCCGTGCATAAGAGTTTTGCAATGCTTATTGAGTTCGGCCGTGCATGAGAGTTTTACACTGTTTATGGAGTTATCGGCTTGGAACTCGGGGAGTTTGGCCGTACGTGAAATTTTATAACGACCATAGAGTGTATGGGCGTTAACTTAGAGAGTTCAGCCATGCTTAGCCGTACATAGTAATTTAGAGCGTAATTGCCATTTAGGGCGTGCAGGTCGGGGACCAGTGCGTGCTTAGCCGTGACATATAAATACAGCGTTTAATTACCTGTACGCCTGGGCGTTAAGCCGGCCCAAAGGATTCTACCGGAATGCAAAATTTTGTTATTGTAGTTTTTTTTGTTTTTTCTGCTCGGCATTCCATTTTCATTGTTACAGTTTCAGCACGCTATCATTTATTTTCGGTCTTTTGTCTCATTGCCTCCTTTCTTTTCTTTGGCTTGTTCCTAGCCCCAAGACAGATTCGCTGCGTTAGAAGAGAAGATGAAGCAGCTCGAAAACAAGCAGAATGAGGGAGGTGTTACTTCTGCTTTGGCTGCGTTAAGACGCAACCTAGCAAGGCCCGTTAACTTCTTTGATCAGTTTGAGGCGATCGAGCAACTCGAGGCATTGGTAAGGGTTGCCAGGACCACCGTTAGTGACAAAGCGGATGAGTACGCCGCTATCTTAGACGAAGTAAAAGACCGCCATGCTTCCTTGCCTCCACGAGCCTTGCGGAGACTTATGTCGGGCTTGTTGGGAGACCCTGTGAGATCAAAGATCGCCAAGGACTCTTCTATTATTTTAAAAGGCCTAGACAAGGAGGTGGCTAATTCCTCTGGTTATGGTAATTCCTTTGGTTACGGTAATTCCTCTGGTGGTTCTCGAGGGTCTACGCGCCGCCGTCCTCGTCGTGGCCCGTATAGTCCTACCCGTTGTTTTGCATGTCACGGGTTGGGGCACTTCGCTCGCGACTGCCCTAACGGCCAGCGTAAACCTCAAGGATGGTAGTCGTATGGATGGTTAATACGGCAAATATGTACTATTGAGATTTATTATTTATTTATTATTTTTTCGAATAGGACTTACAGTCCAGATCAATCCTTGCGTGAAGTTCATTAAAGTTGTTTTCCTTTCTACCCTTTTCCCTAGTTTACTTTTCTGTTTGGTTTGGCTTTGTCCGCGTCCCTTGTTGACTCCGGGGGGGTCTGCTCAGTGCCTCAATTCTGGTCTAAGATCAGAGCTTGGGATCAACGGGGGGTTGGGGTTTTTCATTTGCTAACGCGCTTTATCTTTACTAGGATACGGCGAGGGATTTTTATCGTCTTCTCCAAGATCATTTGCAAGATCCTGTGCGCCCCTTTGATAAATGGTGTGATGTGTATGGGAAGCCCCAACACTTCGTTGGCCCTTTGGTTCCCCCGGATATGGTCGCAAAGAACCCGGCTGTAGCCCATATCGAGCAACTGCGGTTTCGTGACTCGGCGTCGTTTAGGGCTGGAAATATTCACAATCACGTAGATGTCTGGGAGACTTTGATATCCAACTATGGCCCTATCGATGGTCCCGTTGATTTTTTGCAAATTATGCGGGAAGGTGTCAGAATAGAGTATTTCTTTCGAAGTTTCAAGGGACGTTTCAAAGGGAAAGAGTACGATTCTCTCACCCCCCCGTCGATGGTTTTCGATAATTCCAAGTCTTGTGCAGAATTCCATTCATTTGTTACCAATACAATCCTCGATTGGGTGGCGGCAGGCGTTTTGACCTATCGTGGACGGATTAACCATTGTACACCCCCGCATTTGGTCCTTCCCTTGACGGTTGAACCATCTAAGCCTAGGCTTTGCCATGATGAGCGCTTTCTTAATTCGTGGATTCGGGATCTCCCGTTTAAGCTTGACCACCTCTCAGATCTGCCGAGGTACGTGTTTCCCGGTAATTTCCAAACCGTGTTTGACGATAAGAGCGGTTATCAGCATGTCAGACTTCATCCCGACTCGGAAGCATATTTCGGTCTCCTCTGGGAGGGATGTTATTTCACCTTTCGGGTACTTCCCTTTGGTTGGAAAGCAAGCGCTTATTTGTACCACAACCTTGGTTTGATCGTCTCCAGTGCCGCTCGTTCCCTTGGGGTACCTGTGTCACAGTACATCGACGACCGTCACGTGGGACAGTTACAGGCAAATGGTGACCAATCCCCGAGTCCTCAGTGTGCAGAGGCCGCAGCCTACATCATGTGCTACCTATTAATAGAGGCAGGTTATTACATCGGCCTTTCAAAAAGTCATCCAGTTCCATCTACTGCAGTGCGGTATCTTGGTTTTATATCCGATTCTGTGGCCCAAGCGTTCCTAGTCCCTGGAGACAAAAAAGAAAAATTTGCTCGATTGCGCGAAGAGCTGATTGCCACGTCGGGGCCAACCACCCCCTCAAATGGAGCATCAAAACGTGGGTAAAAAGTATATTTCGCCATAGCTTACCATCCCATGTGTTTATTTTGACCAAACTTCGCATATAGGGTCACCTCATGATGGTAAATATTTTTGATGCTTTGTGACGTCATTATGGATGTTTTATGACGTCACTATGGATGTTGCAATAATTGAACCATTTTTAGCAATATGAAATCCACTTCATTTATGTAGCGGCGATGAAAGATGTTGTTAAGAGGAGTTGAATGCCGAAAACCGTTTGTTATTAGCGTTATTATTAGCTGAGTAATCAATATTTGAACTTTGCTAAAGGTTGGTTATGCACGGACTGTTTGAGACTATTGGGAAATTTCGCGATATTAATTAATTTATTGTATATTTTTATGCTTGAGTGTACAGATAACATTGGAAATAGGTTGTACTGTCACTGAGAAAGGATATATGAAACATTTCCATGTTCGAGTATCTATATATCGTCTTTAATTCCATAAATCGTACTTTAGTGACGTCATGCATTATGACGTCACAATTTAAACAATCGCTAATATTTCTATTCTCAGGACGAAAATCAAAATTTCAACATCATACGATTTTAGAAGCCCTTTAGTCTTGCATATTACAACAAAAATGGATCCATTTTATAAAGAAATAAAAAAAAATCGTCAAGGAGTTTATTTGCCATATGTTTTTAACCATCATGATATTCAGGGAAGGTGGGGAGCTTATATAGAATTTGTTATAACTCAACATATTTTTATGCTATCGACAAACGGTTTTTGGTGTTCAACTCCTCTTGACAAAGTGTATCATTATCGCTACATAAATGAAGTAGATTCCATATTCCTAAAAATGGTTACACTATTGCAACATCCATTATGACGTCATAACACATTCATAATGACGTCACAAAACATCAAAAATATTTATCATAATAAGGTGACCCTATATACGAAGTTTGGTCAAACTAAACACATGGGATGAAAAGTTATCGCGAAAAGCAACTTTAATGCTCCATTTTGGGGGGTGGTTGGCCCCGCCCTCAAAGTTTGTTGGAATCACGATGTTACAACGGTTCGCGGGAAAAGCAATCTCATTTAGCCTAGCTATTCCAGGTTGCAAGTTGTACGTACGGGAAGTGTTCTCTTCGATCTCATCCTTGGCCAAAAACTCCAAGACATCGATTCCTGTAAAAGGCGCGTTGCGTGACGAGATTTGTTATTGGAGATTTCTCGATTCTTGGACCGATACTCTCCCTTGGCGACCCGAACAACACTTGTCTGTGACGGTTTTTTGCGATGCATCTAAGATGGCGTGGGGTGGTGTGTTAATCCGCGATGGTTCTCGTCAGGAAGTTCGAGATTACTTTGAGACCCAGGAGTCGCACATTAACGTTCTAGAGGCCTTAGCCCTATGGCGAGTTTTGGATTCTTTTAAAGAAATTCTAAGAAACACAAGGGTAGATGTTTTTACAGACAGCAAGACGGTGCAAGCTTCTCGGATGAATGAGGGTTGTAAGGATCCCCGGGTGAACGATGTCATCAAAGACATTTTCTTGTGCTCTAGAACTTTAAATTTCACACTCCATTTAAGTTATATTCCCTCAATAGCTAATCCAGCTGATGGTCCTTCTAGAGCGTGCAGCGACTTGGATTGCACTTTGTCTCTTTCTGCATGGCGCCAGGTTGAATCGCTGTTTGGTCCACATACTTTTGACCTCATGGCCCTCGATAGCAACTGCCGCAGAGACGGGTCGGAAGCTCTCCTACCGCATTTTTCGCCGTGGCCCACCCCCCTTTCTTCGGAGGTGAACGTATTTGCTCAACCTATCCCGACAGATCACAACATCTACGTTTTCCCGCCGTTCGTCCTCTTGGGTCCCCTTCTGCGCTATATTGTTGACCAGGGGAGACACGTCCACTTTACGGTGATAGTCCCTGACTTACGCCCAAGGCGATACTGGTGGGCGCTACTCCAGTCCCTGGCCGTCGACTGGTTTCGTCTAGGTTTACGAGATTCTGCCACGATCTTGCTCTTCCCAGCACCTCGCTCCACGGGTTTCTTGCCAAAACCCCTCCCTTGGGATCTATGGGCGGTCCGGTGTATCTATAATTAGATGTTTCTCAACTATGGTTTTGGCTCCATAGGTTTTACGTCCTTGGAAGGCGGCGATTCGTTGTGGTGCTTGTCTCTACCCAAATGATTCGGATGCCAATTTTTGTCAGGCTTGTGGCACGCTCCAGGCACCTGTTGCCATCGTTTCGGCCCCACCCGACGTTACAGATGTGGAGGCCATAGACAGGCGATTTGCCGAATTTCGATCAACCCATCAACGAAAACCATATCAACGCCAAAAGAGCAGGCTCGAAGTCCAGCTCTCCACGTTTTTGTCTTCTTTGGTCCCTCCTCGAATTATGTCTTCTTGTACCGCAGACGACATCATTAAGTTCCTTATCAGCCGGGATTCTAGTGGGAAAACGGTCGTTCACAAGCCGTCTTGTTCAAAATCTGGTTGTGCTTGTCCACGCCGTCTAGCTGCAGGAACAGTTGACTCTTACCTTGGGAAGATTCGAGCCATCTTCAATTCTATGGGTCGCACGAGTGAGTCCAACCCTATTTCACACACTAGAGTAAAAGAATACTTGAAGTTCATCCGCGAGGAACAGGCAAGCCAAGGCATCGTGCCGTCGCAGGCCGTCCCGTTATTTTTCGTAAAACTGAGACGCTTGGTATCATATCTTAGAGAACTTATTACAAAAGGTGTAGGTCTCTCTGTCTCTGAGCAATACACACTCGCCCGGGACGTCACCTTCTTTGTGGTTGACTTTTTTACTGGGGATAGGGCGTCTGATCTTGGCCGTCTCCGATCGGAGCAAGTGTTCAGGCTCAGGGACAGAGAGGGTTACCTCCTCCAGTTCACATTTGGGAAAACTGTAACAAAAGGCAATACACGCCCTTTTGCTTTGATTCCCGTATCTTGTAAGGACATATGTCCGGTTTCGTGGCTCAACTATTATATTGCCGCCTGCGATTCACTCGGCGTCATTTTAGCGCCAGGTTTTTTCTTTTCGTACTTGTCAGTCTAAGATTTCAGTGAGCCAGCGCCCCTTTGTTGGGCCGGCGGTCGCTCGTTTACGTAAACATCTCCAGAATGCCGGCTTATACGAGGGTGAGACCCCTCATAGTTTTCGTACAGGCCTTTCTAACACGCTTAAGCAGCTAGGTTGTTCCACAGAAGATATCGATCGCTCGATATGTAGGTTGGCGGAGCACGGCTATGGCTGAGCATTACACGCGCGTCTCAGAGCCATCCAGAGTACTCTCCCTGTTCAAAGATTTTGCGCTTAGCCTACCTTCGAGCGATCTCCATGAACAGCTAAACGTAGCCCACCCTGCTAACCTCCATTCTCTCCACGGTTGAGGTCCATTTCTCATTTTTGTATTCCTTAGGCTGCAGCTGTATTGTGTTTTATTGTAGCTGTGCCGTTGGGGTCGCTCGGGCAGAAATTTTGCATTATTCATTGGAATTTTTCCCTTTCAGTCAATGAATTTGTTCATTAAACAAATTATAATAATACATACATGTAGACATCGAGACTGTAAAGTTTTTGAGGAATGAGTTTTGAGTGTTGGATATTGGTTTTTGGGTATTGGTATAGACGTTATGGGTACAAGGTCTTTGGTTATGGGTACATTGTGGGCAGTAAACCACATGCCACCTCGTCTCCTTACCTCCGTGAGGGACAAGGAGCGGATCTCGCCCATAACTTAATTACTGCGACGTGATAATGAGTATTCAGTGAGGATATATTACTATTCTCACTGAATAATTAATGAGCACGGAGCAGTATAAATTAACTCCACACACATGCCTTATTGCACAACGTCGTTCGGAGCTGCGAGAGTCAAGTTTGCCCCACCCCCCTCCCCTGGTGGCGGTACTTCCCTGTTCTTTCCTCGTTGTATACCTCATATCACACAATCGCGGATCTCGCCCATAACTTAATTACTGCGACGTGATAATGAGTATTCAGTGAGGATATATTACTATACGTTTTTCAGTCATAACGGACCGCCCTTTTTCGAAAGGTAAGGTCGATGGCCGTCAACAAACCCCTGGCATTCTTCCTGTTGACGTCTACCACAGGGAGTCCAACTATTTATTCTGAGGCTATAAAACTACTAAGATGTATCATTATCATTATTTTTTGATGGGTTTCCTGTGGTAGAGCGCACGCGCAATGCGTATTATTTTGGGTTCCCTGAAAGGTTTGGTTCCCTGTGCGCGTCCCGCATTACCGCTCATTTCCAAGTTCATCACAAAGTGAATAGCCGGTCTGTGGCAAATGTTGGAAGACTGGGTACGAGTGTTATGACCATTGAAGAGATTTGAAGAAAGTAGTACATTTTGACAATATTATCTCCAATTTAAAAACTGTATAGCCTATCCAATGTGCTGGAGAAATAACGTTGAATATCCATTCAAGTGAGAATTCCACTAGTCTTTCATCGAGGGCAAACGCCTCGAAAAACTTGTAACTAATCCAAATATTATCTCATTAGGTCAGTGTTTTCAATTGTAACTAGTATTGTTCTGTAATTATTGTAATCTGTAGTTATTGTATCTAGTGGGCCAAATTGGAAACCAGTATTGTTGTATTGCTGTATTTGTAAACCCACTCAAAATAAAGATTATTATTATTATTAGTTATAATCAAAACACTCGAACCCAGTCTTCCAACATTTGCCACCGACCGGGTATGCGCTTTCTAGCCATTTTATTATTTATTGTAGGTCTGGTGAATACATACGCCTTGCGTTTCCTCTAGTCACTAGTACTGCAGCCTTCTTGTCAATGTTGGTAGTTATCGTGTTGTTTATTGTGCAAAGGAAGGACACGAAACAAAATGGTGAGTCGATCGCTTCACTTTTTCTAATACGCAATTATTCTATTTCTGTCTACTGCATGAATGTCGTATCAATTAAATTAATGATACCAGCACTCTATACAATAGAGTCGTGTTCGTATGAGTAACAAAAGAGTTTGATTGGATGAGATGCATCTGCACGCTTTTTGATTGGTTAAGAAAGGAAGCCATTGGAGTGTCACGGTACCGTAGGTTTTTCTAAAAAACTAGTGAGATGAGTATTGGATGTTTAGATTATCAAATGTAGTAAGAAGTGTACATGTATGTCACCAATCCACGTTACCACAATCCTTTTGCGCGCCCAACATTAAGTTTGCATTCAAAACATCGCAACGGAGAATTTTTAATTTTCAAATAGAAACGGTAATTTATATTATGAATGGAAATCCTGGCAAATAATCCTCATGCTTCATGTTTCAATATCAAATAATAATAATAATAAGAACTATGATATATGTATAGAAATGAAAACTGATGGAGAATATACAGAACAAATGTGTCGTGGGTTCGAATCCCGCTCGAGGCGTCTGATTTTTTCCGAACATTTGTTCTGTATATTCTCCATCAGTTTTCATTTATATAATAATAATAATAATAATAATAATAATAATAATAATAATAATAATAATAATAATAATAATAATAATAATAATAATAATAATAATAATAATAATAATAATAATAATAATAATAATAATAATAATAATAATAATAATAATAATATTTATTTGATATAACGTTTTTTACTGGTAGCTCAAAAGAGCTTTACAATCACGATCACAATTACAAATCACCAGCGTCTTACAGATATGGCGCTATAAAAATGTATAGATGATGGTGATTACTATTTGTAACTGTTTTATTCTCGTACCTTCTCGACTAGACTGATTCCATAAGTCGCTGTTTTCACTCCTGTTAGATAGGTGGTCGCTCAACTACTAGCGACTTATCACATTTACACTAATATTCTGTTCAAACGAAAACGAGGCTCTTGCATTTTAATTAGGTTGTAGATTTCAGCGAAATCTGTTGTTCCCAAAATTCTGAATAACTATTTAACATATCATTTGAATCTATATGTATGAATACAGAGAATGTCTGGACGTTTGAAAAACAATAAGGTTTATAAAGATGTTCGAGAAAAATGACAAGAATATATGCTACTTCGACGGCCCGTGGAATCACAGAATCACAGAACACAGATTCACAATCGATTCACAGGACACAAAGAAAGACAAAAAGAAAGCTTTTTCCCCTCCAGCTGTCGAACCAAGTCCAAACCAAACGACTCAGAGTTGCAGTATTAGTCGGTGTTTTTATTCGACGTGCGGACCTAGCGTCGGCCGCAACCTCGTCCCCAGGGCCCTCTCTTCTCGCTATTTCAAAATGGCGGACGCTCGAGAGAGGCTGAACTAAAACGCATTTTGATTGGATAACACAACAAGCCTTCTAATTGGTCTATATCGAAGGTTGCTAAAAATAGCATAAATTAATATTCGAATCATCGAGTGAATTTATAGTTTCAACGGATAGTTCTTTTCTGGTCCCAAATGTATCGAATTAGGAAGATCGAAGCCGCTGCAAGTGATGTGTGAGTGTTATCGAAGCATTGAAATGTCTTTAGGAACATGAAAAAGTCCACCGATCGAGATCGTTTACCGTAAAGCAAGGTATCAATTTATACGAGCAAGACTACTCGGACGGTGACGGCATGCTGTAATTCGAAGAACACCGGAACACCGGAACGTCGGAACACCGGAACACCGGAACAACATTTTCTTCGGTTTTTTTTCTGATTTATTTTTCATTTATGTGACTCAAATTGTAGAATATGTTGAACAATAACTTTTTTTGACTGTTGTAAATGCCAGACGTTTCACAACAACAACCGTTTGCTTTGCCGTTGTACAGAAAATCTGCATAGTTCTATTGAGCAACCCGAGCCGAAGGTCGAACGAACGAACGTAAATGAATATGTCAGTGAATTACAAAGGAAACTAAAGGAAGATTTCTGGTTCGGAATTGTCATATTTGTACATATTTGGACGGATTAAATTGCAATTTCTCAATAAGGTAAATATTTTCTTGATCTTCGACTGGTACATTTAACTTTTCGGACTTTGAAGAGCAAACTTTGCGAAGCCATTCGCTACGATCCGCCATTACTCCCTTGTCATCTGATTAGCGGTTTCTTTGTGTGACGTAACGTGACACATCTCGGCGCCAAGTGTCTAGTCGATGTCTAGTTGGTTGTGTTCCTTTCATTCTTTGCGAAAACATTGTCATCTTTTATCTAAAATGTCTTCGAATTCGTGTCCTTTGGCAATGAGATTTCGACACAGAAAGACACAGAAATCGCTTTTAGTTTAGGATAATTTTGCTCGCTTTCAGTTTGCTGAGGTGTGTTTGATTTTGTGTATTTTGTGTGTGCATTATTTTGTTATATTTACGGTAAACTTGAAGTACTGAATTATTGTATTACATTGTAAGCTTAAATATATTTAACGATGTTTGAATGCTTTCGAACATGAAATCCATGAGAGTTTACTTTGGGTTTGCTTTGAGTTCATTTAGTAAACGCTAAACAAACGCAAACATCGGCAGGGTTTGCTTTGCGATTGCTTTGCGTTATTGTTGACTTCGCGTTTGAGGTTAGTTTCGATCGGTACTGTATTTATTTATTTTTTGTCAATGCGTATGTCAACAATAAAAACGAGTATAAACAAATAACACACGTGAAATAAAAAAATATTAATCCGACGTTCCGGTGTTCCGGTGTTCCGGTGTTCTTCGAATTACAGCATGCCGACGGTGACACGGCAAACTGATATATTATTGTCGTTGTTTACATAATTTGCTAGTGCTTTTGCTCTTGAGTTTTGCAGTATGTGACACGTTAATCCACGTCAACATGTTTTGTACTTTAGCCGTTAGAGATGAAAGGTGTTTGTATACAAATAGCAGCACTTGTTTACAGCGAATAAACTGTCGATCTGACCTGTTCAGTTGTCTCATTAATATGATCACACTTCCGAACCGCTGCTTTTCAAATGGCCAGAATTGCTCCAGCTTAGAAAGTGATTTTATTTATTATTTCAGTGAGGCAAAACAATCGCAACATTCTTCAGTAACTCTTCACTAGACCCTTTCGATTACTTTCGACCATAAGGAAAATGGCAGCCTGGGTACGAACCTCCAAGATTCTTGGAGACACGTGACCAGCCTACATCAGAGTCTTCTCTCGAGCGTCCGCCATTTTGAAAATAGCGAGAAGAGAGGGCCCTGGGGACGAGGTTGCGTCAGCCGTTGAATATTTCGAGTGAATTCCCACAACAAATGCTTTGTATACGGCGGCCCTAGGAACACTAACGAATGCATATTCCGATTGAATAGAGCCCTCTGAGTTGCCTCTCTTCCAAATTCTTTAAAGAAACCCTTTCTTTTCCTTCCAGAGTTTCACTAAACATGCTAAACGTGGTTCACAAAATGGCTTCGGAATGATCTTGGAAGAGTTATCGTAACGGAAGTAGTTTAGAGCAATAAGAGCTGTTCTGTGATTGGTTCAAATCTTATCAGACCATATAACGAGTGATTTGATTGGAGGTCTCCGTATTTCGAGACGAGAACAAAATCTGATATGATATGTGATAAGTCGCGGTTGGGTGAGCGACATCAGGATCGACAAAACTGGGACCGACTTATGGAATCAGTCTACTTCTCGACGTGTTCTCCCGCGTGTTTCTAACAATATAAACATGGTCAATGTGTTGTATTGCTTTTATTTGTTAGCTAATGATACAAATATTTCACATTTATAGATCATAAGCGACACGTGAATGGTGCAGTAGTCTTTGACGACGCAGCTCTAGACAGCGCAGCAAGCAACGATGGGTTGAATGATTCATTCGACACAAGACTGTGAATATCCCACGTGTTAATTAACTCAAGGGCAGTATTTTTATATACATGTATGTTAGTAGAAAGATATTGTGCTTATTGTTAAATTGTAAATACTGTTATATAGTACTGGTCCACGACTCTCTCATCACGTACTATATGTAGTATTATTATCTTTATTTTGGGTCCCCGTAGTGGAGCTTTGCTCTGCATGTGGGGTTTCCCTGCCCATGTGGCGAAGTTTATAAAATATAAAAAAAAAAAATAGACTAGCCTGATTAGTAATAATAAGGACCACTGACCGTCTGAAAATCAGGCTAACTATAGTCCTTCCTACTAAAACAGTGAAACCTAAAGAAATGCAGATATCTATATCTTTCCACCGCTGACACTCCACTGCCATACACTTCCTTTCTTTGCCGGGCGCCTATATATTAGACTAACGCTAGCTGTTTTTTTTGGAGAGGTGTTGGAGTTACGTTGGTTATTAGAGAGGGGGCGCTTATCCGAAAATCATTTCTTAGAGGGGTGCTTAATAGAAAGATCGAGGCGCTTCGGCATTGATGAGCCGGCACTATAAAGAGTATTTACCAGCGGTATGCTGGTATGCTGCATGGCCGGAACCCCCTCTGTGTATTTAGTGCTAGATCGACCTAAGCTAGCTACTCTTGCTAGAACTCTTGCAAATGGTCCAAAATGAAACTCATGCACAATACACCACTTCACAGTTCTCACGAACAATAGTTCCTAGTTTTTATTATATGCGCAGTATGTCCAACATTGATTGTTCGTGAGAATTGTGAAGTGGTGTATTGTACACTCCATCCAGTACAGAACCTGTACAATGTGCGGGTTGATCCTTCGTCGTTTTTTAGAATGGTAAGCCTCGTAATCTCTATGTGAGCTAGCAGTTGTAATTGGGGTTCTTATAGATCTGGTAACGTCCTTCATAATTACTAAGAGCAATACTACCAGGGTACAAGTAAATGTCTCTGTTCATTTTGACTATTTTTTGCACTTCGTGTTCTTGGAAGGTAATTCGTATGACCGAGCATATTTTCCTGTACAGTTCATCGGTCATTAACATTCTGCTGGTCACCTGAGTGCCCCCATTGGTAAAGTTGTTCAAAGCCAAGAACGTTGGGTCAGTGTATGGGCTAAGGGATGTGAAATAGACACCTGGGTGGCAAACAACAGAAGGTACGTAATTAGAATTGGGATATATTGATATTACTAGCACCTCTTTAAATGCAGTTTATTGTATTGTATCACCCACCGCAATCATTATTAAAACCACCTCAAACTCATTAATAATTCATGAGGACAAAACAATTGAAATCACTATGGTTAAGGATCGAGGTTTGTAAATGTGTTCTTAATAAATTAACGTTGAATTTCTCCAAGAATTATCACCATATCAATGTAATCATCTCTCTCGAATTCATCTTCCAGTAATTCATCATTCTAATCATTCCGTGTATGAAGTAAAAAGTTTCAAAGCAGATTTTGAGCCTTTCTTATGATCGTAAACCGCATGGCCGCAAATTACATTTGTGCTTTAAATCTGTTATATAGCACTCCGACAAAACAACATATACATGTGTATAAAAAGCGCGCATTGATCGAAACAAGTACGTTTTTTAAAAGAGCGTAATCTCGCAATCTGATTGGCTATCAGCCATGCATTGAATCGCTCGCGTGCTTGAAACAGTTTTTCTTTCAAAATTTGTCCTTGTTTTTGGATTTTTTTTTGACTTTGTTATTGTGCGCTTGTGATTCAACTGCAAAGCTTTGGGTATTTTATGGCGTCAAGTGTGTGTCAATAAGAGTACACACAGCGAAAAACCATCTGCAATTTGTTAAATATACTGACAACCACATCATCATCATCATCATCATCAACGCAGAAAGAACCTTACCACAGCCATGTTGTCTGTATTTCAAGGGAGTACTTGTGGTCGATCCTCGTATTAGTTTCTCTATTCTTATCATGTCGGCATGATGATTGGTTGTGTAATGATACAGCGTTATCTGCAAGAAAGGAAATATTCTATATAGGTCCAACTGCTCTGGCTGGATAAAAAACGGCGCACGCTCTTAAATTAATCAGAGGGTCTCTATATATAGTGTCCTGCAATCCCGCTATCCCGCAAGAACTTGACGGGATTTCACTGAAAGCCCGAGCAATCACTGAGCTAGTTACAGTCCGAGGCGAACAACTTCAAATTCTCAAAAATAACTCCTGAGGAACGTTTGTGACATCAAAAACAGAATTTTAATAACAGTGATGACGTACAGAATTGAATTACATTAATTAATAAATCTCATAACGCAATCCTCGCTGTTGTAGTGGTCACGGTAAGATATATTATTTTATTAGGCAAATTACTTTTTCGTCGTTTTGATTGACGGAGAGAACTGCAAATAATTGCCTACGAATTAATGGTCTGCTCATGCGCATTACGATGCAAAGCCATTTTAATTGTTGCAAATAATTAGCAATTATTGGACGAGGTTGGGCAAAATATCGTGATGTGTCAGTGGTGAGCAGATTAATTATTTGCCGATGACAAAGGCAGGCAAATAATGGCAGACAAAATTGCTAATTAATTAACTGGTCAGAAGTTTCAGAAACAAAATGGCGTCTGTGTTGAAACAACAATTTGTTCTATGTATTTTTTTAGCGTTTCATGCATTAGTAGCACATGCTAATTTGTGCATTTTAGGAGAAAAAAAAAAGAGAATCAAGAATGATTAAACATTAGCATTTCAGCAAGAAAAAGAGCAGAATGTGCCAAAGCCTACCGGCCGCATTCTGGGGCGGATCCAGGATTTTGCCAAGGGGGCTTCGGAAACAGGGACATGGACTAGCCCATAAGTAATAGGCTTTTATCAAGGGTTTAATCTAGGGGTTCTGAGGTGTCGCTTAGGGGCCGTTTAGACGAAATAACCCCCTATAGATCCTCCAAAACCATGCACTTCGATTTCGGTGATACTAATAGACCGAATATAATGGTGGAATCAGTAAATCTCATTTATTGTGTAGTTAGTGATATGATACAGTCATCGTTTCAAAGAGTATAATAACAAAAAGAAACCTACAAGATTTTAGAGCGATTCTACAAATATGTAAAAAGTTATAGCGAATTGAAATCACACAGATTTGTATGGGAAATTGAGTTTTGGACTGACTAGCCTCGTTTCCATGCAATTGCTAGAATTCAAATGGTTATAACTTTACGAGGGTTTCATTTAAATCGATGGGCTTTTGGTGTATTACTAAACTATGTATGATCTTACAAAAAATGATATTATATTTATTAAATTCGTTTTTTTTTTCAGTTTATGCAAATTATTCCGCCATTATTGCATTCGGTCTATTGTCCAATTCAAAATATAGGCAGTTGCGTCGCCTCCGAACAAACCTCTCGTTGCAACAGACAACGTTAAAATATTATTAAAATGATTTGCAATGAGTTGTCTGTTTAGTGGAAGCCCGAATGTACAAACTATGGACTTCACTTACCGGCATTTTTGAATTCCTGGTTGTCGCTGAGATGTTGTGTTGCGTTGCAATTATTTCTTGAAAACTGTTAAAACCGATGAGAAACTAGTATCATGGATTCGTGTGACAACAATGACCCGTTAATTAGAAAAACATACATAGAGACACGACGTTCAGGCACATATTCCTATTATTAAAGTGTTCAGTAGTACTCAGTAAATGGCAAACATTTACCGCGATTCATCTTCTGTTCGCTGATCTTTTAAAACCGACTGTAATATATATGTACAAGAGAAAATGAGGGACAGCTCATTTTCTCTTGATATGTATATATATCCGGCAAAATATAAGTGAGCGCAGACGACATAGTTTTAATTTATAATATCATGGCGAACTCAAATATGTCAAGGCCTGCTGGGTCTTGTGCCTAATTACTCGGGCCCTTCCGAAGGAAGCCCGAGTTATAAAATGGGTTTTTCGGTAGTAGTAGTAGTAGTAGTAGTAGTAGTAGTAGTAGTAGTAGTAGTAGTAGTAGTAGTAGTAGTAGTAGTAGTAGTTTTGTTCGGTCAAAGAATGAAGAAAGTATGCGACGTATTTAATCGTATCGAGTTTCAAGATTACTCAGCAGATAAGAAAAAAACAAACGACACACAGGACTCAACGTTCTTACTCAAATACTTCAATATTTCTGACATCAACAGTCACCAAGAAGAAGCAATAAGATCAATCAGTAGTATCACAAAGAAGAGATACGTTTGTGAATCTTCCTACAGGCTTCATTTACATGAGCGACCTCACCGAAGCTGCTTGATCACCTAAATCGTACGTGTACAGTTATGTCCTTGTTGTTATAAATGAAACGACATCTTTCAGAGTGGGCCCACACGAATCGGCGTATGCTTTTGTCTGTGAGATGAGCGTGTTTAAAGCCCGTGTTTTATCGGCTGTTGTACGACGTCGTTCCACGAACTCGAACTCATCAAAAAATGAATTGAAAAGCAAATGAAATGAACTCAAAAAGTATCAAGACCTCGCTATGTTGTCATGTTTGTTGCTAATTGAGCCAGTCGAGACTGAAAAGTAAATGAAATGAACTCAAAAACTATCATGACCTCGCTATGCCATGTTTGTTGCTAATTGTAATAGTACGTGTACAGTCCAGTCGTATGTCCTTGAGTACATGTTTGTTGCTAATTGTAATAGTACGTGTACAGTTATGTCCTCGAGTATTTATAATTAAACTCACGACCAACGATGTATAACTCCTCCATCTATTGACAGAAAGCTATATATATGTACCGAAGTCATGCAAACAGTCGAGCCAGTCGAGTTATTTTCAGTAACTCATGATGGATGTTTATTTTATTCCACGTTTGAAAAATTCAGAAGGAAAAGGAATCGTAAAAATCGTACTTCAAAACTACATCAAAGCATTTAAGGCGAGCAAGGTCAATGTTCGTAAATCGAGATCGTACTTCATCAGACATATAGTCTCCCTCGTCACGCAACTGTCAGTCATTGTCAGGTCTCTCCTCACGCAACTGACATTGTCCTTTTCATAAGCCCGAGTGTACGCTCATTGAGCGTCTTGTTAGCATAAAATCACAATTTTATTTACGTACTTCAGAAAGAATATTTTGAAATTCAGCTGCAAATAGCTTATCACTAGTAGAAACTTTTCTAGGAATGATTAATAGCAACCAGGAGCCCATTAATGGGCTCCTGTAGCAACTTAAGAGAGGTTGACTGTAAACATCGAAGATTGAGCGGAAAATGGGGGTCTTCCAAACTTAACCACCTTTTTGCCATAGATAAAGTATTGATAGCAGATAACAGCTGTGGGGTTGGTTTTTGCCTCACCCCTCAAGGTATGGTAAAAAATGGGATTGGTATTTCCTATAGAGAGAGGGCCTGGGACGAGAGTAAAATAATTGCGAATTTATGCATTTTGTTAAGCAAGCCACAGCTGATTAAAATGAATTTAAAAAAAAGTTTAACAGCGTTTCGGAACATCTACATAAGGGCTTCTAATTTGTGGGATCTTTGCTAGTTGTCTGTTTTATATCGCTGATAAAAACGTTTGGCAAATATAGTCTTTTTGTATAAATCATTGAAGCTGATTTTAGTATCTGAAGTTAAACCGATTTTAGGAATATCTGACCAACTAGACTGACTGAATTAGTGTCCATTCACAAGAAGGGGTATCTACCTTTCACATGGACTGACGTTTTTGAAGGGTAAATGTACTCGTTTTGTTATTCACGTGAAGCAACTTTAGTTAATTATGCAAATTTGAGGAGAATAACAAGTAACAAGCAAGAGCTGGCGCACCTCACTAATTGATACATTTGAATAACTTTATTCGTCTAGTTGTTGTTTCTGATTCGCAATAATAGTTACTACTAAAAGGAAAAACTAACTTCAGATATTATCGTACTGGAAAACTAAAAACTTCATGATACGAAAGTTTTCGCTATTTCAGATCATCCCCGGCAAAATGTTAGTTTTAAAAATGTATACTTTAACAACTGAAATGCTTCAAGATGCTGGTGATATATCGCACAATTAAATGATCAAAGTGAACTACCATGATACAAGCAGTTTTACAGCTTATTAGTTGCCTGCCGGCGGCGGAATAAAATCCCGAATAAACGTTGCAATCTACACGAGTCAGACATACATTGTGTGCGTTGTTTGTTATGTCAATACGGAGCTAGCGTGAGCGCTGTCAATCGGCCATCATGTGGTGTTCTTTTACAAGATTTGAGTGGCTCAGAATGTGGAGACGTATCAGAAAGTGTAAATCTACCTCATCATGTAGTGCCTCTGGGGTCGTGTACCAGTCTACCAGAGATATAACGAGACATCTCAGTACTATTTTAGCCAGATGGAGTGGATATTTTCTCTAACAACTTGGAATACTTGGCATCATTTACTATTTGTGCCAAGCATCGCTACAGTCTTGGTGGTGTTCTTGCCGCTGTTATTGTTGTTGTTGGTGGTGATGTTCATGATGATGGTCATGGTGTTTAATGATGATGACGATGATGCCTGGGTGGTACTAAGGGCGTATTCGGGTAGAGGTGTGCGACGGACGTCAAACCCCCGACCCTCTCCCAGACCTAAAATTGCGATTTTCCATACCTATCCTAGAAATGTTAACGTTGTTTCTGCAGCTGTTTTATTTGGTAAAACTGTAAGTCGCAACAATGATAACGCTGGTAGCCTCCTTTGCAGCAGCTCTTTGTGTTGATCGTTTTCCCACTCAAAGGTCGGACCGACACAAAGAGCGGTGTAATTGGGCGCGTCATTGCGAAAACCATACTATATCAGGCCAGACCGCAAAAGGTACGCTATATCCCGACCGCAAAAGGTACCCTATATCCCGACTGCAAAAGGTTCCCTATATCCCGACCCATGTTTGGGGTGTTTCTTGGTGCTACAGTCTGCATTGTATTCTTGGTTAGGTTTCTTTGTATGCAGGGTATTGTTTTGGTTCAAGTTCATTCTTCTCGTTCTTTGTGTTCATTGTCTAACGTCATCTGGTGTTCTGCAACACCAAGAAACCTCCCATGTTTGGGTATAGGGGTGCCGCTGAGGGTTTGAAAGCCTGACCCTGTTTGGGACAAAATAATCTAAAATACATACCCTGTCTAGGACAACACGTACCCTCTATTTTAGGACCCTGTTTAGGACGAAGGACAAAATACACACAATTCTAACGCGTTTTCATTGACTGATGACCTGCTAAAGACCGGCAAATCTCGGATCTCAGATATATGGCTAAATACCGGATAAAACCATATTTAACGACGACAATCGTGCATTACCATACCCTGTTTAGGACAGACTCACATAAAATCATATACCCTGTTCAGGACAGAGAGGCCAAAAATCATACCCTGTCCAGCGGCACGTCCCCGTATAGCGTCGATGCAAGTCCCTGCAAGTTTAATAGCGGTCAAACGTCTACGCAAGTCAAAACTTGCATGAACTTGCAGCGACTTGCGTTTACGTTTGACCGGGGCTTTAGGAGGCTATGGTTACAGGGGACACATACATTTCTTTGTAAATTTCGAGATGTTTGGAAAGCTGTTATTCGTTCAATATCTAACTGAACCTATCGAAACTTTGTAAACTTACTAATGCTGACATGCTCTTTCTTAATTAGATTAATTCTAAAAACTCGTTCCCAGTCCTTTACTCGTTTCCAAAGTGACTAATTGTGACACACAATTTCTTCAAAAACATTAATGTTCAATCTCCTTTATCCTCCTCAATAATAAACCAAGCATCACAACTGTCTTGTGATGTATTGTTATTAGTATTAGTATTAGTATTAGTATTGTTATTCTTTGCTCAAATGTCAAATTTCCTTTATTTCCAGAATAAAATGCAAAAACAATATCTTTTGTGTGTGTGATTTTCAGAGAATTTGACTGGAATTTTCAAACTTTCTATGAAATTACCCAGGAAAAACTTGATTTCACAGGCTTTCTTATACTTCGAACTCTATAAATACTAAGAATCAAGTCCGCTAGATGATCAGACGTTTCGCTAAAACTTACTCTTCAAATACAATATTTTCATATTTTTTCTTAGACAAAAACCCTTTCTCAAAATAGAGCTGTATATTCTTCGAAAATTTAACGTTTTGAAGAAAATTGAGCTATATTTATTAGAAATAGATCAAATATAATACTAAATGTGTTTTTTGTTCTAATAGCCTTATTGCGTACGAGTAACGACCCTTGAAACATACCCTAATTTTCCTATTTTCACTTCTCGCCCCAGGCCTCCTCAATACACCAAATTTGCATGGCCTGTAGATTGCCGGCATTATGATATTTTAAGAAACTAATGCCGTGGATTTAATTTAGACCTCTAACACAAACTATGACCAAAACGTGATTGAAATCAGCTAATCCTCATTTTCCGTCTTTCTTTCATTTTCTTCGAATTTTGCAGTCAACCTCTCTTAATAAATGACATTTGTATAGAAATCTTTTCGATTCTGC
This sequence comes from Actinostola sp. cb2023, assembly GCA_033675265.1. Taxonomy (NCBI): domain Eukaryota; kingdom Metazoa; phylum Cnidaria; class Anthozoa; order Actiniaria; family Actinostolidae; genus Actinostola; species Actinostola sp. cb2023. The sequence continues at coordinate 165,640 of JAUJYZ010001478.1, read as the reverse complement.
CTGGAATGGTTGTATTTCGTTGCTTGTTTGGGAGATAATTGACAAAACAGGTCACGTGACCATGTTTTTCAATTTTGTGTTTTATTTTTCTCAGTACCACAAAATTGAGGACATGCATCCATTCCACACGGATTATTGCTTGTTTCAACGAGCTGGATGATTTAACACCAAAAACGTTTGGTAATCAGGGACGTGATAAAGTCGGCCCGTATTTTTGTGGTATTTTTGGCGGGTTTATGGTCACGTGAGAACCAACCGTTATCACTGCTATACTAAATAGATGTCTCGATCCATTACATGGGACAATTCCCAAAGTATACGACATGAAAATCTTGCTAATTCGAAAACAAACCTGCTTTTCAAAGCGAAAGATATGATATCTACGCGGGGGGTCGATTTGCTCTAGAGACCCAGGCGTTAATAACATACTTGAGATCGAAGCACATTGCATCACCTTTGCCGATTGCAGATGCAGAAGCGAATACACCTATTTCAAATAAACGTTGACAACAGACGATCTGGAATGAGAGAAGACACCGACACGATCCATATATAAACTGCGCCGGAGTTTTTAAAATTTCCGATAAGCATTGACAGATCAGTTGTGCAGACGTATCAATGCCACAGCCTTCAGTTTAGCGAAGAAAAAAACAGGAATTCACAGATTGAAGTCCAAGTTCTCATTTCAAATTAAATCGCCCGTCATATTTACATCAACGTCTTTTGACAACAAAAACAACCTTGAATCATGTTGTAGGTGGTTTCTCGCTATCACTAATATCGCCGGACAAATACATACAATATATAATAATAATAATAATAATACTTCACATACTGTAGTTATGGAGTGTTTCCCTTGCTATTGATGGCAACCAGATAGTAAGCAACAGAAAATTGAACTACATTCACCTTGACAACGTACGATAAACGAAGTGTCATATTTCCCAGAATTTTTTCGCTGATTACGGAATGAATTCGCAGAATAGGAAATTACGTCACTGGTCTCAATTTCTTGGAAAACCGGCAAATTTTAATTTTAACTAGATGCTCTACTAGCGTGAACTCGGGCTTCATAATAAGCTTGCACAATTTAAAACAGAATTTCCTGAGTTGATAAGTACTGTGACTGCACGGTGCGTAGATGAAGTTGGACAGTAGTGACGAAGAAGAAGATGAAAATAAGAGTGAAAAACCATCAGTGTCACTTTATTCAAGATCTGGATGACCCTTCGAATTGAATCGGTCGTTTATATTTTAAGACTGACAAGAAAGGTAAAACAAACAATCAATATGTGTGGGGGAGTGGGTCATTGATTTTTGTGCAATTATATATGGGTGGCCTAAGTCTAGTCATGCATGATTACTAAATTTGCATTCATGATTAAATTCAAATTCAATTGTTATTGAACAATCGATAATCATCGGTCGCTGAAAACTAATATCGATCGTATACACAGGAGCCCAAAGTAGGAGCATACATGCTACATATTGGGTCTATGTCACGGCGTTTGAACAAGTTTGGCTATTTTTAGAACACGATTTCTCGAAATTGACCCGAGGATCACAAACTGTGTACCTCCGGTTTTATTTGCAGCACTGACTCGTTTTATTTGCAGCAACTCGTTTTATCATTCCACTCATTTCTATCCGCAGTTCTGATTGGCTAAAAGACCTGCAAATAACTGCGTACAAATAACGGTCTGAGCATGCGCAGTGAAGATTAAGCAATGTTCGCTGCAATCTCGTCCCCAGAGCCTGCGTTACTTTCGGCCAGCGACGAGAACGTAGGCTCTGGCATAATCCATTTTTTGGGAACAGGATTTCTTGTTCTTCCAGTTTTAGAGCGCATGCGCAAGTTAGCTGGGCAGTTGGTTGTTGTCGATTTAAATTGTCGATTCAGGTTTCAGTGGAATCCTTCGAAAGGTTTCATTAGGGAATAGAGTACGCTTTAAAAGCACTTGGTAAAGAAGATATAACAGTGAAAGAAGTGCAGTATCTGAAGTCTTTATTAAAAGCAGTGGTTTTACAGCAGAAGGATACGCGAACAGTTCTTCCTACGGGTTTATATTTACTGGTGTCTACTTTACATATCAGTTAATTATTTGAATCTATCATCTTCATCTTCTCTGGTTATTGTTGTCTCTCCTTCAAATGTATTTCTTTTGAATATTTCGCCTTCGTAAGCACCTCGATTGGCACCGCCTTTCAGTTGCTAGCCTAGATAAACTGGATTTTTCCCTGTGCTTAGATATTTTATTATTGCAGATCGAGGCGACAGCAGGCCCGTAGCCAGGATTTTTTGTGGGGAGGTGCTCCCCAGGCCAAAGTGGACCAAACTATCAAAATGCACTTAGGATAGCAGCAATTCATAGAGGGTCCTGAAGGGAGCCTACAAATCCCATTTCCCAGTCGATTTAAAAAAAAAATCCCAGTCCCATTGACATGAATTCAAGAAAATCCCAGTATCGTGGACTCGCTTCTAGCGACCACCCTATTAGATAATTCATCTAACAATTTCCTGGTCTCATACTTTATGGCAATTGTAAATGATTATTTCACTATGTTTGCATTTCTAATTAGTGTTCTTTTTGAAGACTTCCTTGCTTTGAAACGTATTAAAAACAGTTCTCTTGGTTGCTCTATTTGACCTGAATTTTGTGGAATAATAAATGGTTGCAAAAATAATAATCAACTGATTTCCGCTCTTTTATATGATTCTTCCCGAGCGTTTTGTGGTTGTATGTGCAGCTTCATCCTCGTCTCCTATCACAGCAAGGATAATATCGTTGCAGGGCCGTAGGAAATGGAAAATAAGTGGTGGGGGACGTTTAGCGAGCGCCGTAGGCGCGAGCCGCTAAATTTTTGAAATCTAGAGCCGGCTCCGGAAATGCTATTTCCAGCGTACTCCAAGAGCTATTTGTGATTTACGCGTATTGCTAATTACTTCCTACACTGTCTCGGCAAACCAATGCATATTGAAAAATGTATAAGACTTTTAATAATATGCTGTTTTGCAATACGCTTTCCCATTCCCAAAGTGGTTTTGAAATTCCCAGTCCCATTAGCAAAATCCCAGTCCCAGTGGTACAATCCATTTTCCCAGTGTAAAAAAATGGCCATTCCCAGTCAGTCCCATTTAATAACAGACAACCCAAGCTCAATAATATACGTTTGTAAGGGAATGTATGGGGATTTAAAATATGCCGTATTTTATTTGGAAATATAGTAATAAAAATGTGTCAACTTTACCTGTGTTGTATCATTCTGTTGATTTTTGACTCTTGTGTGCAGTTTGGGGGGAATTTTAATAGGGATTTATTTAACAGAATGACACAACAGGTAAACAGTTAACAAACTTTTATTAATTATTTCCAAATAAAATACAGCATATTTTAAATCCCCATACATTCCCTTACAAACGTATTGGGTTGCCTGTGATCCAGCCTCCGTGGGTGTTTGGTGGCAAACAGATTTACCACCTCTTCTAAGTCAAATTCAAAGTTATAATGGATGTGCATGGACAAGTTTGGCGCGCGGTTCGTTCACGGTGGAAAGAGAGTGCAGTCGGTTTTAGTTTGCCAGTGAATAGTGGACCTTTCCCCAAAAAATGTGGACCTTTGGGGTCTGTGGGGGGGTGCGAACGCACCCCGTGCACCCCCCCCTGGCTACGGGCCTGCCGACATGAGGTTAAAAGAAGACTGCTCGCAGGGTAGGCGACATGTTGAAAATAACAGTGTCAAATGAAACCGTTGAAAAATGTTAATTTTTGTTTTGAACGGAATTTGGGACACCGGGTTGTTTTGACAACTCAATTTTCATTGGATATATTTCATTTCCGGAATCTTGCGCGTGCGTAGTTTCTAAAATGGAATAGCCAATCAAATTGTCTCAAAAATGGATTATGCCAGAGCCTACGTTCTTCGCCGCTGGTCGAAAGTAACGCAGGCTCTGGGAACGAGATTGTGTTCGCTGCAAATAACGGTCTGAGCATGCGCACTTAATTGATCATTCACAGTGTAAACATGGCAGCTCGTTTTACAATATTTTTTCTTGATGTTTATATTCAATAAATTCCTTATTGATAGAATTGAGTCGAATGATAAAACAATTATTGAACTCGGTTATCGCAAAATATCGTGATTTTGTCAGTGTCTCGCAGATTAATTATTTGCCTCTGCCTTCGGGCATCGTCCAATAATTAATCTGCTCGCCACTGACAAATCACGATATTTTGCTCAACCTCGTCCAATAATTGCTTATTATTTGCAGCAACTCGTTTTATTTGCAGCAACTCGTTTTATTTGCAGCAACTCGTTTTATTTGCAGCAACTCGTTTTATTTGCAGCAATTACAAATCGCCAGAATCTTACAGATATGGCGCTATAACAATGTAGATGATGATGATGATTTGTAAGTGTGATTTGCATACCTTCTTGGTACGTGTTCTCCCGCGTGTTTCTAACAATATAAACATGGTCAATGTGTTGTATTGCTTTTATTTGTTAGCAAATGATACAAATATTTCACATTTATAGATCATAAGCGACACGTGAATGGTGCAGTAGTCTTTGACGACGCAGCTCTAGACAGCGCAGCAAGCAACGACGGGTTGAATGATTCATTCGACACAAGACTGTGAATATCCCACGTGTTAATTAACTCAGGGGCAGGATCCCTTGACGTCGACCGTCAGTATTTTTATATACAGCTAATTCAGAAAACGTTGTCGGTGATCAACTTCAAGCCTACGCGACTAGCGAAAAGGAGTATTGGTAAAAATCAATGAGTCTATACTGATACACTATCAAAAAGGAACGCCTCTCACGGAATATGAATCATATCTGCTTCTGTTTCCTTGTTTTAAAACGCGTAGGCATACATTTACAGATTCACCTGCCATTGTCACCAAATACGAAAAGCATGCAAGTGAATCATCATATCTACCCATACTCCCTTTTGGTCTAGTCGCGCAGGCTTGAAGTCGATCGCCGACAACGTTTTCTGAATTAGCTGTATGTTAGTAGAAAGATATTGTGCTTATTGTTAAATTGTAAATATACTGTTATATACAGTACTCAGTGGTCCACGACTCTCTCATCACGTACTATATGTAGTATTATTATCTTTATTTTGGGTCCCCGTAGTGGAGCTTTGCTCTGCATGTGGGGTTTCCCTGCCCATGTGGCGAAGTTTATAAAAATAAAATCAATCAATCAAATAGCCTGATTAGTAATAATAAGGACCACTGACCGTCTGGATTTCAGGCTAACTATATTCCTCCCTACTAAAACAGTGAAACCTAAAGAAATACAGATATCTATCTTTCCACCGCTGACACTCCACTGCCATGCATTCACTTCCTTTCTTTGGAAAAAATATTAATATTTCCACTGTAAAAATGTAAAAAAACAACTAAACTAATTAAAAAAAACAACGACAATTATCTCTGTACTGTAAGCGCGAAAATTACACCTGTACAAAAAGGTGGCGTCTATTAGACTAACGCTAGCTGTTTATTGGAGAGGTGTTGGAGTTACGTTGGTTATTAGAGAGGGGGCGCTTATCCGAAAATCATTTCTTAGAGGGGTGCTTAATAGAAAGATCGAGGCGCTTCGGCAGTGATGAGCCGGTGTCACGGGGATTTCGCCCCCTCCCCCCCCCCCCCCCCCCCCCCCCCCCCCCAAAAAACATTTGCCCTCCCCGGGGCGAATTCCCTGGTGAATTTGTCCTCTCCGGCCGGGGCGAATTCACCGGAGATTTCGCCCCCCTCCTTTGTCCCCCTTCGTAGATTTCGCCCCCCCCCTTCATTTGGTACCAATACATATGTTTTAAAATTATATATTTTTATCAAAAGTATTCCTTGGAAAATGGTCACTGGAATAGATAATTTGGTAGCAATCCTAGATGATGGTATTTAGAGTTATTAATATAATCGCATTCTTAATGAAGTCAGTTAATTGATGTGAACAAATATTAGACAACTGAACCATCGTCCACTTTATTTGAACATCATCCGGCACAACACAGCTTTCAGTATATTGCAATCTGAATGGTTCAGCTTCGTTAATCAGTAATTATAAAGTGACAAATTCATCTTCTTTGTAAACTGAGCCGCGACACAAATATTTGTTCAAAATTCTGGCAGCGTGTGTCGTTGTTGAAGAAATTCTATCATATACACTGAACATTCATGTCGGGGGATCACTGATATAGTTAATCAGTTGACTGATAAGCAAAACCTCCAATTAAGTTTTGGCAGTATCCCTACTGTTATTATCATCGATTCTGAAGTAAACGTGAGGTCCGTGAAGACATTCTTGAAAACTAGTGCCTTCAAATTTTGCCAGAAATTTTTCCGCCTCGAATTGTTAAAGCTTTTGCATTCTGAGTTTTTTAAATAAAGAGCTTACTTGATATGTTGTAGAATGGCAAATAAAACTAAAACGTACTGAAGTCTTGAGCTAAGAAAAACCCGGTGATGTACATTGTTCTTTTTTTCTACAAGTTTTGTTACCCAAAAGATGAATCTTAATCACAGGAACACTTCGAATAGGAGAAGAACGAAGCTCGGCACTATTTCATGCATGCACATCAGTTTGTTGTTATTTAGTATTAGTCTGAAGAACACATGACAATAAAATATATTTTAAACATCCAGTGCGTTTGTGTTTCTTGCTGTGTCAAAGTCCAAACATTAAAAAGCATGCAGTTTCAGTTTTAAAACCTTTTAGTCAAAAAATGGAATATTTTGCATGTTTTCGCTGTTAATCAAAGCAAATAAATTGTCATGAAAAGTAGAGAAATATATACTAAATTTTCTGATGAAAGGCGGGGGGGGGGGGGGGGGGGCAATTCACCAGGAGGTAAAATCACCAGAAGGGGGGGCGAAATCACCAGAGGGGGGGCGAAATCTCCGGGGAATTCGACCCCCTCCCCCGGGGGGGGGGGGGGGGGGGGCGAATCCCACAGGGGGGGGGGCGAATTCCCCCCGACACCGGTACTATGAAGAGTATTTACCAGCGGTATACTGCATGGGAACCCATGTACCTTGGTATTTTGTGCTTGATCGACCTAATTAAGCTATTGCAGCTACTCTTGCTAGAACTCTTGCAAATGGTCCAAAATGAATCTCACAATACACCACTTCACAGTTCTCACGAACAATAGTTCCTAGTTTTTATTATATGCGCAGTATGTCCAACATTGATTGTTCGTGAGAACTGTGAAGTGGTGTATTGTACACTCCAACAGAACCTGTACAATGTGCGGGTTGATCCTTCGTCGTTTTTGAGAATGGTAAGCCGAGCCTCGTAATCTCTATGTGAGCTAGCAGGTGTAAATGGGGTTCCTATAGATCTGGTAACGCCCTTCATAATTACTAAGAGCAATACTACCGCGGTACAAGTAAATGTCTCTGTTCCTTTTGAATATTTTTTCCACTTCGTGTTCTTGGAAGGTAATTCGTATGACCGAGCATATTTTCATTAACATTCTGCTGGTCACCTGAGTGCCCCCATTGGTAAAGTTGTTCAAAGCCAAGGACTTTGGGTCAGTGTATGGGTCAAGGGATGTGAAATAGACACCTGGGTGGCAAACAACAGAAGGTACGTAATTAGAATTGGGATATATTGATATTACTAGCACCTCTTTAAATTAATACAGTTTATTGTATACGTATTGTATCACCCACCGCAATCATTATTAAAACCACCTCAAACTCATTAATAATTCATAGGATCGAGGTTTGTAAATGTGTTCTTAATAAATTAACGTTGAATTTCTCCAAGAATTATCACCATATCAATGTAATCATCTCTCTCGAATTCAACTTCCAGTAATTCATATCATTCTAATCATTCATGTATGAAGTAAAAGTTTCAAAGTAGATTTTGAGCCTTTCTTATAATCGTAAGCCGCATGACCGCAAATTACATTTGTGCTTTAAATCTGTTAAATGCACTCCGACAAAACAACATATACATTTATATATAAAGCGCTCATTGAAACAAGTACGTTTTTCTACAGAGCGTAATCTCGCAATCTGATTGGCTCTCAGCCATTGAATCGCTCGCGTGCTTGAAACAGTTTTTCTTTCAAACTTTTTCCTTGATTTTGGATGTGTTTTTGACTTTGTTATTGTGCGCTTGTGATTCAACTGCAAAGCTTTGGATATTTTATGGCGCCAAGTGTGTGTCAATAAGAGTACACACAGCGAAAAACCATCTGCAATTTGTTAAATATACTGATAACCACACCATCATCATCATCATCATCAACGAAGAAAGAACCTTACCACAGCCATGTTGTCTGTATTTGGAGGGAGTACTTGTGTCTGATCCTCGTATTATTTTCTGTATTCTTATCATGTCGGCATTCAGATTGGTTGTGTAATGATACAGCGTTATCTGCAAGAAAGGGAAGAAGTTCTATAGGTCCAACTGCTCTGGCTGGACAAAAAACGGCGCACGCTCTTAAATTAAGGGTCTCCATATATAGTGTCCCGCTATCCCGCTAGAACTTGACGGGATTTCACTGAAAGCCCGAGCAATCACTGAGCTAGTTACAGTCCGAGGTAGCCTCCTAAAGCAGACCCGTGTCCAGGCTTCAGTTTTACTTCGCTGGCCACTGGGTCTGCTCAGTTGAACCATACATTCCTTTCCAATTGTTATACGCCCATTGAACTAGCCAATGAAATCACTCGTATTATCAGTGCCAAAACAGTTCCCACACTTTGAGTTATTTTTAGAGATATCGTGTTGCAAAGCTCTAGCTTGTTTTTAAAAAGTCATAATCTGGATCAATGATGTTTAAACCCGGTTAAATGACCACAGATAATGATAACACTACAAAGAAAATCATCAACGAGGACTTGTGCCGTTATTTGTGCCAAAAGTGAGTCAAAGGAGAGAAAAACCCGGAAATATTCTGACGAACGAAAGTTAATTTACTGGCACTCTTGTCCCGTACTTTGGATATCAACATACAATAATATTTTGAATACGGTAACTCTTTGTCTGTCTGCAGAAGTTGCTTTGCTAAAGTGAATAAATGACCAGAATCGGGTGTACCGTTGTCATAGATCAGTTTCAATGCTTGATATATCAGTAATGACTTTCCATGACCAGTCGGAAGTTGACGAACAAATCTTTTTGTTCAAAATAAATCGCTCGGATCGATTGACTTTTGCTGGTGGATATTCAACTGTTGAATTTTGAAAACATCACCTAGCTTGAAAACACTCTTCAAACTCCAGTACGAACTGTCAGTTCACGTGATGTTTGTTCGTGGAAGTCCATAGAGGTCAAAGTCCGCACCACCACAGTATTAAGAGGTTCGTTCTGATTGGCTAATCCACTGGAAAGGAATGTATCGCTCATCTGAGCAGACCCTGTGGCCAGCGAAGTAAAACTGAAGCCTGGACACGGGTCTGCTTTAGGAGGCTAAGTCCGAGGCGAACAACTTCAAATTCTCAAAAATAACTCATGCATGAGGAACGTTTGTGACATCAAAAACAGAATTTTAATAACGGTGATGACGTACAGAATTGAATGACATTAATTAATAAATCTCATAACGCAATCCTCGCTGTTGTAGTGGTCACGGTAAGATATATCATTTTATTAGACAAATTATTTTTTCGTCGTTTTGATTGACGGAGAGAACTGCAAATAGCTGCCTACAAATAGCGGTCTGCTCATGCGCATTACGGTGCAATGTCATTTTAATTGTTGCAAATAATTAACAATTATTGGACAAGGTTGGGCAAATTATTTTTTTAGCGTTTCATGCATTAGTAGCACATGCTAATTTGTGCATTTTAGGGGAAAAAAAAGAGAACCAAGAATGATTAAACATTAGCATTTCAGCAAGAAAAAGAGCAGAATGCGCCAAAGCCTACGGGCCGCATTCTGGGGCGGATCCAGGATTTGCCAAGGGGGCTTCGGAAACAGGGACATGGACTAGCCCATAAGTAATAGACTTTTATCAAGGGTTTAATTTAGGGGTTCTGAGGTGTTGCTTAGGGGCCGTTTAGACGAACTAACCCCCTATAGATCCTCCAAAACCATGCACTTCGATTTCGGTGATACTAATAGACCGAATGCAATAATGGTGGAAATCAGTAAATCTCATTTATTGTGTAGTTAGTGATATGATACAGTCATCGTTTCAAAGAGTATAATAACAAAAAGAAACCTACAAGATTTTAGAGCGATTCTACTAATATGTAAAAAGTTATAGCGAATTGAAATCACTAAGATTTGTATGGGAAATTGAGTTTTGGACTGACTAGCCTCGTTTCCATGCAATTGCTAGAATTCAAATGGTTATAACTTTACGAGGGTTTCATTTAAATCGATGGGCTTTTGATGTATTACTAGACTATGTATGGTCTTACAAAAAATGATATCATATTTATTCAATTCGTTTTTTTTGTTCAGTTTATGCAAATTATTCCGCCATTATTGCATTCGGTCTATTGTCCACGTCAAAATATAGCCAGTTGCGTCGCCTCCGAACAAACCTCTCGTTGCAACGGACAACGTTAAAATATATTATTAAAACGAGTTGCAATGAGTTGTCTGTTTAGTGGAAGCCGAATGTACAAACTATGGACTTCACTTACCGGCATTTTTGAATTCCTGGATGTCGCTGAGATGTTGTGTTGCGTTGCAATTATTTCTTGAAAACTGTTAAAACCGATGAGAAACTAGTATCATGGATTCGTGTGAAAACAATGACCCGTGAATTAGAAAAACATACCAATATAGAGACACGACGTTCACATATTCCTATTATTAAAGTGTTCAAATAGTACTCAGTAAATGGAAAACATTTACCGATTCATCTTCTGTTCGCTGATCTTTTAAAACCGACTGTATATATATCCGGCAAAATATAAGTATAAGCGCAGACGACATAGTTTTAATTTATAATATCATGGCGAACTCAAGTATGTCAAGGCCTGCTGGGTCTTGTGCCTAATTAGCATAAAATCACAATTTTATTGACGTACTTCAGAAAGAATATTTTGAAATTCAGCTGCAAATAGGCCGTATCACTAGTAGAAACTTTTCTAGGAATGATCAATAGCAACCAGGAGCCCCTGTAGCAACTTAATAAATGACATTTGTATAGAAATCTTTTCGATTCTGCCTGGAATGGTTGTATTTCGTTGCTTGTTTGGGAGATATTTGACAAAACAGGTCACGTGACCATGTTTTTCAATTTTGTGTTTTATTTTTCTCAGTATCACAAAATTGAAGACATGCATCCATTCCACACGGATTATTGCTTGTTTCAACGAGCTGAATGATTTAACACCAAAAACGTTTGGTAATCAGGGACGTGATAAAGTCGGCCCGTATTTTTGTGGTATTTTTGGCGGGTTTATGGTCACGTGAGAACCAACCGTTATCACTGATATACTAAATAGATGTCTCGATCCATTACATGGGACAATTCCCAAAGTATACGACATGAAAGTCTTGCTAATTCGAAATTAAACAAACCTACTTTTCAAAGCGAAAGATATGAAATCTACGCGGGGGCCGGAGTCGATTTGCTCTAGAGACCCAGGCCTTTTAAAGTGCCTATCACCCATATTTTTTTTATTTTTTAGAATAAAAATATAACTTATATGGACTAAGAATTTCGAAAAAGAAATGGATTTTGGCGCGTTCTTGAATTTTTTATAAGGGTTCAAAGACAGAAAACTGTCTAATTTGGGATCCCTGTGCTTTTAAACCGAGTATGGTCAATCACCAAGAGGTCTGGTCTGTGACGTAGGAGGAGTGAGTTGTAATTTATTCATGCTGAATTCATACTGTAGATGAGTGCAGAAAACTACTGTACTGTTGTTTATTGAACATTTTGAGCCGAAAATGCCGTATTATTGATGTACGAATGTCCCTGATGCAAAGAGAAACATCTCAATTTCCAATCGATGACGAAAATCATCCTTCAGAGAGGAAGAGAAGAAGACTTTGGGTCAACTTCGTTCTGACCAAACTCGCGGCTTTCTTCGAAGCCCCGATGACTTCGAGGAATGCGGTTCCTTCAATTCACGCTACAATAAAGAAACAAACCAGTGTAGTACATGTACAAGTGTAGTACATGTAGCAGTGCCAGTACCCAGTAGCACAGCCACAAGTTCGAACTCAAAAGGAAAGAGAGAACATCGCCATGTGAGTAAAATCTACTCAGTCACTGAAGCTTCAGTACATAAGACATACCGGTGTATGACTAATGCCAAACATTTACTGTCTTTACTTTCTTGTAGATTTGAAGGGATTTGTTAAAAGAAGACAGCCTGGTAGCTGAAACCGTCGTCGTGAGCCCACACCATCGCTGAGGTCGAAGACGAATTGAAACGTGACTGTTGATGTTGTTGTAAGAGAGCAAGATCTGTTGAATTTGTAAGTTTCTAATTTCTATTGAACACAATTGTAACGTTTATTATACTCACTACTGTTACAGTTATTTTTATTTATTCTTTGTAAGACTATAAAGACAGGATTTGTTAGTTCCAAGATGCCTATCAGTCAAACGCCAGTGCCTTGGCAGTGTATATATTATATTAAATCGAAAGCACTGACAAATGAAATAATAATATTCCCCGAAGTGGAGGTGTAGTGGTGGATATAATAATCACCACTACTCACCGACACTGAGCGGGATAATAATATTGTTTTAGTATTTACCAAATCAAAATTGCTATCCACTGATTTGGTAAATACTAAAAATAGATATATACATATGGGTAGCTTGGAGTAACAAACAAAATGTATTGTAAATTGTAAATGTTGATAATATCTCAACAGACTACATTGATGACATTTACAACACATTCCTAGAGGCTCAACAACAAAAACCCAATAGCAACCATTGAAGAACTTGAGACTATGATGCCTGCCCTGATGACTGTCATGCTGGAAAAGCAATCAAGATGAGAAGCTATTGACTTACGGGAGGAAAGAAAAAGCATGGTTGTCGTAGATGTACCCCCAACTTCAGCAGGTAAAACACAATATACATGATTTTATATTTCATGATCAAAGTTTATCACTAATAAAATACAACATCACATAAATGGGTATTGATAATTTAAAAAGTTGGATGAATGCAATGTTATGGTACTCTGGATTACACATGGCTTATGTTTACATTTGTATATTTCAGGGTCTGAACTACAAACAACAAGAGATTGTGAAATTAATATACCAGTCACAAACAAAGCTCAACCAGGATGCAGAATTTGCAAAAATCCCATAAAATGCCATAAACATATAAAGGACTGCCCAAAAAATAGCAACTTAAATGAATGAAACAATGTGTTCCTCGATATTGTTTGGTCTAAATTTTGTCCTTTTGCACGATAAGCAGTCAACTCTCTGTATGCCACTTCTCATAAACCTAAAAAAAATCAAATCAATCAATCAAAATACATCCACTTACACATTTAGTACTACAGACTGTGTATCTCTGGGATGAAACTATGAAGTTTGCAGTGACATTTATATGCATTTTAAGAACCCTTTATTGTAGTGAGTATTATAATAATAATAATAATTTAATATTTATATTGCGCGTGTTACATAGGAAGATGCTCACACGCGCATTACAAGGTATCTTATATTTATAAATAAAAGATGTACAAATTCAAATTGTTGGGGTCAATAGCTGACATTGAAGTTACACTCCAATGACTCTGAACAACGGTTTCAAGTCGAGGTTATCGGGTCACAACAAAAACTTGACCCGATAGCCTCGACTTGAAACCTTTGTACAGAGTCATTGGACTGTATCTTCGATATCAGCTATTGAAAATGTTGAGTTATTCAATTTGGTGGAGTCTGCACTTCTTCCAGTACTAACTTGGAAGTTTATTAATAGGGCCTCAATGCATTGCTCAATAACACTCATTCTTGAGTTTTTCAGTATCGGTTATCATTATTCAATGATAAGTAAAACAAATCTGCTAAATAGTTGCTGATCATTTATATTATAAAAGGTCTTATAGTATAGCTTAGATTACTAATATTGCAGTATTATACAGGCTTAGAAATTGATATATGTATATAAGCTTATAGTAGCAGTGGTATTTCAGCGTACCGTAGTACCCTCATAGAATACCATACGAAAAAGTGTTATTGGCTGACAATGCAGAAGAAAATGCGATCAAAATAATAAGGATTTTCACTGAGCTTATTTTAAATTGAGTTGCCGGAGGGATACCCATATCACGGGGATACACATACAATAGATATCACTGTGACACGGTACCGTATTGTAGATCGGTTTCCCTAGATCTCGCTTCGAAAAGTATTTTCCAAATCACTACACTTACCAGTTGTCGAGACTCTCCTTTCCTGCTAATCTGTCCTTCAAACCTTCCAGCCTTCGTTGCTTTTCGGCTTTTGAGTATAAAGTAGGTTCTATGCCATCAAATATTATATCGTCTTCGTTGTGATCACTCTACTGCTACTAGATACGGCTGGCAGCTTCTCGGTTTCAATGGGCTGATATTAACCCGGAATGAAGTTAAATTCAGAATCCTCGTATGATATCGAGCCCGTATTTGAGTTAGAGCAACCAGTCGCCATTTGGCAAGCAGAGCGGCAGTTTAAAACGGATTTAAACGGACTAAACTTTCTCTATCACTCCCAAACACTATCAAAATGGCTTCACAACAAGAAGCGACTCACTCCTCCTACGTCACAGGTACCAGTTCCCCGTCCGCGCTCGGCCAAAATTGCCATTTCCAACTTTATGAGCCAATAAAAAATACAAGAACGCGCCAAAATCCATTTCTTTTTCGAAATTCTTAGTCCATATAAGTTATATTTTTATTCTAAAAAATAAAAAAAATATGGGTGATAGGCACTTTAAGGTAAAAAATAACATACTTGAGAAGCACAGAGTTCCAAGTTTATAGTTTTGCATCCTGATGGCTGGTATTCAGTGTTCAGTTTGTATCACCTTTGCCGATTGCACATGCAGAAGCGAATACACCTATTTCAAAAGAAACGTTGACAACAGACGATCTGGAATGAGAGAAGACACCGACACGATCCATATATAAACTGCGCCGGAATTTAATTTCCGATAAGCATTGACATATCAGTTGTGTGCAGACGTATACCACAGCCTTCAGTTTAGCGAAGAAAAACCCCGGAATTCACAGATTGAAGTCCAAGTTCTCATTTCAAATTACATCGCCCGTCATATTTACATCAACGTCTTTTGACAACAAAAAACAACCTTGAATCATGTTGTAGGTGGTTTCTCACTATCACTACTGCGATTCTCAGTATTATGCGAACTCAGACATTCAAGCAGTCGGCTGGAACTTGGTTTTTCGCTGCCGTCAATCAACATAAAAAATCAGTAAACTTAAAAATAAAAGTCAGAAGACCCACCAAATGGAAACCAAATATGATTTTGAGCTAAATTATGGATCATTTGGTCGAAGAATGTATTTAGTTTTGAATTTGTTAGAGTTTTGAATTTGATTGACGGCAGCGAAAAACCAAGTTGCAGCCGACTGGTTCGCATAATACTGAGAATCGCAGTAATATCGCCGGACAAATATATATATAATAATAATAATAATAATACTTCACATACTGTAGTTGTGGAGTGTTTCCCTTGCTATTGATGGCAACCTCAGTGATAGTAAGCAACAGAAAATTGAACCACATTCACTTTGACAACGTACGCAGAATTTTATCGCAGATTAGAATGAATTCGCGGAATAGGAATGACGTCACTGGTCTCAATTTCTTGGAAAACCGGCAAATTTTAATTTTAACTAGATGCTCTACTAGCGTGAACTCGGGCTTCATAATATTAATAAGCTTGCACAATTTAAAACAGAATTTCCTGTGTTGATATAAAAGTACTGTGACTGCACGGTGCGTAGATGAAGTTGGACAGTAGTGACGAAGAAGAAGATGAAAATAAGAGTGAAGAACCATCAGTGTCACTTTATTCAAGATCTGGATGACCCTTCGAATTTACTGATCGGTCGTTTATATTTTAAGACTGACAAGAAAGGTAAAACAAACAATCAATATGTGTGGGGGAGTGGGTCATTGATTTTTGTGCAATTATATAAGGGTGGCCTAAGTCTAATCATGCATGATTACTAAATTTGCATTCATGATTAAATTCAAATTCAATTGTTATTAATTGAACAATCGTTCAAAAACTCATTAATTGTTCATGAGGTAAACAGCCAACCAGGTGCCCTCAATTTGGTCACATGATGGAACTGGATACCCCGGAAAGTCCTCTCTGGAGTACTTTGGAATGATTTCAAGTCCGCTCTAGAGTACTCAAATATTATTTCAAGTTCTAGGACTGGAAATATCAGTTCAAGTCCTAGCTTGGAATAGAAATATCATATATTAAATTATTAACTGCATAATAACTGAATACTATTTCAAATTAAACTTAGACACAAGTAACATGTTATTTGTCTTAAAAAACTGGGAATGCATGATTTTTATCTGTTAAAAAAACGCATTTAATAATTT
This sequence comes from Actinostola sp. cb2023, assembly GCA_033675265.1. Taxonomy (NCBI): domain Eukaryota; kingdom Metazoa; phylum Cnidaria; class Anthozoa; order Actiniaria; family Actinostolidae; genus Actinostola; species Actinostola sp. cb2023. The sequence continues at coordinate 149,102 of JAUJYZ010001478.1, read as the reverse complement.
CATAAACTTGATACGGCGGGGATTCGAACCCGGAACACTCCATTGCTAATCCCTTCCCTTGCCACTATGCCATCAGGCAGTTCGATGGGTATCACGGAATTTGATTTACCTTTATCTTGGCATTCTTTTTATTGCGTCATTGAATATTGTTTTAATTTTTGTTTAATAAACAAATACAAAACTATTGCCATTTGCAATAAACAAATTCGGAGTCCTCATTGTCGGCCTTTAAACATTACATAATCATCGGTCGCTGAAAACTAACATCGATCGTATACACAGGAGCCCAAAGTAGGAGCATCCATGCTACATATTGGGTCTATGTCACGGCGTTTGAACAAGTTTGGCTATTTTTAGAACACGATTTCTCGAAATTGACCAATCACAAACTGTGTACCTCCGCTTTTATTTGCAGCAACTCGTTTTATTTGCAGCAACTCGTTTTATTTGCAGCAATTACAAATCGCCAGAATCTTACAGATATGGCGCTATAAAAATGTAGATGATGATGATGATTTGTAAGTGCGATTTGCATACCTTCTTGGAACGTGTTCTCCCGCGTGTTTCTAACAATATAAACATGGTCAATGTGTTGTATTGCTTTTATTTGTTAGCTAATGACACAAATATATAAGTGCTATTTTCACATTTATAGATCATAAGCGACACGTGAATGGTGCAGTAGTCTTTAACGACGCAGCTCTAAACAGCGCAGCAAGCAACGATGGGTTGAATGATTCATTCGACACAAGACTGTGAATATCCCACGTGTTAATTAACTCAGGGGCAGGATCCCTTGACGTCGACCGTCAGTATTTTTATAAAACGTTGTTGGTGATCAACTTCAAGCCTTTACGCGACTAGACCGAAAAGGAGTATGGGTAAAAATCAATGAGTCTATAAATACACTAGCAAAAAGGAACGCCTCTCACGGATTTATTTATGAATCATATCTGCTTCTGTTTCCTTGTTTTAAAACGCGTAGGCATACATTTACAGATTCACCTGCCATTGTCACCAAATACGAAAAGCATGCAAGTGAATTATCATATCTACCCATAATCCCTTAAGGTCTAGTCGCGCAGGCTTGAAGTCGATCGCCGACGACGTTTTCTGAATTAACTGTAGAAAGATATTGTGCTTATTGTTAAATTGTAAATACTGTTATATACAGTACTGGTCCACGACTCTCTAATCACGTACTATATGTAGTATTATTATCTTTATTTTGGGTCCCCGTAGTAGAGCTTTGCTCTGCATGTGGGGTTTCCCTGCCCATGTGGCGAAGTTTATAAAAAAAAAAAATTAAAATAAAATAGTTTAGCCTGTCTGAAAATCAGGGTGAAACCTAAAGAAATACAGATATCTATCTTTCCACCGCTGACACTCCACTGCCATTCACTTCCTTTCTTTGGAAAAAATATTAATATTTCCACTGTAAAAATGTAAAAAAACAACTAAACTAATTAAATAAACAACGACAATTATCTCTGTACTGTAAGCGCGAAAATTACACCTGTACAAAAAGGTGGCGTCTATTAGACTAACGCTAGCTGTTTATTTGAGAGGTGTTGGAGTTACGTTGGTTATTAGAGCCGGAGGGGGCGCTTATCCGAAAATCATTTCTTAGAGGGGTGCTTAATAGAAAGATCGAGGCGCTTCGGCAGTGATGAGCCGGTGTCACGGGGATTTCGCCCCCTCCCCCCCCCCCCCCCCCCCCCCCCCCCCCCCCCCAAACATTTGCCCTCCCCGGGGCGAATTCCCTGGTGAATTTGTCCTCCCCGGGGCGAATTCACCGGAGATCTCGCCCCCCTCCTTTGTCCCCCTTCGTAGATTTCGCCCCCCCCCCCCCCCCCACTTCATTCCCCCCCCTCCCCCCCCTTCATTTGGTACCAGTATATATGTTTTAAATTTATATATTTTTATCAAAAGTATTCCTTGGAAAATGGTCTCTGGAATAGATAATTTGGTAGCCATCCTAGATGATGGTATTTAGAGTTATTAATATAATCGCATTCTTAATGAAGTCAGTTAATTGATGTGAACAAATATTAGACAACTGAACAATCGTCCACTTTATTTGAACATCATCCGGCACAACACAGCTTTCAGTATATTGCAATCTGAATGGTTCAGCTTCGTTAATCAGTAATTATAAAGTGACAAATTTATCTTCTTTGTAAACTGAGCCGCGACACAAATATTTGTTCAAAATTCTGGCAGCGTGTGTCGTTGTTGAAGAAATTCTATCATATACACTAAACATTCATGTCGGGGGATCATATAGTTAATCAGTTGACTTATAAGCAAAACCTCGAATTAACTTTTGGCCTTATCCCTACTGTTATTATCATCGATTCTGAATTAAGTAAACGCGAGGTCCGTGAAGACATTCTTGAAAACTAGTGCCTTCAAATTTTGCCAGAAATTTTTCCGTCTCGAATTGTTAAAGCTTTTGCATTCTGAGTGTTTTAAATAAAGAGCTTACTTGATATGTTGTAGAATGGCAAATAAAACTAAAACTGAAGTCTTGAGCTAAGAAAAACCCGGCAGTCTGATGTATATTGTTCTTTTTTTCTACAAGTTCTTTTGTTACCCAAAAGATGAATCTTAATCACAGGAACACTTCGAATAGGAGAAGAACGAAGCTCGGCACTATTTCATGCATGTACATCAGTTTGTTGTTATTTAGTATTAGTCTGAAGAACACATGACAATAAAATATATTTAAACATCCAGTGCGTTTGTGTTTCTTGCTGTGTCAAAGTCCAAACATTAAAAAGCTGGCAGTTTCAGTTTTAAAACCTTTTAGTCAAAAAATGGAATATTTTGCATTTTTTCGCTGTTAATCAAAGCAAATAAATTGTCATGAAAAGTAGAGAAATATATACTTAATTTTCTGATGAAAGACGGGGGGGGGGCGAACACCAGGAGGTAAAGTCACCAGAAGGGGGGGGGGGGGGCAAAATCACCAGAGGGGGGCGAAATCTCCGGGGAATTCGCCCCCGGGGGGGGGGGCGAATCCCACAGGGGGGGCGAATTCCCCCCGACACCGGTACTATGAAGAGTATTTACCAGCGGTATACTGCATGGGAACCCATGTACCTTGGTATTTTGTGCTTTATCGACCTAATTAAGCTATTGCAGCTACTCTTGCTAGAACTCTTGCAAATGGTCCAAAATGAAACTCATGCACAATACACCACTTCACAGTTCTCACGAACAATAGTTCCTAGTTTTTATTATATGCGCAGTATGTCCAACATTGATTGTTCGTGAGAACTGTGAAGTGGTGTATTGTACACTCCAACAGAACCTGTACAATGTGCGGGTTGATCCTTCGTCGTTTTTGAGAATGGTACGCCGAGCCTCGTAATCTCTATGTGAGCTAGCAGGTGTAATTGGGGTTCCTATAGATCTGGTAACGCCCTTCATAATTACTAAGAGCAATACTACCGCGGTACAAGTAAATGTCTCTGTTCCTTTTGAATATTTTTTGCACTTCGTGTTCTTGGAAGGTAATTTGTATGACCGAGCATATTTTCCTGTACAGTTCGTCGGTCACCTGAGTGCCCCCGTTGGTAAAGTTGTTCAAAGCCAAGGACGTTGGATCAGTGTATGGGCTAAGGGATGTGAAATAGACACCTGGGTGGCAAACAACAGAAAGTACGTAATTAGAATTGGGATATATTGATATTACTAGCACCTCTTTAAATGAATGCAGTTTATTGTATTGTATCACCCACCGCAATCATTATTAAAACCACCTCAAACTCATTAAGAGCGACTCCGCGTAAATATCAAAGGGGTCGTGACAGAGAAGAAAAATCCATATACCTCAAACTTTGCAAGATGAGAGCCCCTGGGGTGCTGATCATGGAAAAATAAATTTGACTTTGATCGGGGAAATATTTTTGCACTTATCGGACTTTTTGCCTCCGACCCTCGTCGAGCACAAAAATCGGACCTGAAAATAGGACCAACTTAGAGGCTCGGCGCGATCAAACTAAACTATCAAGCAAACTATCATACTGTAACGTATTTATGCAACATATCCCCTGTGGATAACTGTTATCAGATCGTGATTTAATTAAAAACATAATATCTGAGAGTATTTTGACATTTGATACTGTAAACAACAAGTATTTGATATCACACTTTCAACGGCTAATAAACCGTCCTGGTATATGAATGTGGTTAAAATGGATAATTTTCCTGGAAAGAGCAATGATTTTACTTCCAAAATCTGAAATAAAATTTTGGGGTAAATAAAAACGTGAGCGCTGGGAAAGTTGCATAAATCCAGATTTCGACTGTAAAATTGAGCCCTGACCTGACTGGCGAGTAAGCGACAATTCACACTGACGGCTGGTATTTTTATTTCTCTAGCGCTTATTTGTGGAAACTCGTGTAAGATCACATCCCAAACCAAATTTAATCTCATTATAACTGTTAATACTGAAGATTCGTGCTCATAAATCGACTTCGGGAATTTTAGCGACTTTGCTGTGTATTTGCGGTTGAAGCGAGACACAAACTGGAATGAAATCTACCTTAGAACGGCAATAAACTCGCAGCTATAGATCAGATTAAGCTATACAATAGACCTACCTCTTCCTAAATGAAAAAAGAACCATTAAATGCCTTCTAAAGCGTAAAACATTCATCTCCACGTGCCACAACAGTAACAACACATACAAACACACAACTGTCACAAGTGATAACCGCTAATCTACCACAGGCTACCCGGTCTATTCGTATCTGTGCAGACACTCCCCTCCTCTTGCCCAATGAATAGGATATTCTGTTTCTTAGATAGACAGTCAACGTTGTCCAACTAAAAAGAGACAACACGTAAAATAATTTAAAAAAAACGCGCGCAAAACGAATATATGATCGGACACTTGATATTTATAATAATAATAATAGGTTCGTTTGCACGCGTTACGTAACGTTGCTAGCATCATCAATTGTGCACAGTTTGATCTGTTATTACTCGGCTGGGCTGCCTGTGGCAGACGCCGAGTCTTAAAATGGGCTTTTTTTCCGGTTAGAGATTCCAGTCCACCCCGGCCACAGGAAGCCCGACAGCAGCATGTCATTCGATTTGATCGTAGTTCCTGCTGAGGTTTGAAAAAGATTGAAAGGATGTATCTTGAAGTTCTTCATCACCTACTTCTCCAAACGCTCACTATGCTTACAAACGCATACGCCGTTCGCGGTAGGCCTACTCTAAAAGATGTCAGTGAGCGATTTTGGACCGGGCCGTTCCGCGAACTCAAAGCAATCAAAGAGAAATCAAAGCAAACTATGAGCAAATATGAGCAAATGATGGCTAGAAATGGTAAACAAATGACTACAAATGACGAAACTATGACTAAAAACTTGATTATAAACTCTTGCACTGAAAAGTACTACTCAGATGCTGATGAATACCAGACTCCTGATCAAGCTGAAGAAAACACCTCGACCTTGATGAACGACGACAAGAAATGTTCAACAACAGTCGCCATCTTGGAAGAACACGAAGCAAAGCACAGTCAAAATAATCATAGTACACGTAAAAATCTCTTTAAACTCGTAAACATTGAGGTGATTATGATAAATTTAGTATTGTTTTGCCTTTTACTTGTTGTTAGTACAATGAATATGTCACAAAGTGGTCTTGCCGAGCGTGTCTCTTGCAATGTTGTGCACAATAAGTGTTCTTGTATCGTACGTTCTGTCATCAACAGAAGCTGCCATGAATATATTTGATGATCATGATATAGTAGAGAAAGCTATGCAGTTATATGTAAATATTCATCATGATGATTCGATGACAATAAAGATGAGAAAAGACTGTAGATCTCGTTATGCGAAGTTTGTTTATTATAATCACAATCGTGTTGTATGCTACTGTCACGGCGGTCGGCGTGATCGTGAACCAAGCAGACTTCCAGTGAAAAAGCTGACCGTCTTTCACAAAAGAGCAGAAAACTAAGAAGATTTGTGTGGAAGAATACAAATGCATGAATATCAATTTAAAGATATAAACACTTGATCAAATCAGATGACAGTTTTGTAAAATTCTATTACAAATGTAAAAAGAATGATTTTTTTAAATTACCTCCAAATTCTATTTCTTGCTTTACTACATGTAGTCAGTAGAAGTATATAAATCATTCTACTTCGTTTAAACAACTACAAACTGTACCATCCTTGGTAGTACAGGAGAACGCCTCACTTCTAAATCATGCATTGCGCGCCCACAGCGACAAAAAATCACTCTTGTGAGGGAGGGGAGAGTCTAAAATTGGCACATTCATAGCATGAGTTACAGCCACTTTTTGGCGGTGCGACCACCGAAAAGCGGCTGTATTCGCAGACTAATCATCCGACCAGCCGAGTGAACGCTCATAGAGCGTCTAGTTTATTACTTTTCAATTGCTTGTTATTTATTTCTTCTCCGTATACGTTCTGCCCGTTCTCCTTGGCCATTCTCTTTGCCTTGTTCGCAGCCCCTCCCCCTCCCCCTCCCCCCTCCGCATTTTGCCACCCTACCTCCTTGATTTATTCATCATTTTTTACAATTTATAATTTATCTACACATTATTTCCCCCTTTTTCATTTATTTTATCCTAGTTTCATTTCTTTTGCTTTATTTCTGGCCATTTATTTATTTATTTCCATCGGTTTATTGTTCTATATCCCATTTTCTACCTATATTTCGTTTTATCTTTTACATTTTACTCTTTTTCTTTTTATATATTTTTATGTACAGCCGATTGCAAAAATTATGTAAATCAAGTAATCAGTATATCCATATATCGGGTGCATTATGAGTATTACTATTTTAGAGTTTTTCCACAAAATATGCAGCAGAGACTTACAAACAACAAACTAGAGACTAAATTACATAACATTCTAGAGTTTCACCAATGTTGCTCGCGTGAAACTATTTTAGGGGACTTTTTCAATTACCCATAATGGATATACCGATATACTCAGGATTTACAGAATTTTTGCAAATGGCTGTATTTCCCCCCTTTATGATATATAAAGACAATCACACTCCATCCCCTCTTTCCCTCAGCAGTCTGCCATCCTCCCCTTCCCTGTCCGCTATACCAAATATTTATATTTACTTTATTTTCATATTTTTCATTCTCTTCCTCCATCCATTATCTTGATCTTTTATTCCAATTTCCTGTACCCCTTATTTTTATTTTCTTTCTCTCCACCTACACTTCATTTTATACTTTCCAATTTTATATTTTTATCTTTCACATACAGCCACTGTTCTCTCTTTCTTTCCCGTTTATGTATGTGCAACCTGCGTTGTCTGACCTCAGGAACGCTTTGGAGATGTCGGGGTTCTCTTGCTTGAGAGTGCACAGTACATCTAAGGCAGCCCAACCATTCCTTTTGAGGCTTCTAAATAATGAAATAAAATGATATTTGCGTATTTTTATGGATTTCCTGTGGTAGAGCGCGCGTGCGCAATACGTAGTTATATTGGGTTTCCTGTGCTTAGAAATGTATAATGTTATGTTCCTTGTGTGCGTCCTGCGGGACGCGCCCGCAGCAATGTATATATGTACATAATTATGTACATTGCTGCGAGCGCGTCCCCCTGGACGCACATAGGAAGCCCAACATAATACATGTTTATGCACAGGGAACCCAACCTTACGTATTGCGCGCGCGTGCGCGCTCTACCACAGGAAACCCATAAAAAGACGCAAATATCATTTTATTTCATTCTTTAGTAGCCTCAAAAGGAATGGTTGGGGACGAGGTTGCCGATTTTTGTGCTCGACGAGGGTCGGAGGCAAAAAGTCCGATAAGTGCAAAAATATTTCCCCGATCAAAGTCAAATTTATTTTTCCATGATCAGCACCCCAGGGGCTCTCATCTTGCAAAGTTTGAGGTATATGGATTTTTCTTCTCTGTCACGACCCCTTTGATATTTACGCGGAGTCGCTCTTAATAATCATGAGGACAAAACAATTGAAATCACTATGGTTAAGGATCGAGGTTTGTAAATGTGTTCTTAATTAGCAATAAATTAACGTTGAATTTCTCCAAGAATTATCACCATATCAATGTAATCATCTCTCTCGAATTCAACTTCCAGTAATTCATATCATTCTAATCATTCATGTATGAAGTAAAAAGTTTCAAAGCAGATTTTGAGCCTTTCTTATGATCGTAAACCGCATGACCGCAAATTACATTTGTGCTTTAAATCTGTTAAATGCACTCCGACAAAACAATATATACATTTATATATAAAGCGCTCATTGAAACAAGTACGTTTTTCTACAGAGCGTAATCTCGCAATCTGATTGGCTCTCAGCCATGGAATCGCTCGCGTGCTTGAAACAGTTTTTCTTTCAAACTTTTTCCTTGATTTTGGTTGTGTTTTTGTGGCTACTCTCCTTCGTAAGAAGAGTAGCCACTATTTTGCACCAGAAACCAGACACATCTCTCGTGCAAAGTGTCAACTGTGTGTTCATAACGATTGTTTCAGGTTTTTCATGGCGGTATGTTGTGATTTCCCAGACAAATATCGAATATCGAGTATTCGGCTCTCGGAGGCGAGTAAAACTCGCTATAAAAACCGTTCTAATCACTAAATACTAAAATGACACACAGGACTCAAGTAGATATTGATGTTTTAATATTTTGAAAGCAGTTTTAGAAATTCAAGATATCAAAAGGACCGTACATTTGTTTACGGGTTTTGATTTTATTAAAGACACAGGAAGCCCAATACCCAAACAGAGAGTGGTGATCACCTAAAAAATATTTATGAAAAAACACTTGACACTTTTAATTTCCACGAGAGATGTGTCTGATTTCTGGTGCAAAATAGCATAAAATCATAGTATATTAGAGTGCAATTATCAAAAGTTGAGTTCAACGGTCTTTATGGGTGTTAGTAAAGTGCAGAACGACGGACCGCGGAACGGCGGAACAGGCGGAACTCCCGGAACCTGCGGAACACCCTCAAAATATCATTTTTGGAGCATTTGTAACAGAAAAAGACGTCTATAACCATTCAGAATAGTTTTCTGTGCACTATGGTGACAATTCACCCTCATTTTCGTAAGGTAAGAGCCTAACTAACATTTGGTGACGTCATTTCCTTTGTGTTCAATTCTCGATTCAATTTATCAAAAGATTTCGATTCAGTCGATTCAATTTATCAAAAAAAAAATTTCTTCAAAATTCGCAAAGTCTAAAATTGCTAAGTCTAATGCCCACATATAGATGACCGGGAAAACTGGGAAAGCGGCATAGAACGAGGTTTATATATCTGGATATAAACTGGGTTTATAACTCGGTTATAAACCTTGAATTCGTAATGAGCAGGTTTTTTTTAATGAAACGAAATTTATTCTGTATTTCACAAAGATACATAATTATTACACTTGACTATATTTTCATACTATATGTTCTGATTATATACAACATTATATATTCACTATATACAGCCTTTTGCAAAAATTCTGTCGCGACCAAGTATTAAATCAGTATATCAATATATCAAGTGCATTATGGGTAATTAAATAATCAAACTGATTCCCCTTAAAGTGGTTTGACACTAGCAAAGTTGGTGGATATATTTAGCATAATGTTCGTTTTAGTCTTAAGTTTGTTGTTTGTAAGTATCTGATGCATATTTTGTAGGAAAACTCTAAAATAGCTCCTGATATCAAGTTGAGTGCTAGAATTTTTGCAAAGGGCTGTATTCGAATTATATACAACATTATCAATAGAGTGCAATTTAGAAAAGTGTCATGAAATAGTGCTAATTTTAAATAATACTAAATAGCCGCGCTATTTCTATTGTTTTCTATTGTTTCATTAGTGCTATTTAGTACTAATTAGTTATTTAGTTTTCAAGCTTTTCTAAATTGCACTCTATTACACTAACATCGCTTCTTTTAGTTTACCAAATTTTGTCACTCCAGGTGGAAATAGATTTTCAGGTTATTTTTAACAGCTATTGATTTCTCTATTTTTTCATAGTAGTTTAGTAGTGCTTTGTAGCCCATTATATGGGATATAATACCCTACGGAGAACAAAGAAAACCGATTCAATCATATTCTAAACTTTGTTCATACATGTATGTGGGAAACATCGCAGACGATCGGAAATTGTGGTGTTTCCACGGATTGTATCAGATTCTTCCCGACTTATGAAAACATGTTCACATTAGTTACTAGGTAATGCATGCCCGATGTCCTCGATGATCGTTTTCTCTCGACAGAACTCGTGTTCCCTTATGTCTGGAGGGACGATTGGTAAACCGTCATGTATGAATTATATGTTGAGTTGCTATGTATGTTGAGTTGCTATAGATAAAGTTGAAACAACTATAGTGAGCTTTGGGGAATTAGCAGGACGGTAGAGTGCAATTTAGAAAAGCTTGAAAACTAAATAACTAATTAGTACTAAATAGCACTAATGAAACAATAGAAAACAATAGAAATAGCACTATTTAGTACTATTTAAAGTTAGTACTATTTCACGCTTTTCTAAATTGCACTCTACCAAGTCGTTACAAAGGTCTGTAAGGATAGACTCCATTAATAATACATCTAATGCAATTTTAATTAACACAAAATGCCCAACTGACTGAAATCTAGATTGTCCATTGCTGGAAACCATAGCAACCGGCGTGCGTGAAAGTTATTTTAACAAAAGTGATATCTAGAGAACTGGCAGTGTTAGTAAGCGGATGCGACAAAAGGACAACCAATGAAATTCTCAGTTGAGTTAAAAAAGAAGATTAATCTTTAGTAAGGCCTATTTCAAACACCGTACTTTCCAAAAGAAGCCGCCTCATTATCTATTGTTTGAAATGAGAACGGCTCATGATTAGTACAGCGTTTGAACTAGGCCTAAGGTGATTAAAATGTAGCTTAAATCGACATGATTAAATCGACATGATTTCTACTCCATGACACGGTTGTAAGGAGTTTTAACTCCTAAAATTAATAAAATTGATATCATGATAAACCAAAAATATTGATTCAGGTTTCACTGTTCAGTTGGTATATATATAAACATTATTTTTATTTTTTTAGCATTTTCTATTTTCGTAATGTGAAGCGCCACGGACAATTAGTGGAGGTGTGCGCTATAGAAGTGAATTATTATTATTATTACTGATTAAGCTTAATATTTATGCTTGCCATGATCTGTTTAACTAAAAAGAAAGTATTACTAACAGTGTAGTTCTTATATGAGTCAAAGCCATGCACCAATCGACCAACTCATGAATTATTATAACATGGAATATCTGGACAATTTATCGTCACATTAAATATTATAAACGGTTAGTTAGGCTCTTATATTACGAAAATGAGAGTGAATTGCCACCATGGTGCACAGAAAACTATTCTGAATGGTTATAGACGTCTTTTTTTTGTTACAAATGCTCCAAAAATGATATTTTGAGGGTGTTCCGCAGGTTCCGGGAGTTCCGCCTGTTCCGCCGTTCCGCGGTCCGTCGTTCTGCACTTTACTAACACCCGGTCTTTATATCAGTTACAGAACATTGTTCAATTTATTAATGTTTTAAAAGTTATTGTTCAATTAATTGTATGCTGTCACAATTGTTTTCAATTAAAGTTGTATTAAGATACATTTCTGATTCAAATTAGCATTGCGCAACTAATTACACAGGAAGACCAAGACATAGCAGACATTGACTAACATTTTCCCTTGACGACTCAATGACAGTTTAAGGCTAGTTTACTGCCCTATCCAACTACACATTCCTTCTACATTTCAAAACCGCAGTACCTACACTACCTATTTTTATTTTTGTTTTATTTACTGTCGAGTAGCCACATGCAGTCCTTGACTGCCTATTTTTGACTTTGTTATTGTGCGCTTGTGATTCAACTGCAAAGCTTTTGATATTTTATGGTGCCAAGTTTGTGTCAATAAGAGTACAGACAACGCAAAACCGTCTGCAATTTGTTAAATATACTGATAACCACATCATCATCATCATCATCGTCATCATCATCAACGAAGAAAGAACCTTACCACAGCCATGTTGTCTGTATTTGGAGGGAGTACTTGTGTCTGATCCTCGTATTATTTTCTCTATTCTTATCATGTCGGCATGATGATTGGTTGTGTAATGATACAGCGTTATCTGCAAGAAAGGGGAGAAGTTCTATAGGTCCAACTGCTCTGGCTGGACAAAAAACGGCGCACGCTCTTAAATTAAGGGTCTCCATATATAGTGTCCTGCAATCCCGCTATCCCGCAAGAACTTGACGGGATTTCACTGAAAGCCCGAGCAATCACTGAGCTAGTTACAGTCCGAGGCGAACGACTTCAAATACTCAAAAATAACTCATGAGGAACGTTTGTGACATCAAAAACAGAATATGAATAACGGTGATGACGTACAGAATTGAATTACATTAATTAATAAATCTCATAACGCAATCCTCGCTGTTGTAGTGGTCACGGTAAGATCTGGTAAGATATATTATTTTATTAGGCAAATTACTTTTTCGTCGTTTTGATTGACGGAGAGAACTGCAAATAATTGCCTACGAATTAATGGTCTGCTCATGCGCATTACGATGCAAAGCCATTTTAATTGTTGCAAATAATTAGCAATTATTGGACAAGGTTGGGCAAAATATCGTGATGTGTCAGTGGTGAGCAGATTAATTATTTGTTGATGACAAAGGCAGGCAAATAATGGCAGACAAAATTGCTAATTAATTAACTGGTCAGAAGTTTCAGAAACAAAATGGCGTCTGTGTTGAAACAACAATTTGTTCTATGTATTTTTTTAGCGTTTCATGCATTAGTAGCACATGCTAATTTGTGCATTTTAGGAGAGAAAAAAAAGAGAATCAAGAATGATTAAACATTAGCATTTCAGCAAGAAAAAGAGCAGAATGTGCCAAAGCCTACGGGCCGCATTCTGGGGCGGATCCAGGATTTGCCAAGGGGGCTTCGGAAACAGGGACATGGACTAGCCCATAAGTAATAGGCTTTTATCAAGGGTTTAATCTAGGGCTTCTGAGGTGTCGCTTAGGGGCCGTTTAGACGAACTAACCCCCTATAGATCCTCCACAACCATGTACTTCGATTTCGGTGATACTAATAGACCGAATGCAATAATGGTGGAATCAGTACCGGTAAACTGCTCATTTATTGTGTAGTTAGTGATATGATACAGTCATCGTTTCAAAGAGTATAATAACAAAAAGAAACCTACACGATTTTAGAGCGATTCTACTAATATGTAAAAAGTTATAGCGAATTGAAATCACAAAGATTTGTATGGGAAATTGAGTTTTGGACTGACTAGCCTCGTTTCCATGCAATTGCTAGAATTCAAATGGTTATAACTTTACGAGGGTTTTAGTTAAATTGATGGGCTTTAGAAGTATTACTAGACTATGTATGGTCTTTCAAAACATGATATTATATTTATTAAATTCGTATTTTTTCTCAGTTTATGCAAATGATTCCGCCATTATTGCACTCGGTCTATTGTCCAATTCAAAATATAGCCAGTTGCATCGCCTCCGAACAAACCTCTCGTTGCTACGGACAACGTTAAAATATTATTAAAACTAGCCGTTTCTAATAGAAAGTGAAGTGCTGCGAGTTGAATTAGTTGCAAAATGTAACTGTGAACATTCATTCTACATTTCAGCAAATGATATGATATATTTTAAAGTTCACTTCTATGTTTGGGCTTCCTGTGCTTCAAATTGACGGGCAGTGTTTGCCCGTCATTTGAAGCAAATAATGAGATTCAAGGAGTTTTAACAGCTGATTGAAAGCCATGCTCGAGGATCCAGCGGTTTTTGTCCGCGCTCCGAAGTCACTGGCCGAAACAACCCGCTGGATAAATTACCTGCTATTACGAGTTCTGTGGCGTGATACGAATCTTGATTTTGATTGGCCCTCTTTTGGAGGATAAAAAAGAGGGCCAATCAAAACTCGACCATAATTTTCAAAGATAGCGTCCATGTTGACGGATGTTTTAAAGAAATGCATTTGCGTGATGCGATCGATCACGTACTCTAGTTTTTCCTCGGGATCGATTTCCGTTGGACCTTCATGGTTCTCGAAGCGTTTAATTACTCGGGCCCAGGCCGCAGGCCGCCCGAGTTAGAAAATGCGGATTTCGGTAGTAGTAGTAGTAGTAGTAGTAGTAGTAGTTTTTGTTCGGCTTCAAAATGACGAGTATGCGACGTATTTAATCGTATCCGGAGTTTCAAGATTACTCCGCAGATTTGAAAAGATAAAGGAGACACAGGACTCAAGTAGATTATGAATCTTAGTTTTGAAAGCAGCTGTAGATCTTCAAGCTATTAAAAGGTCAGGATTCTAGTTCATCGTTCAATGACTAGAAGTGGTAAAAGGACTAGAAGCTCGCTTAAAATATATTTTTTTTTTAAACAAACGCGAGGCCGTTATCGGAACCATCTGACCTATGCAACCTCAAGACGTATCATGTTCGTACTCACCGGACTAATAGTCTCCCTCGTCACTCAACTGTCACTGATTGTCATGACGTCAGAGAAATTATATTGTATTGAAGAAGATGTCCTTGTTTTTTATTCGACGTTCGAACCGTAACTCGAACCCGAACTCGATTCCAAACTCGACGTTTCGGGATCTGAAGCTAGAGAGGGGACCTTTACACAAACTCATCAAAATCAAATCAATTGAACTCAAAGTCAAAAGGTAATCAAATGAACTCAAAGGCAAATCAAATGAACTCGACACATACATGTATATACATAGTCTCCCTCGTCACGCAACTGTCAGTCATTGTCAGGTCTCTCCTCGCGCAGCTGACATTGTCCTTGTTCTTCAACCAACTGGCATTCATTTTCAAGTACTTCCTCGAACAACTGACATTTTCCTTTTCACAATGCCCGAGTGAACGCTCATTGAGCGTCTTGTTATCGTTAAAAAAAAAGGGGAATGATATGTATTTGCACAGCTACCGACAGGATATGGCAAAAGCTTGATATTTTGCTTGTGATATCCGATCCTTAGCGCTGGTAAATGTGTTGTTTGAATTGGGAGGCCAGAAACAATTTGAAGCTACAAGTACCGCCAACTGAAAGAATACGCACCACGAGTACGGAATACGGAGTTTTCAGCGTATATATCATTATGAACAATCTGGACTTCAGTTGTCACTTCATTTTTGACATTTCTTTAGGGTCTGAAATGCGAGCTATACTAAATCCGTTTGAGAGCGTATCACGCCCCAGAACTCGTACTAGTAGGTAATTTATCCAGCGGGTTCTTCAGAGCGCGGACAAAAACCGCTGGATCCTCGAGCATGATTGAAAGCCAGCAATTGGCGACACAATAGACCTCGACACAATAGACCTCTTTAGCTTCGTATGTAAATTGCTCATTTCAAACCATGTGATGTAAACATGGTGTTCTCTGGAGAATTAGTCCTTTCAATATGAACGAATAAATTTCAGAAATATAATAGCCTGCGTAGCCAGGCTGCAGTAGTATTTTTAGTCGAACTTGAAACGGTCGATGTGAGGTAAAATAAAGTACGCATGTATTCTTATTTACCGTCATCGTAGAACGAACTTTGACGGCTTCTGCTCCATGATTAAATTACCTTGAACATATACCAGTAGATGAATGAATAAAACTTAAGAACATCTAGATTTAATATAGATGTGTAGATGACCAGCTATTCGTTTGTTTATCAGTTCACTAGCACGATTATCACGGCGAACTTTCATCACCCCCCGTACACGGCTATAGTAGACAATCTCGCCAAATATTCCTGACTGTATAGTCGCTATGGACATGTCAAGCTTTCGCTTTCTTTTCCGAGTGTAAGTACAATGCAACCAATAGCTACAAGGAGAACGTATTGTATCACAGCGGCCATGTTATTACCACCGCTGATCATAAGTACCATGTGGATTTCGCAATAACCACGAGGTCATGACCAGTGACGTCATACTCAGAAATCATCTTGATCGATTCCTCAAAGTCTCGAATCAAGCTGGATAATAAAGAGCCCAGTGAAACGCGTCCACACACAACACAGGAAGCCCATGTCCAGATTAGTTTCGCTGCTCGCTGATTTGCAATGAGTTGTCTGTTTAGTGGAAGCCCGAATGTACAAACTATGTACTTCACTTACCGGCATTTTTGAATTCCTGGTTGTCGCTGAGATGTTGTGTTGCGTTGCAATTATTTCTTGAAAACTGTTAAAACCGATGAGAAACTAGTATCATGGATTCGTGTGACAACAATGACCCGTGAATTAGAAAAACATACCAATATAGAGACACGACGTTCAGGCATAGTACTCAGTAAATATGAGGGGTGATTACCGCCAACATTTATATTTTGATTATGCAATTCTAAAATGCCATTATGCTCTTCTCGTTTGATATTGTAAACTGCCATTATGCAATGAAAGAATCCAACTTTTGATTATGCAATTCTAAAATGCCATTATGCTCTTCTCGTTTGATATTGTAAACTGCCTTTATGCAATGAAAGAATCCAACTTTTGATTATGCAATTCTAAAATGCCATTATGCTCTTCTCGTTTGATCAGTATTGTAAACTGCCATTATGCAATGAAAGAATCCAACTTTTGATTATGCAATTCTAAAATGCCATTATGCTCTTCTCGTTTGATCAGTATTGTAAACTGCCATTATGCAATGAAAGAATCCAACTTTTGATTATGCAATTCTAAAATGCCATTATGCTCTTCTCGTTTGATCAGGGTAAACTGCCATTATGCAATGAAAGAATCCAACTTTTGATTATGCAATTCTAAAATGCCATTATGCTCTTCTCGTTTGATATTGTAAACTGCCATTATGCAATGAAAGAATCCAACTTTTGATTATGCAATTATGGTCTTCCCAATTGATATAATAAAATGCAGTTATGAAGTTATGTACCAAAAAAAAAAACAAGACTTCAATTATACATTTCTAAAAAGCTGTGTTCATTTTGAATTTGGAGATTGACTTCGTCCAGTAAAACTGAGAATCTATCAATTCTTTGGAAAAACCCCTTATTATGATATGCTTACGTCATATACTGCATGACACTCAGATGTGGAATATGAGTGGGAGAGTGGAGTCTGGATCGACTACTCTCAAAAATGGCGGACAACGTGGACATGATGAACAGGGAAGCAACAACAAATCATCTTCGCAGTTGGTTGTTAAATATTATAAGACGGATAGAAGTAGGCAATAATGATTCTGACACCCTTGATTACGTACACTATCAACTTGATAGTATTTGCAGGATGATGATGAGGTGTGTTGAAGTAGGAATTATTGACGAACGAATCGTTACTATCGTAGGAGAGGCATGTGATTGTTTTAAGTCATATCAAGCTCCTGATTCATACCAAACATCGAAAGTTTTTACTGGTACTTGCGGCAGACCAAAATTCAATATACCTAGAGAGCAACTGGAATTTCTGCTTTGTGGAGCTGGCCGGTTGCGACTACTTCCTGGTCTATTTTCGTATGGCCCAAAGAGGGAGCGAAGATTGGCACTTGTAGAATTGACATTATTACTAGTAGTAGTACTGCTAGTCGCTCCAGAAAATAGTTCAGTCGCCTCACGTAAAAGCCTTATACCTTGATCTATCTTTTTTGCATCGTCTCTACCATGCATGACGTTGTCCGCCATTTTGAGAGTAGTCGATCCAGACTCCACTCTCCCACCCATATTCCACATCTGAGTGTCATGCAGTATATGACGTAAGCATATCATAATATCCACATCTGAGTGTCATGCAGTATATGACGTAAGCATATCATAATAAGGGGTTTTTCCAAAGAATTGATAGATTCTCAGTTTTACTGGACGAAGTCAATCTCCAAATTCAAAATGAACACAGCTTTTTAGAAATGTATAATTGAAGTCTTGTTTTTTTTTTGGTACATAACTTCATAACTGCATTTTATTATATCAATTGGGAAGACCATAATTGCATAATCAAAAGTTGGATTCTTTCATTGCATAATGGCAGTTTACAATATCAAACGAGAAGAGCATAATGGCATTTTAGAATTGCATAATCAAAAGTTGGATTCTTTCATTGCATAATGGCAGTTTACAATATCAAACGAGAAGAGCATAATGATGGCATTTTAGAATTGCATAATCAAAATATAAATTTTGGCGGTAATCACCCCTCATAAGTAAATGGCAAACATTTACCGATTCATCTTCTGTTCGCTGATCTTTTAAAACCGACTGTATATATATCCGGCAAAATATAAGTATAAGCGCAGACGACATAGTTTTAATTTATAATATCATGGCGAACTCAAGTATGTCAAGGCCTGCTGGGTCTTGTGCCTAATTAGCATAAAATCACAATTTTATTTACGTACTTCATGCAGAAAGAATATTTTGAAATTCAGCTGCAAATGGGCCGTATCACTAGTAGAAACTTTTCTAGGAATGATCAATAGCAACCAGGAGCCCATTAATGGGCTCCTGTTGCAACTTAATAAATGACATTTGTATAGAAATCTTTTCGATTCTACCTGGAATGGTTGTCTCTCGTTGCTTGTTTGGGAGATAATGGTCACGTGACCATGTTTTTCAATTTTGTGTTTTATTTTTCTCAGTATCACAAAATTGAAGACATGCATCCATTCCACACGGATTATTGCTTGTTTCAACGAGCTGGATGATTTAACACCAAAAACGTTTGGTAATAAACGTGATAAAGTCGGCCCGTATTTTTGTGGTATTTTTGGCGGGTTTATGGTCACCTGAGAACTGTACAGGACCCGAAATGATCCCTGGCTCCGAAATGATCCCCAAAGTGTCTAGACTGGCTCCGAAATGATCCCGGACCCGAAATGATCCCCAGACTGGCTCTGAAATGATCCCCAGTGAAATTCGGGAATGGTTGTATTCAGTCCGGCCGTTCCTTTCTTTTTCTCTTTTTCTTTCTTCTGTTTCTGTGGGGTTTTTTTTCTACCTTCCCTTCGCATTTCTCTCTCTATCTTTCTTCCTTCCTTTCGCCTTTCTCTCTCTATCTTTCTTTCTTCCTTTCTTTTTCTAATATATATCAAATCATGAAATGTTACGAATCTATTGTGAACGTCTAGATGTTTCTTTGGATAATTTATTAGTTATATTCTTACATAATCAAAGTGCTATGCTTATAGTTATAGTTTCATTCATTATTATGAACTTCTGTGAAATCAATTAAACTCATGTCCCGATATTATTATTATTGTTATAATCTACTTCTTCCTTCTTTGTCTCAATACTCTTACAGTATGCTAGTTTCTTCTGGACAGCGAGTATGATTTTCGTCTACGCGAGACGACCCTATTGCAGAATCGTCAGTATTAAATCATGTAACAGTAATTTCACAATATTACAAGCTAGGCCGAAATATTGTAAGAATATCAATCATAAACTAGTCATTTGGTTCGATCAACCAAGTGAAGTGCCGTCGTATGCATGGTGATTTTAAAGGGCTTTAAAGAAAATGTGGTGTATTTAATGTTTACGTGAATATATATGTGTGATTAAAATAATTCTTTATAAAAATATAAAAGTATAAAATATAAAATAATTCTTTATAAAAATATAAAAGCATAAAATATAAAATAATTCTTTATAAAACTAAAAGTATAAAATATAAAATAATTCTTTATATGTGTGAATAAAATAATTGAAATTTCTTCCCAGTAAACCTCGACCATGGACTGCGACACACGATTTCTATTCACAGCTTCTGAGATATACACGTGATAGAGATTCTGATTCTTGAATTTTATTCATTCAGTGGTTTGATCATCTTATCTTTCATGTAAAAATGTTTTGATTTCGTAATCGTATCTTGTCCATTTCAGGCGTGGGAACGGTCCATTATGATTGGTTGATTTGGGTTTAATGTGACAGAGTGATTTGTATTTATTTATATCCTCCTTTGAGTATCATTACAATTCAATTAAAATACAGTTGATAAAAAGTATACATATAATCTCGTTCAGTTGTTCAATAAAATAAATAAATGCTATAATAATTTTCATTGAGAATTTGTTGGCCAAGGAATTAATCTACGGGACTGAATTCAACCATTCCTGAATTTCACTGGGGATCATTTCAGAGCCAGTCTGGGGATCATTTCGGGTCCGGGATCATTTCGGAGCCAGTCTAACCACTTTGGGGATCATTTCGGGGCCAGGGATCATTTCGGAGCCAGGGATCATTTCGGGTCCTGTACAGAACCAACCGTTATCACTGATATACTAAATAGATGTCTCGATCCATTACATGGGACAATTCCCAAAGTATACGACATGAAAATCTTGCTAATTCGAAAACAAACCTGATTTTCAAAGCGAAAGATATGATATCTACGCGGGGAGTCGATTTGCTCTAGAGACCCAGGCCTTTTAAGGTAAAAAATAACATACTTGAGAAGCACAGAGTTCCAAGTTTATAGTTTTGCATCCTGATGGCTGGTATTCAGTGTTCAGTTTGTATCACCTTTGCCGATTGCACATGCAGAAGCGAATACACTTATTTCCAAAAAACGTAGACTACAGACGATCTGGAATGAGAGAAGACACCGCCGACACGATCGATCCATGATATAAATTGCGCCGGAATTTAATTTCCGAGAAGCATTGAATTGACATATCAGTTGTGTACAGACGTATGCCACAGCATTCAGCTTAGCGAAGAAAAAAAAAACCCTTGAATCATGTTGTAGGTGGTTTCTCACTAATATCGCCGGACAAATATAATAATAATAATAATAATAACAATACTTCACATACTGTAGTTGTGGAGTGTTTCCCTTGCTATTGATGGCAACCTCAGTGATAGTAAGCAACAGAAAATCGAACCACATTCACTTTGACAACGTACGCAGTATTTTATCGCTGATTAGAATGAATTCGTGGAATAGGAATGACGTCACTGGTCTCAATTTCTTGGAAAACCGGCAAATTTTAATTTAAACTAGATGCTCTACTAGCGTGAACTCGGGCTTCATAATAAGCTTGCACAATTTAAAACAGAATTTCCTGAGTTGATACTGAAGTACTGTGACTGCACGGTGCGTAGATGAAGTTGGACAGTAGTGACGAAGAAGAAGATGAAAATAAGAGTGAAGAACCATCAGGTCACTTTATTTAAGATCTGGATGACCCTTCGCATTTAATCGGTCGTTTATATTTTAAGAGTGACAAGAAAGGTAAAACAAAAAATCAATATGTGTGTGGGGGGGGGGGGGGGGGGGGGGGGGGGGTCATTGATTTTTGTGCAATTATATATGGGTGGCCTAAGTCTTGTAATTGAGCTTGTAATTCCATTATCCATTTTTGCCAGAAAAGATGGCCGCAAGCCCCATCTTTGAAAAATTATATCTTTTCAATGGATTCGGTGATCCCCATTTTTTATTTCATTTTTCTACTCTAGCACTCAAAATCAATTTTTGTGCCAAGTTAAAAAAAATTGATCGACAAAACATTACCTTAACACCAAAAACGTTTGGTAATAAACGTGACTGATAAAGTCGGCCAGTATTTTTGGCGGGTTTATGGTCACGTGACAACCAACCGTTATCACTGCTATACTAATAGATGTCTCGATCCATTGGGACAATTCCCAAAGTATACGACATGAAAATCTTGCTAATTCGAAAACAAACCTGCTTTTCAAAGCGAAAGATATGATATCTACGCGGGGGGTCGATTTGCTCTAGAGACCCAGGCGTTAATAACATACTTGAGATCGAAGCACAAAGAGTTCCAAGTTTATAGTTTTGCATCCTGATGGCTAGTATTCAGTGTTCAGTTTGTATCACCTTTGCCGATTGCACATGCAGAAGCGAATACACCTATTTTAAAAAAAATCGCTGACGTACAACAGACGATCTGGAATGAGAGAAGACACCGACACGATCCATATATAAACTATACGCCGGAATTTAATTTCCGATAAGCATTGAATTGACAGATCAGTTGTGTGCAGACGTATCAATGCCACAGCCTTCAGTTTAGCGAAGAAAAAAACGGAATTCACAGTTGAATTCCAGTCTCATTTCAAATTAAATCGCTCGTTACATCAACTTCTTTTGACAACAAAAACAACCTTGAATCATGTTGTAGGTGGTTTCTCACTAATATCGCCGGACAAATATATATAATAATAATAATAATAACAATACTTCACATACTGTAGTTGTGGAGTGTTTCCCTTGCTATTGATGGCAACCTCAGTGATAGTAAGCAACAGAAAACATTCACTTTGACAACGTACGCAGAATTTTATCGCTGATTAGAATGAATTCGTGGAATAGGAATGACGTCACTGGTCTCAATTTCTTGGAAAACCGGCAAATTTTAATTTTAACTAGATGCTCTACTAGCGTGAACTCGGGCTTCATAATAAGCTTGCACAATTTAAAACAGAATTGAAGAAGATGAGAATAAGAGTGAAGAACCATCAGTGTCACTTTATTTAAGATCTGGATGACCCTTCGCATTTAATCGGTCGTTTATATTTTAAGACTGACAAGAAAGGTAAAACAAACAATCAATATGTGTGGGGGAGTGGGTCATTGATTTTTGTGCAATTATATATGGGTGGCCTAAGTCTAATCATGCATGATTACTAAATTTGCATTCATGATTAAATTCAAATTCAATTGTTATTAATTGAACAATCGTTCAAAAACTCATTAATTGTTCATGAGGTAAACAGCCAACCAGGTGCCCTCAATTTGGTCACATGATGGAACTGGATACCCCCGGAAAGTCCGCTCTGCATGGAGTACTTAATTTGGAATGATTTCAAGTCCGCTCTAGAGTACATCGAAATATTATTTCAAGTTCTAGGACTGAAAATATCAGTTCAAGTCCTAGCTTGGAATAGAAATATCATATATTAAATTAATAACTGCATAATAACTGAATACTATTTCAAATTAAACTTAGACACAAGTAACATGTTATTTGTCTTAAAAAACTGGGAATGCATGATTTTTATCTGTTTAAAAAACGCATTTAATAATTTCATAAACTCGATACGGCGGGGATTCGAACCCGGAACACTCCATTGCTAATCCCTTTACTTACCACTATGCCATCAGTTCGATGGGTATCACGGAATTTGGTTTACCTTTATCTTGGCATTCTTTTTAATGTGTCATTGAATATTGTTTTTTGTTTAATAAACAAATACAAAACTATTGCCATTTCAATAAACAAATTCCTCCCGAATAATTAATTCGTTTTAGAAGTAGTTCAAAGGCCTCCAATTCGGACTGGACGGGGTTTCTGAAACCTCGCCCAGTCCTCATTGTCGGCCTTTAAACATTACATAATCATCGGTCGCTGAAAACTAATATCGATCGTATACACAGGAGCCCAAAGTAGGAGCATCCATGCTACATATTGGGTCTATGTCACGGCGTTTGAACAAGTTTGGCTATTTTTAGAACACGATTTCTCGAAATTGACCAATCACAAACTGTGTACCTCCGGTTTTATTTGCAGCACTCGTTTTATTTGCAGCAACTCGTTTTATTTGCAGCAATTACAAATCGCCAGAATCTTACAGATATGGCGCTATAAAAATGTAGATGATGATGATGATTTGTAAGTGTGATTTGCATACCTTCTTGGAACGTGTTCAACTTCTTGGAAAACCGGCAAATTTTAATTTTAACTAGATGCTCTACTAGCGTGAACTCGGGCTTCATAATAAGCTTGCACAATTTAAAACAGAATTTCCTGTGTTGATAAGTACTGTGATTGCACGGTGCGTAGATGAAGTTGGACAGTAGTGACGAAGAAGAAGATGAAAATAAGAGTGAAGAACCATCAGTGTCACTTTTTTTAAGATCTGGATGACCCTTCGCATTTAATCGGTCGTTTATATTTTAAGACTGACAAGAAAGGTAAAACAAACAATCAATATGTGTGGGGGAGTGAGTCATTGATTTTTGTGCAATTATATAAGGGTGGCCTAAGTCTAATCATGCATGATTACTAAATTTGCATTCATCGATTAAATTCAAATTCAATTGTTATTGAACAATCGATAATCATCGGTCGCTGAAAACTAACATCGATCGTATACACAGGAGCTCAAAGTAGGAGCATCCTTGCTACATATTGGGTCTATATCACGGCGTTTGAACAAGCTTGGCTATTTTTAGAACACGATTTCTCGAAATTGACCAATCACAAACTGTGTACCTCCGGTTTTATTTGCAGCAACTCGTTTTAGTTGCAGCAACTCGTATTAGTTGAAGCAACTCGTTAGTTTATTTGCAGCAACTCGTTTTACTTGCAGCAACTCGTTTTATTTGCTGCAACTCGTTTTATTTGCAGCAACTCGTTTTATTTGCTGCAACTCGTCAGTTTATTTGCAACAACTCGTTTTATTTGCTGCAACTCGTTTTATTTGCAGCAACTCGTTTTATTTGTTGCAACTCGTTTTATTTACAGCAACTCGTTTTATTTGCAGCAATTACAAATCGCCAGAATCTTACAGATATGGCGCTATAAAAATGTAGATGATGATGATGATGATTTGTAGGATCTCTTTCCGGACAAGCCGGCTGACGGATCTCGGCTGACGGCTCTCGGCTGACGGCTCTCGGCTGACGGCTCTCGGCTCTCGGCTGACGGCTCTCGGCTGATCACTGTCGGCTGACGGCTTCCGGCTGACGGCTGTCGGCCGACGGCTCGGACCCTCGGCTGACGGCTCGGACCCTCGGCTCGGCTGCCGGCTTTCGGCTCTCGATTGCCGGCTCGGATTCGACGGCTCTCGATTTTCGAGAAGAAAAATAGAAGAAAATATACGAAAAATTATTCTTTCTTCTTCAAAGAAAAAAATCCGATAATTCATTTGCTTAGGGTAATCAAAATCATTGGGCTCTATTGATTTTTAATGGGGTGATGGCTACAACTACCAGAATGCGGTGCCTTACGAATTTTCTTTCTTATTCAAATTTGTATTCCCAAATTCCAACAATTGGCACTAATTAATTATCGTACAATTAGTACATGACGCCATAATGCAAATGACCAGGAGCCCATTCCTGAAATGACCTATTGTAATCAACTCTCTGGCCTTTTTTCCTCTAATTATTTTTCTTCTTTTCTCGTTCGTTTCCCTTTTTTTCGTTTTCTTTTCCGTTTCTTTTCCGTTTCTTTCTCGATTTATATTTGATCTTATCTTTCTTTACATATTTCCTCTCTCTAAGTCTCTATTAGTTAAATAGCGCATCTTTTCTATCTAACAAAACATTATGTGAGGTAGCCCTATCCATTCTATCATTTTTTTCAATCAATCTTTATTTTTATTTAATAATAATAATCCTTTATTAACATTTATTCTCTAAATTATGAATATCGACCAAAAGGTGTAAATTGATCAATAATGTATAATGATATACTAAATGTAGCTATATCAATATTACAATACAATACTAATACTATCCTGCATACAGGCTAGATTGAGAGAACTTAGCTAAAATCAGTTGTAGTAAAATAAATGATGTGTTGCAGAGTTTGGGGAAGGCCAGAGTTGCTTCCCATAACTCATTAATAACAATACATGGAGCAGAATAATACACTATGCATAAATGGTAGAATCGTAAAATCTCATTCACTTTGTTATTGGGAATATGTTACAGCAATATCTGACAATCTCTTTAAAGAGAGTGTTATCAAAAATGAACACACCAAATTTTAGGGCTGTACTATGCAATCTTGAAAAGATATAGTGAGAAATTACAGATATGTGCCAGAAACCCGACTTTGGCCCTAAATGCCTCGTTTCCATGTATTTTGCACCTTTCAAACGCTTACTACTTTATGATAGTTTCGTTTTTATTAATGCACTTTTGGGGTAATTACTAAGCTGTGGATGATCTTTCAATCTATTATTTTACCTTTACTTAACTCGTTATTCTTTCAGTTTTTACAAATTTATGCAAATAAATTAAGAAAACTATTGATGCTAATCCCGGGTTAGCACTAATCGCCTTTTGAACAACCGGGCCCAGAACACTTCATCCAGCGTTCACGGGACCCTTGGTCACTGAGGTTATCCGTTGTACAGATAGGGCGCTTATCAGACTACCGCTAGCTGTTTGCCTTGGTCCGTTTGCCTTACTTTTGTTAAATATGTTTATTGGAGAGGTGTTTGTTATTAGAGAGGGGGCGCTTATCCGAAAATAATTTCTTAGATCGAGGGGTGCTTAAAGGGGCAGTGTCAAGCCTCACGCATGCGCATTAAAATCAAAACAATAACACTCGGTTGAGAAGCCTACCTTGCACGGTAGCGAGTTACAAAACCCCCCTAAAACCGTTCTAATCGCTAAATAAATGACCTACAGGACTCATGTAGATACTAATCTTTATTTAGAAAGCAATATTAGAACTTCAATATATCAAAAGGACTGAATTCTAGATGTGAATTCACGGCGATATCATTTTCCAACGGTCGATCAAATAAAACACAGGAAGCCCAACACATAAATAGATGGTGGGAAGCTCACCGGGTTTACAAGTCGTTCTACGTGAGTTTTTCTCTTCAAAAGTCATGAACAGTACTGCACCTACGATTGATGATCAAGATTCCTTCGCAATCGATCAGAATTGCCGGTTTACAATTCGGTTTTCTTCACTCGAGGATGATGGCGGACTGACTCTCAACGGCTGTTCGACACTTTTTTCAACGGCTTCAAAGTCAGTTCTAAGATGAAATAATCTCCACTAGGAATTGTTGAAAATGAAGAACATGCTTTGAATAATTACTAGTGATCCATTAGACGCTTGAACAAACATGATTAATGTCGATGGAAACGGATTGAAAACATCGCTAATAATAAAAGTCCACGGTGGACTTTTATTATTTCTCGCTTCTTCGTACCCAGGCTTGCGCGGTCATATGGCTTGACACTGCCCCTTTAATAGAAAGATCGAGGCGCTTGTTTGATGAGCCGGCGTCATGGGGATTTCGCCCCCCCATGATTTTTATCAAAAGTAGATTCCTTGGAAAATGGTCACTGGAATAGATAATTTGGTAGCAATCCTAGATGATGGTATTTGAGTTATTAAAATACAGTGGAACCTCTATTAAAGGGACACCTCTATTCAGGGGACACTTTTCCAGGTCCCGGCAAAACACTCATATAATCTTTGTATTTACCACCTCTATTAAAGGGACACCTCTATTAAGGGGACGGGGACACTTTTTGAGCGTCCCGAGTGCTATTTTAACCTCCATTAAGAGGACAACTTACTAATAATAATATACAGTACATGAAAAAAATTAACGATTCTGATTGGCTAAGAAGGTAATTTACACGCTGCAGTGCACTTGAATTGCAAAAGTAATAATAATATTGTATGTAAAAATATTCATGAATATTATTACAGTAATTGGTAATCATATAATTACTCGGCTAAACTAATCTACAAGCGACAAGTGAAATCACAATTTAAACAGTCCAAAGTTGCTGTTGTAAGCTTAAATCATGCATTTGACTGTTGAATAAATAAATGGCTGCATTCCAAGTAAAGAAAACAGGCATTTTTGTTTAGGTGGTTAATTATTAACAAACCCCGCCCAACCTCTATTCAGGGAACACCTCCATGAAGGGGACACTTTCCCTGGTCCCGAGGGTGTTCCTTTCATAGAGGTTCCACTGTAATCGCATTCCTAATGTAGCTATTATAAAAGGTTAATTTATTGATGTGAACAAAGACAACAAACGATCGTCCTGACTTTATTTGATCGATCATCCTCCACAACACAGCTTTCAGTATATTAGTGACAAATTTTATACTGATCAGTCCGAATATTTTGTTTTAGATCTTATGGACCTTTCCGTAGTTTCCCAGAATGCTTCATGATTCTGTGCGTGCAAGCGAGGTCAGGGATAAAAATAGATCGAAAATATTAAGAGAGAATGAAGAAATTCAGTAAAAAACTTAGACTTTTAAATTAAAGTGCGTAAGAAGAATCACAAAGATAGATGCAAATTCTCAAGCAAAGAAAATATTTTTCTTCTGTTCTTGATTCGTTACAGTAGTCATATTTTCCTCAATACACGATCAATTCTAAATATTTTTTACCCCTGACCTCGCTTGCACGCGCAGAATCATGAAGCATTCTGGGAAACTACATGCTCGAGAATCCATCGGTGCTCTTCGGCGTGGGCTCGGAAATCGCCCCGCCAGAGAACCGCTGGAGAACTTGCCTGCTAGAACGGCTTCTGGGGCGTGATACGCACTCGAGCGCATCAACCTGGACGGAGACATAATCTCATTACGGTTTGACAGCTTGTAAGGTAAGTCTTCTTTTGACCTCGCTCTCCCTCTCTCAGGAAGGAGGTCAAAAGAAGACTCTGGCGCACAAGGTAACGTACTTGTCGTCTCCAACCAAAACTTCCAGACTTTAAAACAAAATCTGGACACGTCTTTTGCCGTTCACGGGCATGTTCAGGATTTCTCTGTCGTCTAACTCCGGCAATGTCAGTTGATAATCAAACTGTTATCGAAAAAATATCGCTTCGATTTTCTATGGACATCTGTCTGACTATGAACCGTGCAGGGAATGACTGAAGTTCATAAATATTTTTAAATATCTTGTAAACAACTTTGATCTCTTGGATCCATCTTTCAACAGTCCTTTCAACAGCTGTCAACACTGACTTTTGCCGACGGCGTCCGTTTCATATATGGCTGACCGGAGCTCTGATTGGCCCTATTTTTTGTGACAAAAAATAGGGTCAATCAGAAGCCAGCATTGTCTCACGCCCCAGAAGTCGTTTTAGCAGGTAAGTTCTCCAGCGGTTCTCTGGCGGGGCGATGTTTCATCCGAGCCCACGCCGAAGAGCACCGATGGATTCTCGAGCATGGGGAAACTACGGAAAGGTCCATTATCAAATTTTTCTTTCCCCCGTTATTTTGTATGGTGGAAGTTTTGTACTGATTGAAATTAAATTAGACGTTTGTTCAAAATTCTGGCAGCGTGTCGTGGAATTAAAGAAATTCCATCATATACACTGAACATTCATGTTGTGGGATAATATAATTAATACCGAATAAACACAATCTCGAATTAAGTTTTGGCCTTATCCCTACTGTTTATTTTCATCGATTCTGAAGTAAACGTGAGGTCCGTGAAGACATTCTTGAAAACTATGCCAGAAATTTTGACCTCGAATTGTTAACTGATCATGAAGCTTTTGCATTCTGAGTTTCTTAATTAATAAACAGCTTACTTGATATGTTGTAGAATGGCAAAAAAACATGATACTAAAGTCTTGAGCTTAAAAAACGGTGATGTATATTGTTCTTTTTTTCTACAAGTTTTGTTACCCAAAAGGTGAATCTTAATCACAGGTGACACTTCGAATAGGAGAAGAACGAAGCTCGTCACTATTTCATGCATGCACATGTTGTTATTTAGTGTTAGTCTGAAGAACACATGACACTACTGAATTAAATATATTTAAAAATCCAGTGCGTTTGTGTTTCTTGCTGTGTCACATTCACCGGTGAATTCGCCCCGACCTAAGCTATTGCAGCTACTCTATAGAACTCTTGCAAATTGTCCAAAATGAAACTCATATGCACAATATACACCACTTCACATATATATTAATCCAAATGGGGCCTAACACTACTGGAAAATACCTGGGAAAAAATCAGGCTTAGAATGTGAATCGAACCCACGATCTTTGCGATACCGGTGCAATGCTCTCCCAACAGCTATCTAAGCCACTGAACAGTTCTCACGAACAATATAGTTCCTAGTTTTTATTATGCGCAGTAAGGCCAACCTCGATCGACTTGGAACTATTGTTCGTGAGAATTGTGAAGTGGTGTATTGTACACTCTATCCAGTACAGAACCTGAACAATGTGCGGGTTGGTCCTTCGTCGTTTTTAAGAATGGTAAGCCTTGTAGTCTCTACTGAGCTAGTAGATGCAATTGGGGTTCTTATAGATCTGGTAACGCCCTTCATAATTACCAAGAGCAATACTACCGCGGTACAAGTAAATGTCTCTGTTCCTTTTGACTATTTTTTCCACTTCGTGTTCTTGGAA
This sequence comes from Actinostola sp. cb2023, assembly GCA_033675265.1. Classification (NCBI taxonomy): domain Eukaryota; kingdom Metazoa; phylum Cnidaria; class Anthozoa; order Actiniaria; family Actinostolidae; genus Actinostola; species Actinostola sp. cb2023. Next base: position 118,965 of record JAUJYZ010001478.1, on the reverse strand, counting down.
GGTAATTTGTATGACCGAGCCTATTTTCCTGTACAGTCCATTGGTCACGTACGTGCCCCCGTTGGTAAAGTTGTTCAAAGCCAAGAACGTTGGGTCAGTGACGTGTGGGTTAAGGGATGTGAAATAGATACCTGGGTGGCAAACAACACGTAATTAGAAATGGGATATATTGATATTACTATCACCTGTTTAAATACAGTTTATTGTATTGTATCACCCACCTCAATCATTAATGTACTGGTTTACACCACCTCAAACTCATTTACAATTGAAATGAAATCGAGGTTTGTAAATGTGTTCTTAATTAGCATATAAATTTCGTCAACTTTAATGTTGAATTTCTCCAAGAATTAGTCACCGTTTGAGAAGCGGCCACTTGCGATTTCCCCGAGAGTGGCCGCTAATAGGGGTCCGACTACTCGATAGAGTTCCGACTACTCGATAGAGTTCTTCTTCCGATTGAAAAATACCTCTATAAGTCTTATTAATCCCATATCATCATCATCATCATCATCATCAACAACAAACATGACCCCCGCATGCAATGACCATCGTACTGATCTTCAATTACAACACTGCCAACGTAAGAATTGACTCTAAAGAGAGACACCGGGCGGGTAAATATCTTTGTAAAATGTTTACTTTTCCACAGTCATTACCATATCATTGCAATTCTCCCTCTAATTCAACGTCCAGTAATTCATCATATTCTGCAAATTATAAATTTGGATAGCACTCCGCAAAACGTGCGCGCGTGTACACGGATAACGATCGAAATTTAATTTAGCTGAAACTAATTCCTCAAGGGTCTAATAATAACTAGTTCAAATCTTTTTTCGATATTCCAGAGGGAAGTACTATATTTTTATGAATCTTTAGAGGAGTCAGTGACGTCATCTACTCAACCCAAGTCACTAGCTAGATTTCATGATTTTCAACCCGACTGGCTCTCAGCCATTAAATCGCTCTTATATAGAAATTTTCCTTGTTTTTGGATGTTTGTTTTTCGGCTTTGTTATTGTGCGCTTGTGATTCAACTGCAAAGTTTGGACATTTTATGGCGTACAGACAGCGAAAAAATACAACTGCAATTTGTTAAATATACTGACAACCACATCATCATCATCATCTGATCATCATCATCATCATCATATCATCATCATGCATCAATTGCAACGCAGAAAGAATTTTACCACAGCCATGTTGTCTGTGTAGGATGGGAGTACTTGTGGTTGATCCTCGTATTAGTTTCTCTCTTCTTATCTTGTCGGCATGTTGATTGGTTGTGTAATGATACAGCGTTATCTGCAAGTAAGGGAAGAAGTTATATAGGTCCATGACTGCACTGGCTGGACAAAAAACGGCGCACGTTCTTAAATTAATCAGAGGGTCTCCAATAGGGTCGACCTGGAATCCCGCTATCCCGATGTGTTTTTTCATTCGATCCCGCAATAACTTGACGGGATTTCACTGAAAGCCCGAGCAATTACTGAGCTAGTTACAGTCCGAGGCGAACGACTTCAAATACTCAAAAATAACTCATGAGGAACGTTTGTGACATCAAAAACAGAATTTGAATAACGGCGATGACGTAATGCAGAATTGAATTACATAATAAATCTCATAACGCAATCCTCGCTTTAGTGGTAAAGGCTTGGTTCGAAGCTCGCTCAGACGCTCACGGTAATAAATATAATTTTATTAGCAGGTAAATTATTTTTTTCGTCGTTTTGATTGGCCGAGAGAACTGCAAGTGACTGCCTACGAATAAAGGTCTGCTCATGCGCATTACGGTGCAAAGCGCAAGAGACCATTATATAATGGTCTCATAGTGCAAATCCATTTTAATTGTTGCAAATAATTAGCAATTATTGGACAAGGTTGGGCAAACTGTCGTGATTTGTCAGTGGTGAGCAGATTAATTATTTGCTGATGTCAAGATGTCAAAGGCTGAGGCACTGCAGACAAAATCACGATGTTTTGTAAAAACCGCACTACTGACGACTGTATTAAAACAACAATTTGTTCTATGATATGTATTTTTGGAAATGTTTTAGCAAAAGAGCATGCAGCAGAATGTGCCTACAGCTGCAACTAGTCTTGTGATCAAAATAGATTTCTTTAATTAGATTGAAGTTCTTGTATATGGAGCTCTTCAAGTATAGATGTCCACGTACGGGAAATGTACGCGTAAGAAAACCGAGAAACACATTTATGAATCAAAGGTGACTAATTGAATAATAAGGATTACCGTGATTCCTGGAACCGAATCGGGATAAAATGTGTCCGAAGTGACTTTTTCTCCCATGTCTCTTGTGTTTTTGCCGAGTTTTCTAGGAGCATTTTTCATTTCTTACAATACGATTTTTGCCGAGAAAATACTCCAAGGTATGCATAAAGGTCTTCTTAATTCAACATCATGTGTGATTTGTTAATCAAATTCTATTTTACGATAAAAATGCCCTTCGTTATACACGTAGTCTGGACGTAGTGAAGCCGTGAGAACTACGGCCAATCTACGGCCCCAAAACACAACTTTTTGATACTTTTTTGAGACAACTAATAGCACAAAGTGATAAACAACTCATAATCTTTATTATTTTCTGAAAAAATTGCCAAGAATCGACACAAAGACATGATTTAAAAGCGAAATCCAAACGTTGTGAAACTGACGATCGTTCAGTTGACACAGGAAGCCCAATCCGCTTCGAGATTGGTAAGCTTGTGGGCGATTTTAAACTACGTTTTTCAGTGGATTATCGTATTCAAATGAACATATAAGCGCTGTTAGAGTTACCTTGCAGTTGTATGTGACTAGTAAACAGGGAAAATACTTTATTAGTACAGAAAAAGTAGTGCAAAATGCTCCTAGAAAACTCGGCAAAAATACAAGAGACATGGGAGAAACTTCGGACACATTTTATCCCGAATTTGTTACCAGGCCGCGCGCGCCCCTTAAACTCTGACTTGGCTTATTGGGACGGGTATATAAATTGGCCGCATTCTGGGGTGGATCCAGAAATTTGCCAATTATAAGGGGGCTTCTGAAACAGGGGCATGGACTAGCCCATCAGTAATAGGCTTTTATCAAGGGTTTAAACTAGGGCTTCTGAGGTGTCGCTTAGGGGCTTCGATCATAGTTTTATTAATCAGGCCGTTTATAGACGAACTAACTCCCATAATTATAGTAATAGATCATCCACAACCATTGCCATATATTGTTGACGCATGCACTTCGATTTCGGTGATAATTGTCCACCTCAAAATATAGCCAGTTGCGTCGCCTCCGAACAATTAAACCTCTCGTTACAACGGCCGACAACGTTAAAAATATTATTAAAACGAGTTGCAATGAGTTGTCTGCTTAGTGGAAGCCCGAATGTACAAACTATGGACTTCACTTACCATTTTTGAATTCCTGGTTGTCGCAGAGATGTTGTGTTGCATTGCACTGCTTCTGACCTGTCCATGGCGTTCTGCAAAAGTGCTGGAAACCGACCCATTGAGATGTCTGTGAGCGTAGGTGCGATCTTCAAGGGAATCCTGCGAAGTTTTTAATACTGGGCGATGGATCTGATTTGAACCCCATACATTTTGATTTCCCAAGTTTTGAGAGGAGCTGGCTGGAGCTTGTCGTCCGTAGGTACGATTTCCATTCCAGTGTTCACTAGGGGAGGTGGATCTGGCAGAACTACTGATCCCATTACTGGTGCTCTCGTAAGGTCGACTGGTTGGCTGGTAGGAGTACTGCGCCGGCTGTCTTCTCGGCACTGAATGGTTGTTGTAGTCTTGAGTGGGTTTCTTACTTGAAAACTGTTAAAACCGATGAGAAACTAGTATCATGGATTCGTACAAAAATGACCCGTGAATTAGAAAAACATACCAATATAGAGACATGACGTTCACATATTCCGATTATATAAGTGGTTCCCGCATAATGTGTGACAGGTAAATATTTTTAACTCGCTCGCTCCGCGTCAATATTGCTTGGATTTTGTTGTTCTTAACTGATAAATACTAATTCAACTATTCTTGGATGGTGTATTCATTATCATTGTATGCGGCGTTTGTGAATGCCAGCTGATATTCAAACGACACTATTTTCCACTAAATCTGCTGCCAAGCGTTATTTCCTCGTTCGATTTTTTTAAACTTCGTGAACGACCTTTTAAGGTCCCCAGTAATGTTTTGACGAGGTAAGAAGGAAATTATTCGAGCCGAAATCACCAGTTCATATTCTTGTTGTCAATATTTGGACCTGTAGGTTGCTTTCACCACAGGAAGCCCAAGCTGTGGTTTTGTGGAGAATATCGTAAAAATATTTTTTTCCTGTAAATACTGTAATAAAAGACTTGAAACTGTGGTAGTGTCTTGTGGTCTTTATTTACTATACCTGTACACATTTCCAGCGAATTTCAGCATTTTTTAATGTCTCCCCTCACCCTCTTTGCTTTTTTAAAAAAGCACAATAAAATCCAAGCAATATTGACGCGGAGCGAGCGAGTTAAAAAATACGGCAAACCGGTCACACAATATGCGGGAACCACTTTTCGCAAGTGCTCAAAATAGTACTCGCAATAAATGGCAAACATTTACCGAATATCTTCTGTTCGTCTTCTAAAACGACTATATATATATATCCGCCGGTGAGCGCAGACGACAGATTTCCGTATATATAAGGTGTACTTTCATAATTAACCTTGAAGATGGCCGCGATGGCCGAAAGCTTGCTGGTTCATAAAACAAACTTAATGCAGATGAAGCCACTACAATTGATTTAGACATAGTTTTAATTTATTATACTAGCGAAGCACGTTTCAAGCTGATGGTTTTGCATCCTGATGGCTAGTATTCCGGCAGTTTTCAGTTTGCATCACCTTTGCCGATTGCAAACTGATAAATTTGCCCCTGCGAATACACTTAAGCTTATTTAAAATAAAAAAAAACCGTTGACGATCTGGAATGAGAGACTAGATACCGAGACGATCCATAAGCCGGCATGGACAGATCAGTTGTGTGCAGACGTATGTCACAGCATTCATGCAGTTTAGCGAAGAAGAACACGCCGGTATAAGCCACAGCGGACTGAAGTCGATCCAAGTTCCCATTTCAAATCGCCGTAACGTCTTTTGACAACAAAAACAACCAAGTGCATGTGAATGATGTTGAACGAAAAAGGACATGTTCGGGTGGTTTCTCACTATGTCACTAATATTATACCGCCTGACAATTATATATAAACTTCACATACCAGCTGACCCATTTGTAGTTATATGGAGTGTTTCCCTTGCTATTGATGGCAACCTGATAGTAAGCAACAGAAAATTGAACCACATTCACTTTGACAATGTACGGTAAACGAACTGCATCTCTTACTAAAATTTCCTATAATTTTTCCGCTGATCAGGATGAATTCGCGGAATTGGCGGAAATGACGTCACTGATTTCAACTTCTTGGAAAAGACTAGACCGCTCTACTAGCGTGAACTCGGGCTTCATAATAAAGCTATTTGCACAATTTTAACACAGAATTTCCACAGTCGATCGACAATACCAGCTTAGAATGGGTCAGTAAACAGCAAAAATACAAAGCCAAGTTAAGTCAGAGTTTAAGGATGACCGTCATTCCTGGAACCGACTGAATCGGGATAAAATCCAACCGGAAGTTGAGTTTTGCCATACATTTACTCTGATACTGTATTAAAATCTTCTAGATCTTTAGATGAGGATTTGTGCATTCATGTTGTTGTAGAGGAGACAATAGGACTATTTGCTATCGATGGTAAAGGGTGACGGACCGGAACAGAGATCGAAGACAGCCGACACGGCAAGCCCGAGCCTACATTTGTGACTGAGTTGATAAGTCACTGTTGAATGAAGTACATACTGCTTACTGCAGTAAGTGAAGTTGGACACTGAGTAGTGATGACGAAGAAGAAGATGAAAATAAGAGTGAAGAACCATCAGTGTCACTTTATTCAAGATCTGGATGACCCTTCGCATTTAATCGGTCGTTTTAATCTGCGTGTGTGTGGGCCCGCGGAGGGGTGGGTCATTGATTTTTGTGCAATTACCGTAAAGTTCCGAAAGTAGCGACCCCCCGAAAGTAATAGTTACCTAAGGTTGCTAAATCCGAAAGGAACGACCTCGCTACTTTACGGTGTACTAGGGTGGCAGCGAGTTACCGATTTATCAATTACTGAGCTTACGCCGGGTTAAAATTGAGGGTCCTGAAGGGGTATAAGAGCTGGGATTAGTCTATTTTTGGGCTGGGAAAATGGGAGTTACATACACTTGGACTGGGATTTAGCCACTGGGAATGGGAAACAGAATTGCCAAAATGGGAATGGGATTAATTTTTCTGAGTCATTCGAATCACTTTGCACAGCGGAACTTTCATTTCATTTCGGGACTGGGATTTAGCACGTAGACCCCCACTTAGCGTGGAGAGTGTAACGGCCGAGCGCCCGCACTACATTGGTGACAGCGGACGAAATCAGATCAGTCTATATCCATCTTTTAGCTTTAATTGGTTTCTAATGTTTCGATAATTCATCGTGGATCAGCTTGTCTGATAACGTTTCTGATGGATTCTTCTTCAGAATTGTCCTTTCCAGTACCTTGGGGCGTTATTCGAGGTAAATGTTGGGGCAATGCTGCAGGGAGACCATTTCTTGGTCTACATGGATGGATGGACAACGCAAACACGTTTGACAAACTAGTTCCTCTGCTACCAAGCAATATATACTTCGTTGCTATTGATTTCCCAGGCCATGGTTTATCGTCATGCCGACCTCCAGGTGTACCATATAATCATTTCGAATGGGTGTTGGACGTGAAATGGGTCATATCACAACTTGGGTGGAAGAGATTTTCCTTGATAGGGCACAGTTTGGGTGCACGTGTAGCTGCATTATACTCTGGTACTTTTCCAGATGAAGTAGAGGAAGCCATTCTGTTAGAACTAAGGAAGGCTGATGTTGCCATAAACGAACAAGCACCATTTGTTTTGGCGGACTGTGCAAAGTTTTTGATTTCAAACCAACACAAGAAATCCTTCATAGTATTTGAACATATTGAAGCTGCAGTTAACCGACTCATGAAAGCAAATCCTGAACTGAGTAAAGAATCTGCTAGAATCTTAATTGATCGAAGTATTTACGAGGTTGATGAAGGGATAGCCTTGCGACGAGACCCAAGGCTTAGATATAGTGGACCTGGTGGTCATTATCAAGGAACAAGCTGTATGATTCCCCCGCAAATGCTATATGCAATATTGTCTAAGATCAAGTGTAATATTATAGCTGTCCTTGGGCAACACTGCTTGACTAGATTCAGAGGTAATGACAATACAACAAGAGAAGATTATGCAGTCATCAAGAAGAATGCCAAATATTTTGAGCTTTGTGAAGTTCCTGGAAATCACTTTGTCCATCTCAACAACCCTGTTATAGTTGCTGATAAGATCAATTGTTTTTTGAAAAAACTTGAATCAAAAAGTAAACTGTAGTTGATTAGCAATGGGCTAAATATAGAGATCCAAGATTTTAGTCCGGAAAAGAAAGAATTTCAGTCTTTACATCATCCTCGGAAACCCAGGGGCTGTAGGGGGAGGGGGAGGGGAAAGGGAAAGAGGGAAAAACAGCCCCTGGGGACATACTCTTACAGAACGAGTTCCAGAGAAGGTTAATGGGATTAAATGATTTAACGATCTGTTAACAAAAACTGCCAACCAAATCAATTATCACTTTGAAGTTATCACTGAGCCATTGTTTATACATGAATACAAACTGATGGATCTCGCTAAATTCTATTCTATTCTACGCTTGTTGTCGTCCGGTTGTATGGAAGAAGTTCAGAAAACCTCTAAAAAGGCTGTTAATGACTGCTTCCATGTTTGTGGCAAAGAATCTCTCGATAAAAGAAGAAAAAGAAATGTTGAAGATTTCGTGATCATTAACGAGAAAGTTGACCCCAATGTTCCTGTATGGAAACCTTTTGTGCTCTTCGTTTTGAAACGAGAGAGAAACTCCCCAAAAACGGCGCCAGGGAAAACTATGGATTACATGCAGAAAGAAGGGAAACGACTGAATTTAGACTACATATTGCCACATGGGAATCGTGCACTTTGAAGTTAAAACGGGCTACCGGATGTCTTCGCACTATCTGTCATCGTACAACGTACCGCTCTTTGCTGATTGGCCACAAAATATTTTTGTGGCCAATCAGAGCACATCTCATTAACTTCTCTGGAACTCGTTCTGTAAGAGTTTGTCCCCAGGGGCTGTTTTCCGACCCCTTTCCTTTTCCCCTCCCCCTCCCCCTACAGCCCCTGGGTTTCCGAGGATGTCTTTACATATGCTCTGCTCATGCACAGAGTTGAGGACATCATATCCCACATGTGTTGGACTCTTGAGTAGCATGGAGTAGAGCCTGATTTCAGATTAAAGCTAATTCGGACAGTTGTATTGCCTCTACTCTGTCCAATCGTCCCAATGATTCTATGAGGGATAAGAACTCATGAATAGTCATGAGGTTCTAATCGTCCCTCATGATAAGTGCTGGGAGTAGAGTCTTTTTCCAGTAATGAACTGGAAAAAGATCTTGTCAGTACTTTCCCTATTTTCAAGGTACATCGTGGTCTGATTCTGTGCATTTGATTGGCTGGTTACCTAAGTTGTGAATAATTCATGAGTATGAGATATCAATGTCATTATTGTACATGTAATTGTATCATCATTTTTATCAAATCAGTCTAATTGGCATACTATAATAGAGCTAAATAAGTTTTTCACACAGGACATTTCAAATGAATAATATATATTTTTACAGTATAACTGAACTTATTGTGATTACATAATAATGATGGACTGAGTGTGTATGGAGGGCAAACTAGTTAATATTTTTGTTTACAACTCTATTTGCAAAAAAAAAGATGACAATAATAGCAAAGAAAGGGTGTCAACATGCAGGATCTGAATCCCCATGTATAAAAGTTAACCCCCATATAGTTATATGGAAATCTATATTTAAATACAAACGTATACACTCAATTGCAGAAACGTTGTAGTTTATACAAATATCTAATGAGATGCAAAATGTTAGGCATGCTAAAATACAACTGTTAAGCACAAAATAGCACAAAATTAGTGCTGAAAATTATTCAGTGTTGGCCTTTCCGAGAGAGAAATCTAAAATTGATGTTTCTGATACATGATGTATATTAGAAGAAAATAAGTGTTGTTTCACACTTTGCATCTCATTAGATATCTTGTATCTCATTAGATATTTGTATAAATGTATACTACAACCTTTCTGCAATTGAGTGTATATTTTTTGGATTGAAAAATATAATAAATATGAGCATATTATAGCAATATCATACATTAAGTGATGCAAAGTTAGCTAAGAGAGTATTATGTCTGCTGATTGTGAGCAACTACTGATAAATGTAACTGAGTAATAAAGACCATTTATTTTACTGACATCACCAGTGAGAGAGTCTGAGAGAGAAAACTTTATTTTGTGACGGTAGACACCTGACAGTTATAAAGAAGTACCAGTACTGATAAAATTGTGGCCATCCTAAAAAATGAAGTAAAAAAAATAGGAGTATTTCAGGGTTATTTTCGTTAAAAACACTCTAATGGTGCTGATATGCCATCACAACATCGAAGGTAGTAAGAAAAACACAGTGAAAAAAAGTGTTATTATTTATGAAAAATCCGACTCTTATTTTGCTTGCATAAAACACGAAGGTATACATTCATTTGGAGTATTTCCCATACTCCCGTTCAGTCTAGTCGTGAGGCCAGCCAGCAACAACGTTTTCTGAAAGGACTGTATTCACGAGTTGTTTGTGTCACAACATGAACGAGCAAGTGTTTTACACAAACAAGAGAATATATAGATTAGAGAATACTTCCCCGCGATAGTTGTTTTCGTACGAGTGGCAAACCTAAGGTCAATGTGACACTCAAATGGCTTCCATTCTGAACCAATCAAAAAGCTTGCAGATGCATTTCATCTAATCAAACTCTTTCAATATGGTACGGCCCAGCACCATAACTTTCCCACTGTATGAAAACGACTCCAACAGACATCTTGCTAGCCCCATTGTTAATCCACAGCTACAATGTATACTACATTTGTACTTTGCCACATCACAAGCACTTGGACAAAATTCCATGTCTCTTCAAACCCCAAGAAAGCCTGTAGCTACCCCTTCCTCCCTGATCAAGTAGTCCTAGAGTTTCCAAGGAGTGAAAGCATGAACAAATTTGATACTTTAAAATCTTTGTCATTTTTATTTTCATTTGAATAAATAGCAAAGTTGGATTGTAATCTGTACAGTATGTCTTATATGATACAAAGTATTCACCAGAATACCAGTGGAGGATAAATTCTGTATATAATTACAAGATAATCACCGTCTGATAGATAGCAAAAAGGCAAATGTACACTACTGTATCTCACTTCTGATTTTAAATTCTACAATTTTCATTTTAGCCATGATTTCTACCATTCTTTACCAATCCCTATACTGTCCTTTCAATATACAAATCTTACAAAACTTTACAAATATACATATATTTAGTTAAAAAACAACAACAGTAGTTCTGTATGGTATAGGTTGCTGTAAAATGTATATAAAATCAAGGCAAAATGAATTTCAAAATGATTGTAAAACATTCCTATATTAAGGTATTTAAATTCCTAAGTACGCCTTGTATGTATATAGCACATGCATGTACATGTATGTAGAAAAAATGATCATGTTCAATTTCGATATTTGATATCTAAGAGATATAGGTATTGACTTGAGAAACTGTGTGATGAACTTGAACATTTGTTGCACAGTCTTTGTCATTGTGGTTCTAAAAGAGAAACAAAAATAAATAAATAACAATACCAATTTAAACACTACAATACGAAACACCTCAGGCCACATAATAGACTAATAAGCTGAGCTCAGCTAGGATGAAGGAACAGAAAACACGCACGTGTGCTCTGTGCAGATACAGAGCATGCAGGGACTGATTAGAACATAGAGAAGACTGTAGGAGAAGCATGTACAACACGTAGCGGAGAGCTTCTTGACACTTCTCAAGTGTTCTGACCAGTCCCCAAGTGCTCTATAACTGCACAGAGCACTGCGGACAAGTTTTCTATTTCTTTTATAAAATACAATATTATGATTTTATAGGCAAGTTTTCAATGTTGTTCATCACAAAAATGTTTGAATATCTGCACACGCGTGCTGCGCTCTCATAGAGCACACGGGATACACATCCTTTGGCCAATCAGAGTGCTCGTTATATCATAGTTATTTTCTAACTCTGATTAAAACACTCTTTACCTTCTGTGTGATGATGATGTTATTAGGCCCTGATTCCAGCTTCAGGTGATGATTTGTGATGATGACAGAATCAACTTGCTGGATTAGAAGCATTCTGGTGTCATTTAACTCGGATTCAGATATCTACAAAGATCAAACCATTACTTTATATTCATTCATAGTATTTTTACGTAAAGTCAATAAAGAAAGTATTCATAAGGAAAGGAATCATCAAGAGAAAGAGAACATGTTGGATACATAAGGCTGAACAGTGTGCATGATGCAAGGGCAAGTGTTTCCTGCCCCCACAAGCGGGAGTTCAGTCTTACTAGGTACAGCCAACCCACTTTATAACTATATACCAACCTTTGCTAGCTCTTGAAGAAAGATAGTTGCATCAGCCCAGGTGTCTGTCATTGAACTGATTTCGTTGCTTAAAAGTGCAAGCGCCAGGGTGGATGACTAACAAAACAAACACATGTACTGTAAGTAGAAAGTCATGACAGTAGGAAGTGGACAGTATAGTAGCTTACTCACTTTGACAAAGGTAAAATTATGGTGACATAAAAGTTCTTCAAGCTTGAGTGTAATTTGCTGAAGGTGTTGGGTGACTGGGCAGTGATCAAGGTATCCCTTGGAAACACAAAACGCATGGAACTGAAACAAATTAGAGCGACATGTTAGAACAACTACATGCATGTACTGTTACCATTAATTATGGCTGTGTATGTTCACTTACCACTTGAAGGAAATAGAGAGGTGTAATAGCGTTCAGATTCCATCCAAGCTTGTCGAGGATGATTCTTTCCATACGCAGTAAGTCTGAGGGAGTGCATTTTAAACCACTGACAGTAATCAAGTCTCCAGCAGTTGGAATTGCCTAAAATAAAAACATACATTTGCATAAACAACTGGTCTTCTTTTATTGCTATCAATGTTGGGTTTCCTTTTTGCATTATACAATATACTAAACGAAAACTAATGAGGATGGATATGCATACCTCATCTTCTTCAACTATCTTTGCAGCTAAAAATAGACAACAGATGGACATACAAGGAAGATACTTTGGGCGTGCCTGGAAAGACATAACAACAGATTATAAGCATGCAGATTGGATGAGGTTTTAGTGATATCTGGAATAATCAAGGTCAAGAGGTAAGTGTAATCAGCCAAAGTCGTAGGCTGATAACATTTAGGGAGACCTTGATTTTTGCAGATATCACTAAAACTGAATCTAATTATTGTTTTATTATCCATTGAACAACATGTATAAAGAAAGTAATGATCAACCGCACTTCTGTACAAAACACTTATTTTGCAACACGAAATAGTCAAAATAAACATTTTAAAATAAATAAAATTTACATCAAGTTGCTGTAATATAAAAGGTGACATGATTATATAATCTGTACTATTAAGGTGACCTTGAATGACCTTGACATGATTAAATATTGTAGAATCTGTACATAGGTGACCTTGAATGACCTAGACAGACATGAGTATTGGAAAATCTGTGAACTCGACATGAATCTGCTCTTGTGTCTGAAACCGCTGAACGGGAGTGTTGATTTCGAGAATTAAATGTAAATGTAGGCTCTCATCCAATCAGAAAAGAGATAAGTGCAAGGGATAATAATCCTATCCTATTACATAACATATAATATAGTGCTAATAATTGAGGTATCCTACCTTAACTGCAGTTAGGAAGCGATCTAGAAGATTGACAGCCAAGGCAAATGTCTCTGGTTGAAAGTCACAGTGTCTATTCAGGCGAAGGAGAAGGATCACCATCTTGTTGCGGTGGAAAAAACTGATTTCATCATAATCCTGAAAAAATACAGTACTTTTAGACTAGCAATTAATTTTAAATTATATTCGATATTCATTCTAGTTCTGCTTGATCACTATAACAATACCTTTTGTTACTATGGTCTTAGAGACCAAGTTTTCATTGTTTTTCTCTGTTCAATTGCCCTATACCACTATGACGTCACATCAAAACAATCTATTGTTTAAATGCTAAGGATCATGGTCGCTAGAGGGGGACAAAACAGCAACAACACAAAGGATTACCCAAATAAATGTATTTTACAGACGGTCTGAAAGCGATAAAAGTCACCAAACACAGTAAATATTGTGGGAAAAGCATCGATGAACATAATATCTGGAAACTAGCCAATTTGAAATCTAGCGAACCTCAGCACAGCAGATTTAGTTCAAATTTCTATTGTTCTTCACGATTCTGTCCCCCTCATAAATAAGCCGTTACGTCATAATGGTATAGGGCAATTCTTTTCAGACACTATTTTGATTTTGGGTTCAATCAACCATTACCAAATATTCAAATTTTTGAGAAAATACTGTCTTCTTATATATGTATAACAGTGAGAATCTGATTTTATTCTTGTCATCATAAAACATACTAATTTCCTTCAGGTATAAACCCTCCTATCTTGCTGTGCAGTCCCTATTGGTTGAAAGTGAAGTATATATATACCACTCCCTGATTTACTTATAAAAATCCCTTCCACAATATTCTGAAATCTGACCTATATCACTACATAGACAGTAGCACGAAATTAATATAGGTTTTAAGAAATACAATAGCCAAAAACACAATATTGCTATTAAAAGGGAATGTAATATTATGGGGCAAGGGTCAAAATGCAATGTTTTACCTCTGAACTAAAATTTCAATATGTTTTAACACACGTACTAACCTTTCTTCCCGCAAGGCATTTTAGGTTTGGTAGGTACTTTCCTTCCCTCATCAGCCCGTCCTCAAGGGCAGCTAGCAGGCGAGATGCATTGAGACCTCCAGAGACCTTCATCTGTCGAGAACGTCATAAATAAACATGAATATCGAATATGTAACATAATCCGAATAATAGAACATTTGAAATAATTATCTGCATCCACGTACGCAATGTTTTCTGTTGATACAAGAAAATGTGTTGCTAAATCCCCTGTACCTGTAATATTGCAGAAAACCTTCTGCAGAAAGCAACACCAAGGCCGCAAATATCCAGAGCTGTTCGCGGCCAAGAAACAAAATATTTCAGAACGACAGAAGAAACGAAACGAAATCTACAAATGTAGATTTCTTTTCCGCTGCCCTTGCTATATATCCCGGTATATATGGTGAAATATATTTCTTAACTCACGGTGAAATGAAATAAAAGACCTTAAACTCCTCTCCTAGAACTATGAATAATTTCTGTTGCTTTGAAACTGGAACTACCAAAGCATAAAATCAGCTGTTGACGTTCGGTTTGTTGATGGATTTTAGAACGCCATCTTTGGTCAAGAACGAGTTCTTTGACAAAAAGCTACAATATTCAAACCAAATTAAGAACTGCAACGCGTATCTGAGCGAAACTGCTCAACTCTCGAGATATTTGGAAATTATGGCCCGAAATTAAGCTTATAACTTATTATGAAATGTTAGTTTCGCAAGAGCGTCATTGCGAACGTAACTGGCTTATCGACTCACGCGAGTCACGTAATTTTGACAGGGAAAAAAATCTTGCTCGAGCCAGTCGAGGTAAAAGCACTAGAATTTATCAAATGTATCATAGACAAACCAGTATTCCTGCTGTCATTTCGTGAGAGCTATAAAGCAAGGACTTCAAATTTGTAAACAAACGTTGTCTAATCTTTGCTTTGACTTCGAGTTTGGCGTTTTTTTTTGACACTCCAATAATATTATAATATTAGGCCTTTCCTATTTTGACTTGAGCTGCGAGTGTAAAAACATAAATGACGCTATATATATTTCTCCCCGGCCAAGTTATTGTAAGACCATCGATAAAAACTCTTAGTTACGCCATATCCGAGCGATCCAGAGTCTTGTCAACAGACAACAGCAAACGGCTGCCTTTGTTTACCGCGCCTAAAAAAAAAACAAAAACGTCTTGTACGCTCGCTTGAGAGCTCGAAAATTCATTTTTTCGGCGAATTTTTATACCTTATCGAATCACACAGGATAGCTAAACAGAAACAAGTTAAAGTCTACACGAAATGCTCAACACGACACCGAAGAAAGCTGACGAAGAAAGAGACGGGAGTCGAGTCGAGTATCCGTCAAACGACTTCAAAGAAAAAAATCTCTTGAGTCTTGGTCCCAAAACTCACCTTTCCCTTCGACTACAACGATTCTGCAGACACCGCTTTCTTTGCTTCTTGTGCCAGCTCCGAAAACCTTTTTCTCATAATCTCTTGGATAGAATTGTAGAGGTAAATATTTGGGTAGAAGTGGAAGTTAGACCTCCATTTTGGCCGCTGGCTGTTCACTGTTCTGTTTTCTTGACAGCGAAACGGACCATGTAAACAAACAAAGAGCGAAACTTTTGGGCGCCAAAATGTTTTCAAAAAATCCTCGATTCCTATTGGCTAATGCCGAGAAGTTCTAAAAATATGGCAGTCGGTGATTGGTTAGAATAGGATAAAGTGACGTCAAAGGGCGTCTTTAGGGTCAGTCTCTCGAACTTGAGATTTTTCAAGAATGCAAAATATTATCGACGTTTTTTTGCAAACATCCAGTAAATTTAGCGAGATTCTAGAATATTGTGAAGTTTCTTTGTAAGTTTGCTCTCCCTAGCGATATTTATTTCTTGGCGTCATAGAAATACCATAAATTAGCCAAGAACATTTGGGCTTGTCACACTCTGAGCGTCACATGACCCCTTTCAAAGAGCACGTGATACAATCCGGGATTGTGATTGGTTAGTTTTGTCTGTCAATTCCCCTTAGCTTTGATTATCATCTTTGTACACAAAGCACTTTCTCTTCTTCGTCAACCATCTTCAAAATTTATATCAGAAGCTGGTATTTTCCTTCTTTTCTTGACCAGCCAAGGTGAGTCTGTCGAATTCTATTGAAGGTACATTAAAGGAGGATATCTATGCTTCATTCTGACAAATATCTAACGACAAATCCGTAAAATTGGAGGGAAAATTAGACTGATGAAGCTAATGAATCCCCTAAATTTTTGCATTTGATATCAACTTTCATTTACTGTTATTCTCTTGTTATTTGGATCAGTGGAGAATCCTCTCCCGATACTCTCCCGGGTCATGCAAAAGGAGGCAAGCTATGTGTGTTGCTCCAAAACTGAACACTGAAAGGCTTGCAAATGTTCTGGAAGAGAATATACGAAAGGAAGATGGCGACTCGTATTTTGTGACGAGGATCTTTCATACCTTACAAAATAAGGTAAAGCTTACATCCTACGCTTAAAATACGTCTAGAATATACTCAGTATATCCAGTTATGCATTGTCAGAGCTTAAGCTTATAAGCTTATGTAACTTATGTGATTGTGAATGTGATGTTTTGTAGCTTATATGCCTGGAAATTTAGGCAACATTTCTTCGTCACAAATATGTTAATTTATACATGTACATTTCTAGTTTGTACTTTTTCGTGTCGTCAAGAAAGACCTTCGATCGATAAACTTCTATTGTTTACAGCACATTAAGGCTGTTACTCTCAGAAATCTCGACCAAATTTATCCAGCTTCGAACTCCTTTGTGATTTGTGAAGATGCTAAGGCGATGGCGTAATAATAAGCTTATGTAAATTCATCGAACCATCTTTTTGTTTCGCTGTGTGATATGTTTGAATTTATAGTGGACTTGTTATTATTGTCGATGAAATGTTCGAGATCAAAGCCCTAGTTAGAGATGATCTTTCATGAGCTGAACTGAAGCAAAGGCTTTGCTTTCCTTATCACTAAATTGCTTATTTATAAACATCAATTCGTAGACCACCTGTGTCATCCATTGTACACCTTTGTGAGTTCTCAAGAAACGTGTTGAATATGTTTAGTTCACTAGCCTTGTCAATTAAAAAAGTCAGAGAGTAAATCTTGCAGTTGTTTGTTTATATACCATATTTCGTTGAGTTTGAAAGAAACAATCCAAGGACTTGACATAAATATAATCCATTTCCAGTGAACATGGATCGTTTTCAACGTAGAACACTCGATCGGATTTGAAGCGTGTGGTGTACTGTTGTAAAGAACTGTAAAATCAGTGTGTGTTTCTACAGGTACTTCAGTTTTAGCAATGGATGTGAAATTGTCGATTTGTAAAAAAAAATTTACATCTTTTAGATAGGGAAACAACTTTTTGGACATGTTTCTTTTGATTGGCTTTTTGTTTTGTAAAGTTCTCGAAACGTGTTTCCAATCACATCTGTCAAGTGCAAAAGGAGTTTCATTACAAGTGTGTCGCTCTACAAAAGACAGCACGAGTTGTTTACTATGCATGTACACTAGATCCTTTCTTTATTGATTGAATTGACAATGTTTCATCATGCAGTATTGTGGATAAGTTAGAATGTACTCATTTGTTGTTATCAATTTTATTATGCAGCCTTTTCAGATCATTGTAGGTCATTAAATGAACTATCT
Organism: Actinostola sp. cb2023; assembly: GCA_033675265.1. Taxonomy (NCBI): domain Eukaryota; kingdom Metazoa; phylum Cnidaria; class Anthozoa; order Actiniaria; family Actinostolidae; genus Actinostola; species Actinostola sp. cb2023. The sequence continues at coordinate 101,212 of JAUJYZ010001478.1, read as the reverse complement.
CCAAAGTTTTCTTGTCTTTCCATGACATATATACTGATATGTAAAATGAACAAATACATACATGTACCTGTATAAATAGTTTTCATTGATGTTTTTAAAACCAACCTCTTTTCAGGGCAGTGAAATAACACCTTCGCTGTATAGTAAAACTGTTCGTTGGATATGGCTGCTCAATCATGACTTTGAATACCTTCCTGATACTTTCTCTCTTACTGTGAGCATTTTGGACAGATTTCTTTCATTAGTTAAGGTGAGTTATGTGCATGTGAATGACTAAGTTCCCTTTGTGAAGTACAATGAACTATCAAAACAATTGCTGTTGTTATTGAAAGGTCCTCTCGGTTAATAAAGTAACTAAAGCAGTTACATGTACATTAGAAAGAAGTGCAGTAAAAAGTCTGAGACTTCAGTGGATTCAAATATCCATGTGACTCTGCGATCCCACTGTGATACTCTACCAGCTGCTCTGTATGTACAGCCTGGTTGAAAGCAGGACATTTCTTGGACTGCTTGTCATTGTTGCCATTATGGATTCCGATAACAAAGCATTCTTCATTAGCTTCTCTTGTTGGTTCATCTGAGATGGGAGTACATCTTTGTTGTAGCAAGACTCTTTCAAAAAAAAAATCTATAATAATTATTGTTCATACATGTCTTCAAAACAATAATATTTCTTACTCTATTTTCCAGGCTAAACCAAAGTACCTTAGATGTATTGCTATTACTGCATACTTCTTAGCCATAAAGACTATGGAGGAAGATGAGGTATTGTTTTTTATTACTTTACACCAAGCATCTGTTACTTTAGTTCCAATTTACTCATTTTGTGGCCATTTGATTTGATTTTCAGAACATCCCATCTCTTACTGAACTTGTGAAAGTGAGTGAATGTGGATGTACCTCATCGGATGTACTTCGTATGGAGCGCATCATTTTGTCAAAACTCCAGTGGTCCCTGAATACAACCACTCCCTTGTTGTTCCTTCATCTTGTAAGTAGATTTGCTGCTCATATGACAGACTGTGAGGTTGCATGAATAATGAAAATAACTCAATGAGTTTATGATCCCATGGAAACAACCCTGTTCAGATGCAAAGAAAGTACTCAAAAAGTGTTGGCCAAGGCAAAGGAGGCAACAGCATTGCTCATCACGTTTCTCAACCTTGTTGCCTGCTCGCACAAACTGAAGATATAAATTGTTATGAAAAAATAACCAGAAATCTTTTCAGAATTTTGTTTTTGTTTCCTGGAAACAACCAAAATTAATGTTGCTTGTGTGTGAGCAAATAAGGCAACATTATGAGAAACACAAAATTAAAGTTTCTGCAATGTTGTTCCTTGTTTACCTAGTTACTGAAAAAGATCGGTTATGAAAACTACACAAAGTTGGAATATTGTCTTTCCCAGCATTGTTAGACTTAATTCCTGCAATGGGCCTATATTCAAGTGTACAGTCTCATCTGCTTTGTTGTCTTGTGTCTTATAGTATAGTGCATTGGTATTCTCTGGCTGTGATGTAATCAAAGGTGACATGGCTCCTACTCAGCATCTGAATGACTTGACTGTCAAACTGGAAGATTGTCTTTGCAACTTTCAGTTTACTCAATTTAAGGTAAACAACAACAACAACAACAACTTTATTACCTAAAATGACAAAACATTTACAAACTTAGAAAAAACAAGAACTGATAGACGAAGCAGTTGTATTTGAATTTATTGTTGTGGAATTTTTTAGTGATTCAATGAAGCATGACCGTCTAGACACTGATTAATTTTGAAGAATTGATTGACATCTACTTAATGCAATGTTGATGCTGATGTTTAAATACTTCCTTGAAATTGAATACAGTAGAACCCCATTATCTCGAACTCCCATGGGAATCGATAAATAATTGTTCGAGAAAGCGGGGGTTCGAGATAACCGATAGCAATTATTGAATGGTGAAAAAAACGACCCAAGGGAAATGGGTTTGTGTTCGAGATAACGGGGGTTCAAGATAACCGAGTTCGAGATACAGGGGTTTTACTGTATAAAATACATAAGGAATACAGAAAGTATTATTTGTATACATGTTTAGCATGCAGTTACAGTTATCTGCACAGCTATGACGTACATGGTTCCACCAACAAGCATTATTGACAGTAGTTGAACATTAAAGTATATAATTCTGCTATTGTATTTGAGGTGTTGATAGACATACTATATTATAGCCATATTATTTATTACATAACACAAGTAATTTGGAACTTGATTTGTCTGAGTGCTTTGAATGCTGAATGCTTTGTCTGAGCTGAAGGATATTGTTTTCCAAACCTTCTGCTGTGGAATAAAGTTTGCCACTTAATTTCTATGATTAGTATGTACTTAAACCTTCATTTCTTGGCCTTAAAAAGATTTGTTCCTTTTTGATAGGGTTCTGTGCTCGCTTTGGCTTTACTGAGCCAAGAACTGGAGAGCTTGTCACCTAGATGGCTAGCAGTGGTTATCAAACTCCAAAAACTTACTGGGGTGGACTTTGGAGACTTGATTAGGTGTCGTGAAATGATCCTTTATGTCTTTAATCAAGATCACCACTTTGCACAAGTAACTCGTAGAAAGAGCAGAATATCCAAACTAGCTTACAAGCATTCCCTTGCAACTATTCCTGAATGCACAGAAGATGCTTTCCCCTTCCTTCCAGAACATTTGCAACCTGGTATGCAGACTCTTGCTGTATCAAGTACCGATGGCTTTTCTGCAGAGCCACAACCATTGCGAGATGAACTCAAGAGGCTTCGCAATATTACTGTCGGAGTTCTGAGTGATGAGGATTCTACTCCTGTGACCAAGCGTCGGAGAGCAGAATTAGCAATGGCTTGTGGTCGGCAGTCCCAACAAGGCTGTGGTGGTTGTAACAGCGGCGTCCATACCTTACAAGCAGTTGCCTTGTAACAGTGTCAGTCTTGGAACATATAACTGTGTTACTGTTTCTGTGCCACAAAAATATTCCAATGTAGTTAACAATCATATAGTGTGTAGTTATAGTTTCTTGCTGTGGAGGATCCAAAAAAAGGACCAAAACCTTTTAAAATCGAAAAAAGATGGCTGCTAAGCATCTAGGTGAAAGTGTTTTAGTTAGTTAGACTTCGTTATTGGTGATCGGGAAAACGTTCTAGTTTGACCATGTCATCTATGGATTTGTATTTATACCTTGTGGAGTTGCAAGTTGTATTGTTTGTCGATACTCACCCAGTCATATTTTGGTAACGTATAATGTGTGGCCTTTCAAGCTGATCATGTTATGGTCTAAATGGAGACACCATGTTAAATGCTAGTTATTAAGCACATCTTTTATAGTATTACCCCTTGAATACAATAGAAGTACAATAGAACCCCACTAACTCAAACTCCCAAGGGAAAATGGTTTGAGTTAGTGGGGTTCGAGTTAAAGTTTGAGTACGTTAGCAGGGAGTTTCGAGTTAGCAGGGACCTTCTACTGTAGTATTCTGGGGATTGTTTGTTTGAATGTATCGGTGTTTAATGAGGTTGTGCGAGATGTGATGACTTTTAGTCCAAAGCATTATTCCTTCAGCTAATGTTGAAAATGGCTTTTGACACTTTAAAAGTGCATGATTTTCAAGGGGGCACACTTATTATTATTACTAATAATAAACTAAAACATTACCAACAAAACTAAACTATAAAAAATACTGTATTATTCCGTGTTATTCTAAATTGAAAAGCAGACACAGCAAGACAATTGGCACAGGAGTATATATGCACAGTTGTAGAGGTTGACATCATACAAGGCATTTTGAAACAAAGGACTGGACTTGATTTTATGCAATGGGTTACTAGTACCCATTTAATAATGTGTAATACAAGGAAACATAAATACAAAAAGAAATAAAAATATAAGCATGTTTAATTGTTGTGACTGTTTATTGCAATTAAGTGGCGAGGGGGGATTTAAACATTGACTATGACCATACAGCACAGGCCTGGAATTATCCAACCACAATCCTTTGGGTGTGTAAATCGACTCGAAATCAGTTACATAACATTTATTAATTTAGGATTGAAAATATTTTCTGTGTGTACCTTTTAGGGTTCTGACTCGTAACATCACTCCGTACCTTTTAGGGTCGATTGTTATTTATTTTCTTTATTGAACAAACATGAAAGAACAGAAGAAAGATGTTTTCCAGTCATTGATTAAACAATTATAATCAGCACAATCACTTTTTCACCATACATATATGGTCGTACCTTTTAGGGGTCGAAATGAACATGGCTTCAACAGCTCTTAATTTATGCATACTTTTTAGGGGTCATTTTCAAAACCGACCGCTGATCACCCCTACCACTTCGACAAAGGGAGTACCCCCCGCTAGTGATAAGATTGTAATAGACTGCGTAATAGATCCCTACTTTTTTGAGAAACTGTCGAGAAGAGTTGTCCATCGAGTCGATGATCAGGCTGCAAGAGGATGAGGTGAGACCAAAAGATGAGGGAAGTGGAGAGTGAGGCGAGAAGGGGAGATGCATAAACTTCAACTCTTCTAGTTGGAGTTTTGTGGTCTTGTGAAGAATTTTCATCAGCTGAATTGCACCTTTTCAATAGAATATTCTCTCTTGATAGAACATGGGGAGCAGTTTAGCCACTCCCTCTGTCATAGGTAAATAATGAGATTCAAGGAGCTTCAACAGTCGACACATAAATGGCGCCCTATGTTGCTGGAGTGAACCAAGCTTTACTACACAGACACCCAAGATAAAAGTTGTGACATGGTGTGACTAGGGATATCAAAGCTGCATTCAGAATCAGTGACATTTATGCCGTCCATTGCAAACTTGCTACTCGCAACTTTTGTCGAGGGAGGTCATGTACATAGAGTGCAAAAACTATAACTGTGAAATAGTACTATTACTAAATAGTACTAAATAGTGTTATCTCTATTGTTTTCTATTGTTTCATTAGTGCTATTTAGTACTAATTAGTTAGTACTGTTTCACAGATATATTGTTTGTAGTACTCTACATTGTAGTTGTGATGGTAATGATTGACATACACAAGTGTATTGCAACAATAATATTGATTTATTTACAAGTATTAAGATTATTTTTGAGAAGGGTTCCAAGGGCACTTTCTTGAGATCTCAAATTTTCCCCAACATTTGTGTATCTGTGATAATTGCATCATAAAAGTTATGTTACATGTACATTGTGGTCATACATTGTTGTATCATCAAATCAAATGCAATCTTGGACCAAAGCTCTGAAGAATTAAACGTATAATTTTAAAAAGTCCAAGCCTATCCATTACAGTGCGAATCGAAAAACCGTGGGCACCCAGAAATAGTTCAAAAATCGTTTATTTTCCGTTGAACAATCAGAAACAACTCTCTAACTGCAAGAAATTTATCTGACTACAAATTAGTCGAACTTCTTGCAGTTAGAGAGTTGTTTCTGATTGTTTAACGAACGATAAACGATTTCTGAAATATTTCTGGGTGCCCAGGGTTTTTCGATTCGCACTGTAAGATTTCCGATTATTCACTCAGTCCTCCATGGAACATGATCAGTCTTGGCTAGTGTCATTACTGCCATAGAAAAAGGTTTTGTTGTTGAGGTCCTTGCTTATTTCTATTAAGTTGGTGGGCCCATGCCTAATCTCTTCTCTGCCAAAGGACCAACTTCCATAAAAACAGCCATCTGTCGGTGGTTTAGATTTACCCATTTGCTTGAGCATGATTCTATGCATGTTGACTAAAGAGCAAGAACAAAACATGGTGAATAACACACTGTAATAGCTCACAGGGGGGAGAGAAGGAGGAGGGATGAGGAGAGGGAAGGGGGAGGGATGGGGAGAGGGAAGGGAGAGGGATGGGGAGAGGGATGGGATGGGGAGGGGGATGGGGAGAGGGAAGGGAGAAGGAGGAGAGGGAGGAGGAGGGAGGAGGAGAGGGAAGGAGGAGAGGGAAGGAGGAGAGGGAAGGAGGAGAGGGAAGGAGGAGAGGGAAGGAGGAGAGGGAAGGAGGAGAGGGAAGGAGGAGAGGAAGGAAGGAGAGGGAAGGAGGAGAGGGAAGGAGGAGACTGGGAAGGAGGAGACTGGGAAGGAGGAGACTGGGAAAGAAGAAAACGGGGAAGGAGGAGACTGGGAAGGAGGATAGGGAAGGAGGAGAGGGAATGAGGAGAGGAAAGGGGGAGGGAAGGGGATGGAGAGAGGAAAGAAATTCTCTATTTTGATAACATGATAAATACCTCATCTGAAGTCAGTGATCTCTGGTTCATGTTAGTTATACATGAACTGAAGCAGTTTTCTGTCAGCTTGTTGTACAGCATTAAAAACTCTCTGAACTACAATTAAAAAAGAACAATAATTACTGTACTTGCGGTCCTACTTGCGGTCTCTGTCTACACAGAGATTACTATGAAAAAGCAGAACTTTGTTGCAAACTTTGTTGTGAACAAATAAAGTGGGGCTGGTGTAATTTGAAAGTTACCTCTAACAATATTGATTAACCTCATTATAGCAGCCACAAGGTTTAGCATCCCAAAATAAAACAACCCGCACCTTTTAACAATACATGTATTGTAAATTGTTTGTCCCATCTCCTTCCCCCCTTTTCCCTTCCCTTCTCCACTCCCCTCCCAATTTCCCCTCCACTACTCCCTTCGCCCCTCCCCTTCTCCCCTCCCCTCCTATCTCACTTAAATTTCTGCCGCCGAACAGTAGTCACCCCCTGTGGCACCAGTTTCACAATTGATGTACAGATCACTACTGTCATCTTTTAAAATCTTATAGTAGATCAGCTGTCTGGAAACTTGATAGCACATCAGTACATGTACAAGCGCAAGCTAATGTAGCTGACTTGGTCATGTTCTTCTCCCTTTCTTTATACTGCATATTTAATTTCCAGATATATTAGGGTGACCTACGTTTCGCGTTGCAACTTCTTCGGCACTTGGAACATTCATTTTCCAATAATATTATGATTGACAATCCTTGGGGTGACTCACTCACTCAGAGTCACTCTGACTGAATCTGATCTCTGTCCAAATCGATCTCCAGTGAGTCAGCCTTTATACTTATAGACAAAAATGGCCTGTATTATTTTGTGACTGTGTACAGTAGACAGTATTAGGTTACAATGAGACGTGATCAACAACATGCCAATATTAAAAGTCCATAAAACATATTTCTCATCTTTTCACTGCACTTTGTAATCATATTGAGCCCTCAGTCCCCTAAGTACAGACACTAACTTGCGCCAATATATGCGCACGCACCTCGTTTCAGTCTCCTAGCGGTATTTTCCCGCCAAAACGATTCGAAAAGCAAAATTGTTGTGAAGCTGTCTTGTGTTATCGTTCGAAAAATTGCACTTTCCTGTGTATATAGGAGCACAACTAGCCTTAGAAGGTAAGCAGATACTCTGCTCGTCACGTTTTAGCGTTGAGATGTTGTTCTTTCATTGTAGAGTATTGATTTTATCGTCATAATAGTAAATATGTGTTTGGCTTTGGCGAGCGATCATTCATGAGATATTGACAATAAAACCAAAATATTTGTCATTTGCTTACGTTAGATTCGTTATTTGAAGCCTTGATCTTTGCCCAACTATGCCACTTTATTATTATTTTTATATTTTTCCAATTATAGCAGTCGCCATGGGATTTCTTGAACGTCTAGAGTTGGAGAACTTCAAGTCGTACAAAGGCAAACATACTATTGGGCCGTTTATGCGATTTACAGCCATTATCGGACCTAATGGATGTGGTAAGGGGGTTTATGAAGAATATTTTGACTTGACTTTCTATCGAAAATGTTATCAATAACACTTAATAGTCACACCTATTGTAGTATTGACTGGTTTGGTGTGTTGTGAATGTACATATCAATGTCTATAAATGATGTGTCTGTTTATGGATGAAAAGTGTTGAGTGTTTAGATAGAGGAAGTGAATGATAATGTTTTTGAAATTACTAATTTTCCTCTTTTCATACTCATTCCCTCTCATCCTCTATCCTCTCCTTCCCATTTTTCCTCCTATACCCATATTTCCTCCCGATCCCATAATTTCTTTCCTTCGTATAATTCCTTTTCTTCCCATGTTCACTATGTAGCTACATGTAGCTACATGTACTG